>CM035432.1:7325000-7864962 GCA_020310875.1 Ceratopteris richardii
ACCCAGCTTTGGACAATTCTTTATAACATGATTGTTTCCTTTACAGTACTTAAAAAATAATTTTTGCTTTTCTGATTTCTTCTCATCTTTGTCTTCCTTCTTCAAATCTGCAGCATTTGTAGATTTTTGCTTACTAGTAGATGAGCTCGAGTTACCTTTGCCCTTCTGACTAGCGAGGAAAGCTTGATCTGCAACATGCATAATGGACCTGTTCTACCTAGTCTGATCTTCCTACAACAGAAGAGAGACTAACTCCTCAAATGACAAGGCATTTGGATTGCCTTTCATCATCAAATGAAGAGTAGAAGCAAAACTCTGATATGAATCAGGAAGACCATTCAGAACGGTCTGCATAAGTGAGCCATCCATATAACTTCATCAACAATCAACTGTTATTTCAAGTCTTTGATCTTTGTCAAAAAACTATCCATATAATCACCTTCATTCATGTGCTCATTCTCTAGCTGTTTATGGAGGTAAGCAACACGAGCCTCATTCCTTGCCTGGTACAATGTGATAAATGTATCCCAAGCATTCTTAGTTGTTTTCGAAGAGCGAATGTGAGGAATAATGGCATGTTTGATAGACAAGGCTATCAATGCATGTGCTTGAGCATCTTTGCCATCCTAATGAATTTTGTATGCAATAGGTGCAACAAAAACCGTAGCATGAACAAGAATTTGAAGAATATGAACATCTTCAAGGACACCTACAATAGCTTCGATACCTGTATTCATAGGTGTAATAGGAGGTTTTTCAACACCTTGCACAATGTTTCAGAGTCCTTTTGCAAACAATACATGTCCCATCACAAAAGCCCACAATGGCTAATTGGTACCATCCAACTTATCCTCAACAGCCAACATACGGAATACGTCACTACTTTCATCCATGGCCATTAACTAAAATATACCCTGATGCAAAAAAATGATTGTATCTGAAAAAGTTGAATAGAACTACCATGACAAGTTCTGCTAAACCTATAGCAGACTTCGGGATGCTTATCGTGGCGAGCCATAACCTGCATATATCTTTGGCACAAACAGATGAAATATCCTACCCAAGCGCTATGATAGTGTGTTCAGAGGCCAAAATGGGCTCAGATCATGATTCCGACACCACAAATCGAAGCTGGTTACATCTCCTAATCATCCTTACTATGCTCACCAAATTTCATGCGATTTTGAGACTGTGATCGGAGGGGTGTTGACAATGCCCTAGATGAAGCGATCACCTACTCTAATAGCAATTATTGGATTTAGATGTCTACAGAAGCATGCAAACAGCACAAGGAAGAAGACGAAGCTTGGAGCACAACACACACTACTGAATGTATTATCACTAGAATGTACAAAGATAAGTAACCCATAAGAGCTATAGGCGTACATACAAACTGGGGGAAAAAAACCTCCTAAAGAGGGAAAAAAGTGCCCCGATGATCTTAGTGTATTCACACACATCACCACCTAAATATATCAACAAGTTGCTTTGAACAAAGATTAAAACTTTATGTGGGAGACTAGACCAAGATTGGAAGCATCAACAAAAGAAATTAAACACTTTACGAAGGAAGATCATTCATTGGGATAGATAAACACTCGTTGAGAAGTGATTGTGACAAGATTGGGACACTTAAAGGATTTCATGCAAATTCCTTAAGTTCGGGTCATATGAGTTGCAAAATGGGAGTTTTGGAATGCTTCAATACATGCTTCGAAAGGGAGTTTTTGAATGCTTTTGGTCATATGAATTGTACAAAGGGAGTTCACTTTGTTAGAGAAGTTTGCAAAATCGTTTTATTCTCTTAGTAACCTCAAATGTATGACTTGTAAAGCTCAAAAATTTGCAAAGCATGGAAGAGTCATTCATATGGTTATACAAAGCTATGTAATATATATATATATATATATATATATATATATATATATATATATATATATATATATATATATATATATATATATATATATATATATATATATATATATATATATATCGAGCTTTTTACACTTTCAAATTTGGGTGAAAAATGTTTTTGCATAACTTATCTTTGTACATTCTCTTGGTAATACATTTTGTATTATGTGTTGTGCTCCAAGCTTCTTCTTCTTCCTTGTGTTGTTTCCGTGCTTTTACATACCTTAAACCCCAACAATTGGTATCAGAGCAGGTTGTTGCTTCATCTAGGGCACCGTCGGCACCCCTCCGGTCAGAGTGTGAAAATTGCATAATAATTGGTGCCCATACTCAGGGCGATTAGGAGCTCAAAATACCTTCACATCTATGATGTCAAAATCATGATTTGAGCTCTTTTGGACCTCCGAACACACTATCATAGTGCTTATGTAGACAATTTCATCTTTTTTTGCCAAAGATATATAGAGGTTTTGGTTCACCAGTATAAGCTCCTCAAAGTCTACTATAGGTTTAATAGAATTGGATAGGGTAGTTTTGTTCAACTTTTTGAGATACAATCATTTTTCTACATTAGGGTAGTTTAGCAAGTGACCATGATTGAAAGTAGTGATGTATTCTATATGTTGATTGTTGAGGATAAGTTGGATGGTATCAATCACCCATTATGGGCTTATATGATGCGTCATGTATTGATTGTAAAATGACTATGGAATATTATGTAGGGTGTTTAAAAACATCCTATTACACTGGAAAATAGAGTTAATGAAGTTGATGTAGATGGTGTTGAAGATTGTGAAATTCTTCAGGTTCATGTTCGTGTTGTAGTTCCTACTGCACCTACTGTAATAACCTCATTGGGATGGCATAGATGCTCAAGTACATGCATTGATAGCCTTGTCTATCAAATGTGCCATTATTCCTCACATTCACTCCTCCAAAATAGCAAAGGATGCTTGGGATACACTTACCACTTTATAAGAGGCAAGGAACGAAGCTCTTGTTGCTTACCTCTGATAATAGTTGGAGAGTGAGCACATGAATGAAGGAGATTCCATGGAAAAGTTTCTGACAAAGATCAAAGATTTGAAGGAGCAGTTGATTTGTGCAAATGAATTCTTGCGTTACAATCGACGTGTGCAGAGTGTTCTGAATGGTCTTCCAAATTCATATAAGAGTTTTGCTTCTACTCTTTGATTGATGATGAAGTCCATTATTATAGGTAGAACACGTCCAGTATGCATGTTGGAGATCAAGCATTCTTGGCTAATCAGAAGGGCAAAGGTAAATGGCGCTCATCTACTAGTAAGCAAAAAAATTTTAATTGTGCACTATCAAAGAACGATGATAGAGACGAGAAGAAAACAGACAAGGAGAAATTGTTTTGTAAATATTGTAAAGGAGATGTTCATCTCATATAGAGTTGTCCAAAACTCACTACAAAAGAGGCAAGAATGGTTGTTGCAAAAGTCTCTACACCCAAATTAGAGTCTGCAAATCTTGTATGGAATGAAGAATGGCTGCTTATTAGTGTTTTTAGTTATGAGGCTTCTTCTTGTGAACAGTGTATGTCTAGAGTAGACTCAGATGTTTCATACTTTGATAGTGGGGCAACCAAACCTATTACCTTGTAGTGGAGTTTCTTCACTTCGCATGAGCCTTACCTTCTATCATGTGCATTAGTGCTTGAACAACAATGCAAGGAATTGGATGATAAAGCAATGAAATGTATTTTTGTTGGGTACAGTTCTGAAAGCAAGGGATATTGTTTGTATCATACAGGTACTAAACACATTTTGGTTAGCATGATGTTGTTTTTATGGAAGATGCTATTCAGCCATTAATTTCACGTAGTAAAGAGAAATCAGTTAGCTCCAAAGATATGTATCATACTTTGCTACCTCTTTTTACAAGTGGACAGTCTAGTGCTAATCCGAATGAGGCAGTTTCTTAGCCTTTATAGATTTCACATGATGACAGAGATCATTCTATTTTTTATGTAGATTTACATGATGCACTTATTGATGAGAGAACTCATAAAGAGAGGGCAAAAACTATGCCTAAATGGCTAGTGCAAACTTTGCAAGATAGAAAATTACATGCATCTCCCTCATATCATACTCGATCAGGCTCTCATAGGCCTTCTTTTGCATCACACTACTATGCTATGGATGCCTCTAGTCTTTGTGATGAGAATGAGCCGTCGTTTGTTTGATGAAGCACAAAATTATGAAAATTGGATGGCCCCTATGTAATCACAATATGATTCTATTATGAGAAATGGTATTTGTTCTTTATGTGACTTGCCTCTTGGCAAGAAGGCCATTGACACTAAGTGGGTAACAAGCTAAAGTGTAAGCCTCATGGAATAATGGACAGGTATAATGCTAGGCTTGTTGCAAAAGGTTATGCTCAAGAAAGAGGCATTGATTTTGATGAGACGTTCGCAACTATATGCTGAATGACTATTGTTCATAGCATCGGTGCACTTGAAGCTCATCATGGTTGGAATGCACATCACTTGGACATTAGGCTACATTTTTGAATGGTGACTTGCATGAAGAAGTGTATGTTTTTTAGCCCCATAGTTTTGTGCAAAAAGGGCATGAAAACAAAGTATGCAATTTGAAAAAGGAATTATATGGTTTGAATCAAGCACCACGTGCTTGGTATGAAAAGATACATGCTTGCTTGATTTGACATGGTTTTGAGAAGAGTCCAATGGAGAGCAACTTATATGTTAAGCATGCAAATGATGTGCTTCTCATCATTGTTGTCTATGTTGATAACATGCTACTCATTGGTCCTCATGAGAAGCATATTGCTGATTTTAAGGTTGATTTGCATTCCTCATTTGAGATGTCAAATTTGGGGCATTTGCATCATTATTTGGACATTGAGTTTATGCAAGTTGATGGCAGAATAGCTTTGTGTCAAAAAAAATATATTGACACATTATTGTAGTGTTTTAGCCTTGATGACTGTAAACCTATTGCCACTCCTATGGAAACATGGTTATGGTTGAGTCCTCATGATGACGAAGATGCATTTTGATGTTGTTCTCAAGCAGGAAGTTGTTGGATGCTTGGTTTACTCATGCATTACTCAACCAAATATTCAATTTGCTATCTCAAAAATGAACAGGTTTATGCATTACCCAGGTGTCAAGCATTAGTGGGTGGTTAACCGCATCTTTAACTACTTGCATGGTACTCGACTACTTGGACTGTTTTATCCCAAGGGAGGGATCACTATTGCCATATTTAAATTCAACGCAAAATAGTAGACAAGATATGAGTTGCAGAAAGAGAAATTCTAATATTATTGTAGAGGGGGTAACCGGTCTATACTTCCAGTACTCCTTCTACTCAAGGGAGGTTCTCCTTAGGGAAGTATACCTTGTAACATGATTGTGTGAGGTACTACTTGAAAAGATAAACTAAGAAACAGATGGAGTGTGACAAAGATGCCAAAAAGGCCAATTTGACCAAGATTGAAAAAAAATTGCACTAGTACACAAAAGATAAACCTACTGACAGTGCAAAAGGTCTGATCACTTGAAAGATGAACTAGGAGATCTTAACACAGAGAAAGTATACAAACACAGCGAAGGTATACAAGTATGGTATACAAGAACTCCAACTTACAAGTGACTATCCTAGTATAGCCAATCTCACTTTCATGCTGACTGCCCCTAACACTGAAGTTCTCACTCAGTATATTCTCCAACAGAGAAGCCTCTTCTATAGTGGGCAAAATCACATCAGTGAGCAGAGAATAATCAAGGAGAAGCCTGATTAGAACACTCTAAAAATACCACAGTAACACAAGTAGACCCAAATTGACAAAAGCTAGAATCACAGAGAGACAACAGTGAGTGTATCCCTCAGCTTCCTGAATCTCTGTATATCCTTCTGAATGGACCCTTCACTAACATATATCTCTTACCATCTGTACGTACCTCCAAACGAGTGCGAACTGCTTCTTATATAGATCTCGAGGCCAAGAGAGTGACTTCCGCCGGATTCCATCATTTAAGGCACCATCACTGTTCACTGCACACGCACGGCCAAGAGAGTGGCTTCCACCGGATCCCATCATTTACTACACCATCACTGTACGCTGCACACGCGCGCCGAACTAGTCTAACGAAAGTGGAGGGAGAGTTGGCTAATTTTGGGTAGGTGGTCTAATGCTAGTATTGACAGCCAACTGACTCACAAGCGCCTGATGACTTCGGAATATGGCCTTGAATGCGAGAATCTTTCATATCCTGAATCAACGCTTCATCATAAATCTGATAGCCGACTTGATTCTGGTGCCGAGGACGAATTTTGACACATGAATTTTGAGGGACAAATTTTGAAGGACAAATTTTGAGGGATAAATTTTGAGGGACAAATTTTGAAGGACAAATTTTGAGGGAAAAATATTGAAGGACAAATTTTGAGGGAGACATTTTGACGGACAAATTTTGAGGGACAAAATTTGAGGGACAAATTTTGAAGGACAAATTTTGAAGGACAAATTTTGAGGGACAAATTTTGAGGGAAAAATTTTGAGGGGCAAATTTTGAAGGACAAATTTTGAAGGATAACAATTGAGGAACAAATTTTGAAGGACAAATTTTGAGGGACAAATTTTGCGAGACAAATTTTGAAGGATAAATTTTGAGGGACAAATTTTGAAGGACAAATTTTGAGGGACAAATTTTGACGGATGAGGGATAAATTTTGAGGGACAAATTTTGAAGGTCAAATTTTGAGGGACAAATTTTGAGGGACAAATTTTGAAGGACAAATTTTGAAGGACAAATTTTGAGGGACAAATTTTGAAGGACAAATTTTGAGGGACAAATTTTGAAGGATAAATTTTCAGGGAAAAATTTTGAAGGACAAATTTTGAGGGAGAAATTTTGAGGGACAAATTTTGAAGGACAAATTTTGAAGGAAAAATTTTGAAGGATGAATTTTTCCGACCCGACAAAGATGAAATGAGGGGAATCTTGAGCGGTGAACTCTCAAGGACGAAAAGAAGTGGCGCTAGGATCTTTTTGTTTTGGGGGCTGGCATACAATCAGATGAAATCTTACTCGATTACAGTCTCCCACATCAAGATGTTGCACCGTCTTGGTGCAATTCTTCAATATTGGCTAAAAATTTTTAAGAACAAAATTAGAACTCTATGGGCAAAAGAAGCTGAAATGAGAACTAGGGTATATACAATGATTGATTTTTCTCGAAGTGTTTCAAGTTAGATAAGCCTTCACCCTAGATAAGCCTTCACCCTAGATAATCCTTCACCCTGGAAATGTTGACCAGAGGCCATTTCTCACCCTGTAGGTGCTCTACTTGTACTGCTCCTTGTTGAAATATCCTCAGCACTTTGTAGGGTCCTGACCATTTCGGTGCCAATTTAGTTGGTACAGATGGAATCTGATATATCAGCACTAGAGCTCCCTCTTCCACCTTATTGGTCCTTAAGTGTCTATCATGAATGTGTTTCCTTTCTTCCTGCTTTTCTTGTAGCCTCTTCATAGTTGTTTCCCTATATTCCTCCAATGCTACCAATCTTCTAATGTGAGGGTCAACATCAATTTTTTTGCTTTAATTTCTTTTCTGATGATGAATTCGAAAGGGGATAATGCCTCTTTCCCATAGACTAGAAGAAATGGGCTCTCTCCTGTGGTGCCCCTTCTGGTTGTTGGAAAAGCCCATATTGCACCAATGAGGGCTTGTGGCCATGAAATGTGATGGTCAAAGGCTAATTTGCGTAGTAATCGAATCAAAATTTTGTTAGAACTTTCTGCCTGCCCATTTGCTCTCGGGTAGTATGCACAGGATTTCTTATGGAAGATCTTGTACCTGTCAAAGGTTATTTGCAACAATTGGTTTACAAAGTGCGTGCCTCTATCACTGGTGACTTCAAGTGGGCAGCCAAATCTTGAGAATATTCTTTTATACATAAACTTGGCTACTGTAGTGGAAGTACAATCAATAGTAGCCTTAGCTTCTACCACTTAGTAGAATAACATGTGGCCACCAAGATATACTTCTTACCACCAGGTTGACGAGTTGGCCTGATTGGTCCAATGAAATCAAGACCCCATCGTTCGAAAGGTAGCCATCCAGTGGAGATTACTAATGGTTGAAAATTCAGTCTACTAGGCTTGGGAGCATATCTCGGGTAGATATCACATCCTTTGGCAAACTTGATAGCATCTTTGTAAACATGAGGCCACCATAATCCCCTGTGGATAATTTTGTGAGCCAACTCCTCACCTTTGAGATGCCCTTCACTGTGTGCTTCTTAAAGCAAAAAATTCACCTCCTCTGGATAAACACATTTTCTCAAGATACCATCACGACAATATTTATACAAATGGTCATTTATAAGTGAATATGCTTTGGCTTTAAAGAGTAATCTCCTCCTTTCTAATGGTTTTATGTTCTCAGGGAATTTTCCAGAAGTGACAAAATGCAGAATTTCACCATACCACTGAGTTTGAGTCTCTACCGCGAAGAGACTACTATCTCCTAGTTCATTATTAATACCTATCGCCTTTTCACTCATAGCGGTCCTTGACACTTGATCCGCCATGTAGTGTTCTTTTCGTGGCCTAATATGAATCTCAAAATCATACTCTTGAAATAGTAGTAGCCAATGCCAAATCCTTCCAGCTACTCTAGGCTTATTAATTAAGTATTTGAGGGGCTAATGGTCAGATATGACAATGAAATGCACACCTAGAAGATAGTGCCTAAACTTTTGGAGTGCGAAAATAATAGCCAAACCTTCCCTTTCCATAGTGCTGTAATTTCTTTCTGCTCTAGTAAGTAGTCTACTAGCATAAGCTATAGGTTGATCCACCTTGGGCACCTTGGGCATGGAGGGTTGAGCCAAAACTGCTCCTACGACATGAAGACTAGCATCTGTATGCACATGAAACTCTACTGACCAGTTAGCAACAGTTAAGAGTGGAGTAGTACACAGCCTCAATTTTAGTTCAAAAAATGCCTTTTCAACCTCAGGACTCCATGTGAAAGGAATCTTCTTACTCATAAGCCTTGAGAGAGGCTTAGCTATTTCTGAATACATCCGTATAAATCTCATATGGTAGCCTGCATGGCCTAAAAAGCTTTTTACTTCCTTAGGAGTCCGTGGAACGGGCATGGAAAGGATAGCAGTGACCTTTGTTGGATCTACAGTTATCCTAGTTGCAGACACGATGTGACCAAGCAGAGTGCCTTTAGTGACCAAAAAATGACATTTAGCAGGATTCAACTTCAAACTTGTTTTGAGACATTGGTCAAAGATTTCCTTCAGATTTTCCAAGTGATCGTGAAAATCATGGACTACTGCTCTTCTATCTGTGCTTGAGAACACTAACAAGTCATTCATAAAAATGCGCAAAAAACTTGTCAACCATTTCCCTAGTATCAAATACATTGTTCAATTAAATGAAGCAGGTGCATTTCGTAGCCCAAAAGCCATGCGTGTGTACATATAAGTGCCCCATGGAGTGACAAAGGCAGTTTTGTCTCTATCATCAGGATGAATTAATATTTGGTTGTAGCCACTGAAACCATCAAGAAAATTGTACAAAGTGTGACCGGCTACTACTTCTAATACTTGTTTAGTGAAAGGTTGAGGGAAGCCATCTTGAACAGTTACCTTATTTAAAGCACGAAAATCAACGCATATTCTTATTTTTTTGCTATTTTTCTTGGGTACAATAACCATAGATGAAAGCCACCTTGAATGTTCTATTGGAACAATAATACCTGCTTCCTCAAGTTTTGTGATTTGGAGTTTTATTGCCTCTACATATTTTGGATTGAGTCGATATGGCCTACTTCTTGCAGGTGCAACTCCCTCTACTAGGGGTATTCGATGTAATCCAAGCTCCTTGGAATCCCTGTTAAATCCTTGTAGGACCATGCAAAGACATTTTTATAGGAGAAAAGGAGAGAAGTTACCCTCTGTTGTAAAAAGGGATAGTGCCACAACCACGAGGCTAAGTGGACTATTTGAGGATTTCCTTCATCTCCCAGGTTCACTTCTTGAACTAGCATTTCAGGATTCATCTCTCTTGAAAAAGCATCTGTACTATGAGCAGGGGTGGAATTCACCTTATATTCCACAATATGTTGCTTGATCCATCCTTGAGGAATTTTTGAAAACGAAAGGTCTTCTCTACTCTCAGGCTCAAAATTAGGCCCTTGAGACTCAAAATTAGCCTCCTCCAAGGCTTCTTCATTTTTTTCATTTTTAGGCTTTTCTGCCCTTTTGTAGAACTCTGTAGTGGTGCATCCTCGCAAAATTGGCCCATTTTGATTCAATGGACCAATTTGGTCTGATGGCCCAATTTGACTATTTGGGCCCCGTGAAGAGACTAACTCACTTCTTGCTACTTTTTGCTCGCTTCTTGCTAATTTTTGACCACCAAGACCATTTTTTGAAAAATGCCCAAATTTGATCTCCAAAGGTTCTTTAATTTGGTCCGATTGCCCAATTTGACTATTTGGGCCCCCCGAAGATACTAACCCACTTTTTGCTACTTTTTGACCAACAAGACCATTTTGTAAAAAATGCCCAAATTTGATCTCCAAAGGCTCTTTAATTTGATCCGATGGCCCAATTAGACTATTTGGGCCTCCCGAAGATACTCACTTTCTGCTACTTTTTGACCACCAAGATCATTTTGTGAAAAATGCCCAAATTTGATCTCCAAAGGCTCTTTCTTGACCTCAGTATCTATTTTCCTGCAAGGACTCACTTTTTCTCCTTTGTGAGTGATTGAGCCTAAATTTTCATTTTTCGACTCTTTTTCCCTTCCCTGGGCTTCTTTTGCAAGTTCTTCATTTATTTCAGTAATCTCAACAACGCAACACTTTGCATCACCCATCATCCAATTTAACAAATTCTCTTCTTCTTGGGGTACAGAAGGCATTACCTGAGTATCTACATATCCAGTTGTCTTGGTGGAGTCGCATCCTTCTTCTAAGTGTACATGTAAGTGGTTATTAGCCTTCGAGGAGATCCACATCTGGTTTCTTCCCCAATCTTTTAGTGCTTTTGCTTGCCTTAACCAAGGCCTTCCCAAAAGCAGAGGATAAGAGCTTTCCTGTGGCAGGGCAATCACAACAAAATCCAAGAGGAATAGACACCCTTGTATAGACATGTGTACCTTCTCGATGATGCCGAGGGGCATAACACGATACTGATCTGCTAATGTGACAGTGAAGGGTGCCGCCTTAGTGAGATTCAGTTTGAGTTTCTTCATTGTAAAATCAGGCATCAGATTGATGCCAGAGCCTCCATCTATAATGACACCCGTCATACCTTCATCGTTTATGAAAACAGATAGCCTTGAGCTTTGATAGTCTACCAAGGGTGTGGGTGGAAAGTCAACCATTAAACCATCTATACTCGGTGGTGGGCTTAAGTTGGACGAGTGTATAACTTTCAATAAATCACTTCTTACTTTCGAATCCATTTTTATGAGTTGGTACAAACTAGCCTTCTAATGAATACCTTTCAAGATTTCCTCAATCTTAACCTCTTGTGTGTCTTCTTGAGAGCTTGTAGGTTGGTCCTTAAGGGAAGTAGTCACCATATCATAAGCTCCTTCAATGTCTGCTTGGCCCTTCCAGCCAACCTTCTTTTCCTCATCTCTTGAGTCTCTGTTGTTCCTCTCTATAGGTTGCCGCCGCTTACCTGGCCCTGGTCATTATGGGCACTGAAGAAGATGAAACAGCATAAGACTAAGTGGTCATATCTTCTACTTGTGGAGAGACTGCAATCATGTGAATTGGAGCAAGGCGGCTCTTGGGGAATCTCTGGTATAATGATCCTTGGCATCTCGACAATGCTGATAAGGAGGTGCACCTTCTAGTAGAGAACACCTGTTTTGCATATGTCCATACTCACCACAACGATAACACATCAATGGCCTATTATATTTGGGCCGAGTTAGATGAGCTTGTTCTCTATTAGGTGCATTTGAAGTACTAGCATAATACGAATCAAGAACAGGAGGGTCACCATGCTGTTGTACTCCCTTGAGGTAGTAGTAGTCTCTTGCTTCATGACCATCCTTGCCACAGAATTGACAGCTCACCTTGTTAGGACAATTAACATCTAAATGTCCATTTTTGCTTTATATTTTACACCAAACCTACCTTTGTATGTCCTGTGTAGTGCGCAAATCTTCTAAATCACGACGAAGTTGAGCTACTTCATCAACATTGTGGTGCGGTGGTGGTGGTATGACCTTCTCTTCTTGTTGACTCTACTGCATTCTTAAGGCTTCCAACTCCTTCTTGAGTTGCTCAATAGGATCTAAGTGTGATGCATAATTTGGTTGAGTATCTCCTTCGAAATGTAGCGTAGCTTCCTCAATGCATGATGCAGCTGCAACAAAATCATCCAGTGTTGCATCCAATCTAAGAGATTTGCGAAGCTTCTGCTGAGATGACTTGGGCAAAGCTTTCTCTATCCATTTTTTAAACAGGAAATCACTTGGAGCATGTTGGTAGACGTGAAACAAGTGCTTTTGTCCTAGTGTGAAGTGATGGAGAGTGTTAATCTCCAAAAGAACAACCTACTCTTGTGATTAGAGCACCTCTATACCAAGAGTAAGTCAAAACTTCCACTAATTTAGAGGATCAATTGCTAATTATCAAAAGATTAACAAATCTGTGAAAAAGATGAAACACAGAAAAGTATGCTGCACTATTTCTTCACATTGACCTATCAAACGTGTAAAGTTTTTGATGAAACTTTGTACGAATCATCTCCTAGAGATTGCGCATCTCCTCCAAGTTGAACTACTTCAAAAGCTTTAGTATAACTTGAGAAATTGACTTCACAAGTTACCTATGTGCAAATCTGTACTTCTGAGAAGTCGATTTGACACCCCTAACTTCTTAACTTTGGTTCTCACAATGTCGAACCCGTTTTACAAAATGCTTCTAGCCATGAGTAGCTTATCTTTCAACTTAAAGATTAAGCTCTCACTCATGCAAAACTTTAAACTGTGCTGGGAGAAATGATCAAAACATTAACTTCGAAATCTGCGCCTGTTTTAGGAACCTGTGAACACACTTCACATATGAATGTTCCTACTCTTAATTCTCTAAGCCTGATTACAATTGGAAGCTAAAACTTTGCACAGAGGTCAAGCAACTTCCAACTTAGACTTGTACAAAAGCATTTCACAAATGATCTACTGTAGAAGGAGAACACGCAGAAACATCGGGCGCAAGATTTTCAATTACTCAGAAAAATTTACAACTGAGTGATGAGAGCTAACTCAACTAACTTTTTCTCTATCTCATAACTTCTAACTTCCTCAATCTTGGCTTCTAACTATTGTCACATATGCTCTCATTACATGCCCCGACTTTTCTCAAAGTATTTATAGATAATTTGTACAAGATTCTTACTCAAACAAAGATCTAAGTCACTAATGTACATATGTGTACACTTCTCTTATCCTCTGAATGTAATGTTCTTCCAAACTTCAAGAATTGATTCTTCCTTCATTCTTTAATCTTCCAAGCCTTCAATTGGTGATTGGTCTGCACCAACATGAAGTTCGTGAAAGGATTCACCTGGTCTCAGCTTTAAATTCTCTAGCTGATCTAGAGCTCTTTTCGAGGAGTCACTTGGTCTGAATGTGTGCGAGAATGTTATCTTCAGTACCTCCCACATAGTGAAGTGGCCGTTTGCATGCTGACTATACCATTTGTCGGCAAGGCCTTCCAATGTAGATGGGAAGAGTACCGGCATTGCATCCTCTCGATTCTGCAGACCTCGTCCGCGGCATAAGGAAATGAATCTCCTCACATGATTGTCTGCATCCTCATAAGCCAACCTCTTAAAAGTAGGGAACTTGATATTCAACCTAGAGAGTAAATGAGAAAGATCCTCCAGTAGCACTGGTGCTTCTTCTCAAGTATCTTAGGAAAAATCTAATGTCCTCCTCATCTTCTCTTTTGAGAGTGGAGTTGAAGCCAATTCAATGGACAAATTTAAGGGTAGTGGGGTACTCGTCGAAGGTAGAGTTGACTTCTTGATGCTCCTTTCTACACGAAAAGGTTCTCTGTCTACTCGAGTGTGGGTCATGTACCCACTCACAGGATGCAAAACAAGAAAAACAAGAACCAATGTGACACAACTCTATACTGCACTAAGTACCTCACACAAAAATGCAAGTGTCCCATCGGGCGTGCCAAACTATAGAGGGGGTAACCGGGTCGATACTTCCAGTACTCCTTCTACTCAAGGGAGGTTCTCCTTAGGGAAGTATACCCTATAACATGATTGTGTGAGGTACTACTTGAAAAGATAAACTGAGAAACAGATGGAGTGCTACAAAGATGCCAAAAAGGCCAATTTGACCAAGATTGAAAAAAAATTGCACTAGTACACAAAAGATAAACCTGTTGACAGTACAAAAGGTTTGATCACTCGAAAGATGAACTAGGAGATCTTAACATAGAGAAAGTATACAAACTCAGCAAAGGTATACAAGTGTGGTATACAAGAACTCCAGCTTACAAGTGAATTTTGAAGGATGAATTTTTTCCGACCCGACAAAGATGAAATGAGGGGAATCTTGAGCGGTGAACTCTCGAGGACAAAAAGAAGTCGCGCTAGGATGTTTTTTTTTTCGGGGGCTGGCATACAATCAGATGAAATCTTGCTCGATTACAATTATAGATGTGAATCAATTGATACAATAGCTTTGGAACATAGCTTTTTGACAAAGCCTCTACATCTCGACCCCCCCCCAATCACAATCTCATTCACACTCGCATTCTCAATCACACTCTCACTCTCACTCTCACTCTCAATCACAAGGTAATTCTCTGATTTTCTCAATTCCTCCTCTTTCATGCACAAGTCTTCTTATAATAGAGTTGATTGTCATGCAAAGAGGTGTGCAATCCACCAAATTTAGAAAAAAGTGATTCTCCACAAAACTTTCTCATAAGCATGAGTTTATAGTAGTCAAGAACTTTCTTTAGTGGTACGTATCCAAAAATAGAAGAAAAGCACCAAAAAGACATATGCGAAGGCATTTGTAATTAGGCATGACAACACGTAAGCATCAAAATCATGGATTCAAATAGAAACAAAGAAGGCCTCTCTTTTCTTTTTAAACTAACTAAAACAATTGCACCTTTCGAAGCATATAACTCAAAATCAGTGAGAAATTAGCTTAAGCTTGTGAGCAAAACTTTTATTCAATTTTTCGATGTGCACAATAGTGTTAGAGATGATCTAGGTCCAAATCTGCCTCCAAGTACCATTTTGAGCCCTACAAGTTTAGAAATTCTAGATAGAATAAAATCAAGGCATTTTCTTACAGCGAATTGAATGTAGATCCCTAAATGAGGTACTTACAACATCATTCACAAAAATTGTAGACAAAGAATATTATTACGTTATGCATGCTCTCCTTTCTCTCATATAGAACTTTTCCCAATTCCTTTATCTTCATGTTCAATTGTCAATGAAAAAACATGATGCGGATATTAGAGAGAGAAAATGAAACTTGTCATCCCAAAATTTTGCCTACATGCATAAAATGACCTAATTGTTCATTCAAAGCATTACGCCCGTGATGTAATTTGGAAAATTCATAATGAAGTATTTCACTATTGAAAGGCCTATTGGATTCAACCACTATCAAGGTACCAAACATTCGGCCTATTGGATTCGACCACTATCAAGGTACCAAACATTCGGGTCTATCATAGACATGCGCATCTCATGAGAAGATTGCAATGCCCTCTAACTTTGACACTATAGGCTTCACTACAAATTTACTAACCAAACCGTGTAACTAGATGTTGGAGTTAGACGTCTACAGAAGCACGTGAACATCACAAGGAAGAAGAAGAAGCTTGGAGCACAACATACAAGACTGAATGTATTACTAGAGAATGTACAAAGATAATTAGCCCATTAGGGCAATAGGCGTATATACAAGCCGGGGGAAAAAAGCCTCCTAAAGAGGGAAAAAAGTGCCCCGGCTGTCCTAGAGTGTTCACACACATCACTACATAAATATATCAAAAAAGCCCCCCTCGGAGTGATGCGGTGAACAAGGAGCTGGCACTCATGTATAAGGAAGTGCCAAGCTATGTGGCAATCACTCTACAAAAGGAAGTAAGCCCAAAGCTTTGCGGAAAGCTTCAAACTTCTCCCTAGGCAGAGCCTTCATGAAAAGGTCTGCAGTGTTCTCCTGCGTGGGCACATATGCCAAGCTGATCTCCCCAGCAGAGAATCTTTCCCTGACATAATGATAATGCACCTCAATGTGCTTAGTGCGAGCATGGAACGCAGGGTTCCTCCCAACTGCCAATGCGCTCTGAATGTCAGTGAAGATGGTGGTGGCAGAGGATTGACCAACACCGAAATCAACCATAAGGCGTCTCAGCCACACACACTCAACATTAGCTATAAAAGCTTCCCTATACTCAGCCTCACAACTGGAAGTGGCCACAGTAGGCTGCTTCTTGCTCACCCAAGATATACATGAGCTACCAAGCATGAAGCAAAAGCCACTAGTGGACACACGAGTGTCATAGCAACCAGCCTAGTCTGAGTCAGAAAAATCATGCAAATCTGGTGGTAGTGATCCCCCCTTGGGATAAAACAACCCAAGTAGCTGAGTACCACTCAAGTAGCCAAAGATGCGCTTAACCGCCTGCCAATGCTTGACACCTCGGCAATGCATAAACCTGGTCATCTGTGAGACAGCAAACTGAATATCCGGCCGAGTAATGCATAAGTAAATCAGGCATCCAACAGCCTGTTGATAGAGGACAACATAAAATGCATCTCGAGCATCATGAAGACTCAATCGTAAACCTGTCTCCATAGGAGTGGCAATAGGCTTACAGTCTTCAAGGCCAAAACGCTGCAACAATGTGTCAATATATTTCATTTGACAAAAAGCCAATCCACCATCAACTTGCATAAACTGAATGCCCAAATAGTGATGCAAATGCCCTAAATCAGACATCTCAAATGAGGCATGCAAATCAGCCTTAAAATCAGTAATATGCTTCTCAATAGGACCAATGAGAAGCATGTCATCAACATAGACAACAATGATCAGAAGCACATCATTAGCACGCTTAACATATAAGGTGCTCTCAGTTGGACTGTTCACAAAACCATGTGCAATCAGATAGGCATGTATCTTCTCATACCAAGCACGTGGTGCTTGCTTTAAACCATATGATGCCTTCTTTAACCTGCACACCTGGTTTTCATGCCCTTTCTGCACAAAAACACGGGGCTGAAAAACATACACTTCTTCATGCAAGTCACCATTCAGAAATGCAGTTTTAATGTCCAACTGATGTGCATTCCAACCATGATGGGCTGCAAGTGCACAGATGCTCCGAACAGTAGTCATACGACATACGGGTGCAAAGGTCTCATCAAAATCAATGCCTCTTTCTTGTGCATAACCCTTTGCAACAAGCCTAGCCTTATACCTATCAACTGTACCATCAGGTTTACGCTTTAGCTTGTATACCCACTTAGTACCAATGGCTTTCTTGCCAGGAGGCAAGTCACATAAAGACCAAGTACCATTCTTCATTATAGCATCATATTCAGATTGCATAGCAACCATCCAATTTTCTGAATTTTGTGCTTCATCAAAAGAAACAGGCTCATTCTCATCACAGAGACTAGATGCAGACATAGCATAGCAATCTGATGCAAAGGAGGAACTATGAGAGCCTTAACGAGTACGATATGACAAAGGTGCATCTAATTTGTTGTCATGCAAAGTCTGCACCATCCATTTTGGCATAGTTTGCCTCCTCAATATCAGCTCTCTCATCAACAAATGCATCATGTAAATCTGCATCAGAAATGGGATGATCTGCATCATTACATGAAACCTGCAAAGGCTGACAAGTTGCCTCATTAAGACCAGCAGTAGACTGTCCACCTGTAAAAAGAGGCATCAAAGTATCATACATGTCTTTAGAGCTAACAGATGTCTCCTTAGTACATGAAAGCAATGGCCGAATAGCATCTTCCACAAAAACAACATCACGGCTAACCAGAATGCATTTAGTCTATGGATGATACAGGCGATAGCCTTTACTTTTAGAACTGTACCCAAAAAAAATACATTTTACTGCCTTATCATCCAATTTTCTACGATGTTGTTCATGCACTAGTGCATATGCCAAACAACCAAAAACCCGTAGATGAGCAACAGATGGATTGCGATCATGCCAAGCCTCATATGGAATGATAGACTGCAGCGCTTTAGGGGGACTCCTGTTAAGTACATATGCTGCACACATGACAGCCTCAAGCCAGAAACTATGTGGTAAAGCCTGACTTTTGACCATGCACCTGTTCTTTTGTTCAGCAACTCCATTCTGTTGAGGTGTATAAGGCACTGTAGATTGGTGTTTTATCCCACATTTAGCCAGAAATGCATTAAAATCAAAAGACATATATTCCCCCCCTCAATCAGAATGGAGGGTGCCCATTTTACATGCTGATAGATTTTCAACCAAAAGCAAAAACTGTTTAAAGCACATGAACACTTCGGACTTTGCTTTGAGTGGATATACCCATGCATGCCTAGAAAAATCATCAGTGAAAGTCACGAAGTAAAGGTAATTTCCAAAAGAGGGTGTCTGCATAGGACCACAAACATCACTATGTACAAGCTGCAATTTCTGTGTAGCCCGAACTGAACCATCTTTTGGAAAGGAGGAATGCTGCATTTTGCCCAAAATACAGTCTTCACAAACATGTTTTCCAGGTGCCTCAAGTTTGGGCAAAGAGGACAGCATTTCAGATTTCTGCAGGCGTAGCAAACTAGCAAAATTCAGATGACCAAAGCGTGCATGCCAAAGCTTTGCATCTGACATAGCCTGAGAATCATTTACTGCACTTGCCAAATCATTTACTGATCTTTCATAGTCTATGAGATTATACAGCCCACGACATAAAATGCCAAAAGCAATAATCACATCGCCATTTGACAGATCATGAACTGTACACCTGTCATCAAAAAATTTCACAACCAAGCCAATCTTTGCTAATGCAGAAACTGATAACAAGTTCTTCTTGATCCCTGGCACAAATAAAGCATCTAACAAAGTGAAAGAACTACCATCAGCAGTAGTCAAAATGATCTTACCAACTCCCATAATAGGGTAAGAGGAGTTGTTGGCGCATGTAACAGTATTCCCTGTAGAGGCAGGCTCGAGTGAAGAGAAGAAACTTCGGTGCGAGGTAATATGTTTGGTTGCCCCACTGTCAAAATATTGGCAAACATCTGAGTCTATTGCAAACATGCACTGATCATGAGAAGATGGGTCAAAACTGCAGACAGTAGTAAACGCCCATTCTTCTTCCTGCACAAGATTTGCAGACTTTGTTTTTGGTGTAGAGGCCTCTGCAACAACCATTCCAGCCTCTTTCTTCTTTGCCTCTTTAGTAGCCAGTTTTGGACAGTTCTTTATGATATGATCATTCCCTGTACAGTACTTACAAAACAAATTTTGCTTTTCTGATTTCTTCTCATCTTTATCTTCCTTCTTCGAATATGCAAAATTAGCAGATTTTTGCTTATTAGTTGAAGAGCTCCATTTTCCTTTGCCCTTCTGACTAGCCAGGAAAGCTTGATCTGCAACTCGCATAATGGACCTGTTTTGCCTGGACTGATCTTCCTGCAATAGAACAGAGACTAACTCCGCAAATGATAAGGCATTTGGATTGCCTTTCATCATCAATCGAAGAGTAGAAGCAAAACTCTGATATGAATCAGGAAGACCATTCAGAATGGTCTGCACAAGTGAGTTATCTCATATAACCTCATCAGCAGAAATCAACTGTTCCTTCAAGTCTTTGAACTTCGTTAGAAAACTGTCCATAGAATCACCTTCATTCATGTGCTCACTCTCCAACTGTTTTCGGAGGTAAGCAACACAAGCCTCATTCCTAGCTTGGTACAATGTGGTAAGTGTATCCCAAGCATCCTTAGCTGTTCTGCAAGAGCAAATGTGAGGAATAATGGCACGTTTGATAGACAAAGCTATCAATGCATGTGCCTGGGCATCTCTACCATCCCAACGAATCTGCTCTACAGTAGGTGCAGCAAAAACAGAAGCACAAACAGGAATCTGTGGAATATCATCTTAGACACCATCTTCATGAGCTCCAGCACCTGTATTTGCAGTACCTATAGTTAGAGGTGTAACAGGACGTCTTTCAACACCCTGCACAATGTTCCACAATCCTTTTGCAACCAATACATGTCGCATCATATAAGCCCACAATGGGTAGTTGGTACCATCCAACTTATCCTCAACAGCCAACATATGGAATACATCACTGCTTTCAACCATGGCCGGTGACTAAAATACCTTGATGCAGAAAATTGACTGTATCTCAAAAAGTTGAATAGAACTGCCCAGACAAGCAGACCTGTAGCAGACTTTGAGACGCTTATACTGGCCAACAGAAACTAGTATATACCTTTGGCACAAAAAGATGAAATAGCCTACACAAGTGCTGTGATAGTGCGTTCGGAGGCCGAAACTAGCTCAGATCGCGATTTTGGCACCACATAGCGAAGCTGTTTTGATCTCTCAAACACCCTTAGTATGCTCTCCAAATTTCGTGCGAATCTGAAACCGCAACCGGAGGAGTGTCGACGATGCCCTAGATGAAGCGGCAACCTACTCTGATACCAATTGTTGGAGTTAGACGTCTGCAGAAGCACGTGAACATCACAAGGAAGAAGAAGAAGCTTGGAGCACAACACACAAGACTGAATGTATTACTAGAGAATGTACAAAGATAAGTAAACCCATTAGGGCAATAGGCGTATATACAAGCCGGGGGAAAAAAACCTCCTAACGAGGGATAAAAATGCCCCGACGGTCCTAGAGTGTTCACACACATCACTACCTAAATATATCAACACTAGATGTACTAGTTAAAGTGATATCTAGTGCAAATTTTCAATATGCAGTGGAGTGGGGCAATGTCGATGTCGGCTTAGGATACTCCACAACCAAAACAACCTTTGCAAAGTGAAAGATTGATGGCAAAAGCTTCTACCGATGAGGAGGGAGCAAAACCACCAACACTCAAACTCCACCACCACCAAAGTCTCCATAGTCACCACCAAACTGACCATAGTCACCACCAACACTCAAACTCCACCAAAGTCTCCATAGTAAAATTTGTGGGGCATCTCTCTGGTGCAAGCGTTGTTTCCGGTCCACTCAAGATGTTGGTCATATCTTCTTTCGTTGTCCCAACTCCAATAGGCTTTGGGAGATTATTGGAAAGAAAAGTAGACTTCATAAGCATATCAGCTAGAAACAAGCTTTGCTCGGAGAAGCGATCGGCTGCTCGACAACCCTATGGAATGCCATCAAAGGGGAGGTCCTTTAGAAGATCTGGCTAGAAAGATGTGCTTATAAGTTTGGCAACTCCCCCAAAGAGTGGTCGATTGAGAAATCACTGTTCCTCCTCAGTAAAAGAATCACCAACTATAAGAACACCCCCTTCAGGCATCATAAAGTGCTCCTTGTGATCAACCACAAGATCAAACCCAAGTGGGCCCCACATGAGGGTGATGAGAGGGAGCCATCTCAACTTTGTAAGACCTACCCCGAACTAGATGTAATAGTTAAAGTGATATCTAGTGCAAATTTTCAATATGCACTTGAGTGGGGCAATGTCGATGTTGACTTAGGACACTCGACAACCAAAACATTCCTTGTAAAGTGGTAGATTGATGGCAAAAGCTTCTTCCAATGAGGAGGGAGCAAAACCACCAACACTCAAACTCCACCACCACCAAACTCTCCATAATCACCACCAAACTGACCGCCAAGACCTCCACCTAATGCTTTGATACCATGTAGAGAGTACACATGCAGAAGCGAAAAAAGAAGGGTGTACTCACAAAATGAAAGAGTGTGAGAGACTCAAAGTGAGTAGATCAAGAAATCGGTAAACTCATATGGATTCAAAATGAGCTTTTGAGGAGCATGGAATAGGCTCTTCAAGCTTCTAGCCAAGTACAAAGTGGGGGAGATGGCCTCGTTATAAAGAGTTGGAGGGGGCTCTCCAAAGTACATCATATGTGGGGTAATTCCCCTTGAAGGAGAATGAACGCACAGGTTGACGCAAATGGCAAGGACCCAAACACAATAAGATGTAATATAAAATGGAGATGAAATGGAAATGGAGTGTGTCCTAGATACAGAACAAAATGGAGATGCACTCATGCGGATACAAATGCAAATGAGGTAGGAGAAATCATGTCGTCAACAAGAATTGTGTGGAAGAGATCTCTAAGAAATATTTCTGTAGACAAATGTATGAAGAAGCTTCGTTTCTTATTTTGGAAACAACTTCTTAATTGAATAAAATAAGCGCACTACTCATCCATAAGGGGGTCTCACCAGTTGTGGATCTAGCAGATTATATAACCCAATCATGTGTTCTTCATCACTAGTTTGAAGTCGAATTCTATCTACACAAGGAACCATCTACTACCTAGGGGATGAGAGGTTGAGATCCTAAAGGTAATTCATGTGTTAAAGGGGGGAAGAATGTTGTATAATTCATGGGTTCAAAAGGTTAAACATATGGATTTTAAAGGTTAGAATATGATGTATGTTTGCTTTGGTCTAGCCCTTGAATTACCCTTGGAACATGCCTTGAACCTTTGGGTGAAACCCTTGGTTTTAACCCTTGAGGTATTTATTCATATGAGCTCCCAATTGAATGGTTAGAACCTTAGGCTTGATTTATCCTAAGGTGTGGGAACCTTAGTCTTGGGAGAAGCTTCTCTAGGAGCCACCTTGTGTGTACGTGAGAGAAGAATCCTCATTTGATTTAAAAGGCATGTGATAGACCTTGGGAACTTAGAAGTCATGTGATCACCCTTGGGAAAGTGTTCACATGAGGAAAGGTTACACCTATTAATGTAGTAGGCCTAGTAGGGCATTCAAGTTCTAGTAGCGATAATGTGGCTCCTATATATTACTATCCTTTATCTCAAGGGGAGGATCACTATTGCCATATTTAAATTCAGTGCAAAATAGTAGATAAGATATGAGTTAGAGAAAGAGAAATTCTAATATTATAGATGTGAATCAATTGATACAATAGCTTTGGAAAATAGCTTTTTGACAAAGCCTCTACATCTCGACCACCCCTGAGTTATCACAATTTCATCCACACTCGCATTCTCAATCACACTCTCACTCTCACTTTCACTCTCAATCACAAGGTAATTCTCTAATTTTCTGGATTCCTCCTCTTTCATGCACATCATGCAAAGAGGTGTGCGATCCACCAAATTTAGAAAAAAGTGATTCTCCACAAAACTTTCTCATAAGCATGAGTTTATAGTAGTCAAGCACTTTCTTTAGTGGTACGTATCCAAAAATAGAAGAAAAGCACCAAAAAGACATATGTGAAGGCATCTGTAATTAGGCATGACAACACCTAAGCATCAAAATCACGGATTCAAATAGAAACAGAGAAGGACTCTCTTTTCTTTTTAAATTAACTAAAAAAACGGCACCTTTCCAAGCCCTATAACTCAAAATCAGTGAGGAATTAGCTTAAGCTTGTGAGCAAGACTTTTATTCAATTTTTCAATCTGTAGAATAGTGTTAGAGATGATCTAGGTCCAAATCTGCCTCCAAGTACCATTTTGAGCCCTACAAGTTTAGAAATTCTAGATAGAATAAAATCAAGGCATTTTCTTATAGAGAATTGAATGTAGAGCCCTAAATGAGGTACTTACAACATGATTCACAAAAATTGTAGACAAAGAATATTATTATGATATGCATGCTCTCCTTTTTCTCATATACAACTTTTCCCAATCCCTCAATCTTCATGTTCAATTGTCAATGAAAAAACATGATGCGGATATTAGAGAGAGAAAATGAAACTTGTCATCCCAAAATTTTGCCTACATGCATAAAATGGCCTAATTGTTCATTCAAAGCATTATCCCCATGATGTAATTTGGAAGGTTCAGAATGAAGTATTTCTATTGAAAGGCCTATTGGATTTGACCACTATCAAGGTACCAAACATTCGGGTCTATCATAGACATGCACAGCTCATCACAAGTTTGCAATGCCCTCTAACTTTGACACTATAGGCTTCACTACAAATTTGCTAACCAAACCGTGGAACTAGATGTACTAGTTAAAGTGATATCTAGTGCAAATTTTCAATATGCAGTGGAGTGGGGCAATGTCGATGTCGGCTTAGGATACTCGACAACCAAAACAATCTTTGCAAAGTGAAAGATTGATGGCAAAAGCTTCTACCAATGAGGAGGGAGCAAAACCACCAACACTCAAACTCCACCACCACCAAAGTCTCCATAGTCACCACCAAACTGACCATAGTCACCACCAACACTCAAACTCCACCAAAGTCTCTATAGTAAAATTTGTGGGGCATCTCCCTGGTGCAAGCATTGTTGGCGGTCCACTGAAGATGTTGGTCACATCTTCTTTTCTTGTCCCAACTCCAATAGGCTTTGGCAGATTATTGGAAAGAAAATTAGACTTCATAAGCATATCAACTGGAAACAAGCTTTGCTGGGAGAAGCAATCTGTTGCTCGACAACCCTATGGGTGTGGTCGTGCTTTCTGTAGTAGGAGCTAGCCTAATTGGTCCACGTTTGAAGATGCAAATCGCTTGGAAACCTAGGGGAGGAGAGGTTGAGATCCTTGGCGAAATCGTCTTCTACATCATCGCCCTCCTTCATGCGTACATTGAGAGTTTTCGATGTCTTGAGGTATAACTTTCCTCTTGACTTGTACTTCTATTGTGGTGTGTGTGTGTGTGAGAGAGAGAGAGAGAGAGAGATGATGCTATGCTCTCTGCAAGTGCAACGAATTAGCTCCTCTTAGTCCTTGTCTAGCCGAGGAGAGCTCAAGTGTGAATGCCTTGGGCACCCTTGGTTACCTACCGCCCGAAAGGAAGGCTGCCGTCCGCCCTTTGTGACTAATCCATGCAAAACTTCTCCCTCACGTTCACTCAAGGCTATAGGAGGAATCCAACCAGTCTCGACACTAATGTCCAGCGGTTTTCTTCTCTCTTTCCCTCTCTTTGCGGAATGCTAAGAACATGATATCGTCACACGGAACATTTCTAGATAACCCTTTCGTCATGACACCGTCATGCACTACTCCTTGCATATTATCCCACAAAAGCATTTACCTTTGGCCTTTCTCCCAAAAGAGTAGGTGAATGAGCAGAGTCTGGATGAAGCCAAGGTCCAACATTTGTTGAATCCAACACCAACACCAAGGTATGTGCTTGAAGATGAAGAAATAGGTATTTTTGGGCATTCTTGTGAAGAGATGGATAGGTATGTGCTTGAAGATGAAGAGCACAACATAAGAGCTCTGAGCAGTAACAAAGGTCAAAGAAAAAGAGATACATGGGGATCCTCTCACTGTACATTTGAATGTAAATTGCCTCAGTTCTATGGCTTGGGAAGCTCGGACTTTCGTAAAAGCCATGCAAAACTCTTCCTTATGGCTACCCAAAGCTATGCACAAAACTGTAGAGTCTTCTGAGGTGTGCATATAGAGTTAGTCATTAGAGCTTTTTAATTTTGGGAGGACAAAGCTCAAATGTGGAAGGCGACACTCCAGAGAGTACACAAGTGACCATTGGAAGATTTAGAGGAGAGTTATGTCACCTGTACGTGTGCATGCACCCTTGAGGGAGTTAATTGAGCAACATGCCTTCTTCTTCTCTTTTGTGCTAGCTTGCTATAAAGATATTTCGTGTGTTCGTGCCATTATCTCCATGATTATGATGCTTCTACAACTCGCCTACTTGAGGGAAGGTCACTAAGGATTTGTATGAGTGGAGGGGATGCATGCCATGGATACAGGGGATTGTATGAGAGAATGTCATTGAGGATTGTAAACATAAGCCATCATCTCGCAAAGCCTTCATCATGGACCTATGACCAAGACAGGTGATTTCTACATTCTATACGAAGAAATAGCATACTTTTAATACAAAGGAAGTTCGGCATTAGCCTACTCTCCCGGACTTGAATTAAATAAAGAAAGAAAAGTACAAGAGAAGGGGACTAGTGCTCACGGGACCCCCCAAATCCCACAAAGCAGGGGAAGCTTATACAAAGCTTAGATAGCATTACAAAGAAGGTTAATCACCCTCTCATCACCCTCGTGAGGGACCCACTTGGATTTAAGCTTGTTATTGATCAAAAGGAGAACTTGATGATGCCTGAAGGGGGGGGGGGGATTTCTTACAGTTAACAATCCTTTTGCCAAGGAGTAACCAATTTCGCAATCAAATCATTACCCACGATTTTTTAGGACCTCCACAGAGTTTGACCTGTGAGTGCTTCGATGCACTTTTCTCCAAATTGGCTAAATGGATTATCTTCAAAAATTTTTAGCACTTAGAGATCTTGGAGCTGATTCCAACAAGCTATAGAACATTGAAAATGGTGTAGAACTGAATGAGATATGAGTAGCACAAGCTGACTATTATGAGTCACTATGACAGAGAGACTATAGATGAGAAATATAGATCTATTGTATGAAAAAATAATGTTGTACAAGATCATAGGCATGATAATCAAAGCCTAATGATTATGAGTAGTATAGGCTATGATGTATGCCTTATTCTCTTACAATGTGGTCAAGGAGAACTCGGGTATGGAGCCTTCTTACCTGCGAGTTTTTTAGACATCTTTTATAAATGTTAGACTTGAAATTTGAATTTGAATTCTTCATTGGCTCTCACTAAAACTGATCCTCCAATATAGGAGATATTCTCTCAGTAAAGTCGTGACTTTTCTAGCTAACAAAATCCACAAGTTTAGTGGTGATTACAAATATTCTTCCAAGTCAAAAATGACTTTTACAAATGGTAAATATAAAAAACTTCCTAGCAATGATTTCCATGGAGCTTCAATTGTACATAAGCTTTAGCTAAATGTGTAGGCTTGAGATTTGCACCAACATCTCCCCCTCAAGCCAAACATTTTGGCTTGGTCTTCTTCTTCAATCTTCTTGAATGTCCTGCAATCGAATCATAGACTTAAACCTGTAAAGTTCTGTACCATCTAATGCTTTAATCAATAAGTCTGCACATTGCATGTTAGTTGATACATAAGCCAACTGAATTTCCTTGCTCAATAGCTTCTCTCTCACATAATGATAGTGGATCTCTATATGCTTGGTCCTAGCATGATAAATAGGATTTGCTGCAAGGTGTAGTGAGCCTGTATTGTCTCCAAAAATCATTGGAGATGTAGTATGCAAACCTAAATCTGTATATAACAATCTGATCCATATGGCCTCTTGAGTAGCATTGGCCAATCCTCTATACTCTGCTTCTGTAGAAGATAAAGCAACAATAGGTTGCTTCTTTGAAGACCATGATATAGGTTTGTCACCTTCAAAGGATAGGTATCATGAGGTACATCTAAAGACATTTCTATAGATAAACGTATGAAGAAGCTTCTTTTCTTATTTTGGGAACAACTTCTAAATTGAACGAATACTCATCAGATAAATCATCTACTCATCCATAAGGGGTCTCACCATTTGTCGATCTAGACGATTCATTAACCCAATCATATGTTGTTCCTTTCGTAATCACTAGTTTGAAGTCAAATTCTATGTACGCAAGGAACCATCTACCCAATCTTCCTCATGTGGGTGCAATTGTTCTTGATGATTAGGAAAGTCTACTTGAGGGGAGGGGGGGGATTTCTTACAGTTAACAATCCTTTTGAGAGCACATCTTTCCCGCCAGATTTTCCATAGGCACTCCCCACTGATGGCGTTCCAGAGAGTCGCGGAGCAGCCGATCGCTTTTCTCAGCAGGGCTTGTTGCCAACTGAGATGTTTATGAAGTCTAACTTTCTTTCCAACCGTCTGCCAGAGTCTGTTGGAATTGGGGGAGGTAAAGAAGATGTGTGGAACATCTTTGATAGACCAGTAGCAATGTTAGCACCAGGGAGGAATCCCACAAAGTTTGCTAGCCTTAAGGTTGGTCCAGATTCCATGATGAAGAATTTGCCATAAGAGGACATACTTTTTTATTTCTATGAGGGGGTGTCAGATAGCCATGAACTTCATGTCCCACTGAAGCCGCGTCCTTGACAGGCACCACTTCTTGTTGAGCTTAACCTGATAGTCAATTGTTTCTTTGATGTTCGGGATTTTTGATAGGCTATTCCCATTGTGCCATTTGAGACCAAGCGAGCTCGATGTGTCGTGTCCCATGAGAAGGCGAGTTTTGTGTCGATCCCAGGTGAGACATTTGCTTTGCAAAGTGGTCCATTCTTCGTACGAAATGTTGACGCAAGGGTTAGTATCCTCGAAGTTGATCCAACGGTTGGTGTCTTGTTTCTAGAGATGTTTCCATTTTTTGAAGCCTTTGTTCCATAACTTCTTGGCATTTTGAATGTTCCAAGATTCCACACTCCGGATGCCATGGATCGGAAACCAGATAGAGTCGTTTTGTCTGATACTGGCAGCCCACTTCTAGTCGTCACTAATTCTTGTGTAGCTTTTGACTTTATTCCAACTCTTCCATAGGGAGCACACAAGATTAGAGCCTTTCGGGAAGACGGGGATCGTGGAGAACAACAAGGTCAAGATGTCGAGATTCTTCCAATTTGGGAAACCCATGAGAGCCAACTCGTTCTTGTTTCTGAAGATCAACTTGGCCCATGAGGCCTCCCCATTGCACCAAGCCTTAATCATCCATTTGGCTGCCAGTTTGTTAGCCATGCACCCAATGTCCAGGATACCAAGTCCCCCACTATCTCTATGGTTGGTGCAGATGGACCATTTGATTTTAGGCACCCCCTTCTATTGTGATCGCCTTTCCAAAGGAAGTTTCTACAAATACTATCCAGTTTGGACAGTTCTTGCTCTTTCGGTCTCCAACAAGAAAGAAAATAAATGGTAGAAGAAAGGAGGAACATGCTGATAACCATAAGCACGACCAACAAGATTGATTTGCATACCTCTTCAGTAGTTAAGCTTGTTTTTGAGTTTGGCCAGCACCCAGTTCCACCGCTGTTCCATAGAGACACCAAACCCCAAGGGGATCCCAAGGAGCCAAAAAAATTGGCCCTGCGGAATGATTTGACAGCCATGATCAATGAGAAGGCGGGGCTGAGACCCCACAATAGCTCTAAAGGCGGTCTTAGAGTGGTTGATTATGGATCGAGAGGCTTCACAAAAAGTAGCAAGACACCTCCAAAATGTCTCCAGGCTGGTACTATCATTGTGAACAAACGCGTTCATATCATTGACAAAAAGTCTCATGGTGATCTGACTATGGTCGTGAGGCAAACGGAGGCATTTGATATTACTAGCGTCCACCTGGTGTGCCACAAGCCTACTAAGCCCCTCTATGGCAATGGCAAAGAGAAATAGCATACTTTTGGCACGAGAGTCATAGAAACTCATTAACTTTTGCACAGGTCATGAAACACTTGAAATACGCACTCTCAAAACTTGGCTTCATTTTTGAGGGTCTTCTCTCATCTGTCTTTGAATTCTCTTCAATGTTCTATCATCATTAGGCTTCGATTGACGAATTAAATGAGTTGGCAGTTATCAAAGTCATGACAAGTGGAGCCAGTGTGCTCTTAAATGAATTGGAGGCCGCTCTTGAAAGTACATCATATGTGGCATAATTCCCCTTGAAGGAGAATGATTTATATTTCAACGTATGGAACAGTGCGAAGGTTACAAAGAAGAGCCGGGTGGTTCACGTTATACGGTGTGCGGAAAATGAACGAAGTCTGGTGAAGAAGACGCTACGGAGCAGTGTGGTCCCGAAGCATCTGAAAGATAAATTTCTGCACTAGGAGGTGCAACTATATGGTATTCCAGAATGATGTACAAGCGGTCTGATTAATCAAAGAGTATTGTTTATTGTCAAGATCACTTCCTTTCTGAAGTTTTTATGTGAGTACCAAGTCTTTCAGTATTCTGCAGTGTTACTATTTTGGAAGTATTGTGTGATATAGTTTAATCAAGAATGTAAATGCATGTTGTGATTGTAGTATTACATTCATAATCCCTCTTCGTGATCCCATACCTTTGGAGATTGAGTGTTCTATTTCACTGAAGTATAGTACTAGCTTAATATTTACCGAGCACGATGGGATAGGCTCAGTGATAAATCATAGCATAGAGTTGTTTGATGCCATTGCAAAGTGGTAAGGAGTATCTGACAAGTAATCCCTGTCACGAGTGTTTAGACGAGTTCCTTCAGTAGGCTATAGCAACATTAAACTTTGAAGATATCACCCTCGTGAACACAATCAATATCTTTGAAGAATTGTTGTTATGGGTGGAAAACGGAGTGCTACCTCGAAAACTCCTATAGGAATGGATCTTTGAGTGGAGAGATGGAAAATTATCCAAGGCTTCATGGGAAGGGCAAGCTAGTGGACCTGACCAGTAGAGCAACCAGCACGATGGAGAATACCCTACAGAAATAGGCCAAAGTGATGGTAATGGACCCCACCTAGAGTTGGCTTTAGCTCTAGTTCCTTCGACTCAATTCAGTACCTTATAGGAGACTGAAGACCCAATGTCACACATAAATCAATTGCCAAGGTTGAATTATATTCATTTTTATGGAAGAACATATGAAGATCTGTTGGGAAAGATGGATGGACACTCCAAGAAATGAGTAGGTACTGCCAAATCCTTCTTTATACCAACCCCTTGATGCTTCAAACTTGTGTTCTAGGCCCTCTTAGCTTTCCAATTACATTAAATAAGTGCCTATGTACTTTGGAAATGATGTGAGAAATGATTGAATCAAGATAGACTACTTCCAAGGTGAAGGATCAACGAAAACCTTCTATTTTTGTTCACACACATGCTGCTTGTTATGCACCATGCTTCCAATACAGTAGGAATTAGAAACACTCCTCTTAGATATATCAAATTAACATTCCTCTTAGATATATCACGTTAACTTAATGATCTAATGATTCCAAGTGGAATCACTTAAAATGATGCACTATACACAGAGCAACCAATTTAGCAATCAAATCATTACCCCTGATTTTTTAGGACCTCCACAGAGTTTGACCAGTGAGTGCTTCGATGCACTTTTCTCCAAATTGGTTGCATGGATTATCTTCAAAAATTTTTAGCACTTAGAGATCTTGGATCTGATTCCAACAAGCTATAGAACATTGAAAATGGTGTAGAACTGAATGAGATATGAGCAGCACAAGTTGACTATTATGAGTCACTATGACAGAGAGACTATAGATGAGAAGTATAGATCTATTGTATGAAAACATAATGTTGTACAAGATCATAGGCATGATAATCAAGGCCTAATGATTATGAGTAGTATAGGCTATGATGTATGCCTTACTCTCTTACAAGGTGGTCAAGGAGAACTCGGGTATGGAGCCTTCTTACCCGCAAGTTTTTTAGACATCTTTTATAAATGTTACACTTGAAATTTGAATTTGAACTCTTCATTGGATCTCACTAAAAGTGATCTGCCAATCTAGGAGATATTCTCTCAAGTAAAGTCGTGACTTTTCTAGCTAACAAAATCCAAGAGTTTAGTGGTGATTACAAATATTCTTCCAAGTCAAAAATGACTTTTACAAATGGTAAAGATAAAAAACTTCCTAGCAATGGTTTCCATGGAGCTTCAATTGTACATAAACTTTAGCCAAATGTGTAGGCTTGAGATTTGCACCAACAGCTCCCCCTCAAGCCAAACATTTTGGCTTGGTCTTCTTCTTCAATCTTCTTGAATGTCCTGCAATCCAATCATAGACTTAAACCTGCAAAGTTTTGTACCATCTAATGCGTTAGTCAATAAGTCTACACATTGCATGTTAGTTGATACATAAGCCAACTGAATTTCCTTGCTCAATAGCTTCTCTCTCACATAATGATATTGGATCTCTATATGCTTGGTCCTAGCATGATAAATAGGATTTGCTGCAAGGTGTAGTGAGCCTGTATTGTCTCCAAAAATCATTGCAAATGTAGTATGCAAACCTAAATCTGTATATAACAATCTCATCCATATGGCCTCTTGAGTAGCATTGGCCAATCCTCTATACTGTTCCTATGTAGAAGATAAAGCAAAAGTAGGTTGCTTCTTTGAAGACCATGATATAGGTTTGTCACCTGCAAAGGATAGGTATCCTGAGGTACTTCTTCTATCATCTTTGCAACCTGCCCAATCTGCATCTGAATATATTTTGATGTTCAAGTCTGAGGCATAAGGAAAATATAACCCTTGATTTTGAGTGCCATTAAGGTACTTCAAAATCCTTTTGGAAACTTCCAAATGGGGTGCCCTAGGTTTGTGCATAAAATGACTTAACACACTTACTCCATTAGCAATCATGTGCGTCATCCACGAGTTCAATGGGAGGAGGGACTTCACTCTCCTTTGCCCACTTCTCTTCTTGAATCTCTCTCAGGAACTCTGGTGAATACCTATTCATAGAAGAAGAGGTGTCTGGTTCCGTGGAGTTAGGCACATAAGCTCCCTGGCCCTCTCCTTAGCCTGGGAGGTGGCTCCTTTTCCAGACTTTGCAAGTAACCTCTCCGATCTATCCAATAGACCATCAAAGTGCAATGGTGTTCTGATGGGGTTAAAACCATTGAACAAGCGACTCGCTTCAAACATGGCTTGCGCCAATTCGACCATTTTAGCACAAAGCTTTGTTCGCTCTATCTCTAGATCGGCTCTAGGGTAACATTTCTCATGATCTGTTACATTGGGCCCTTCTTGGATTCTAGCCTGATATGCTTTATGCATCATGTCTAGATCTTCAGGAGTGGGATCGGCTAGGACTGATCCTACTCTGGGTGGTGGGTGGGTTAAGGGTGGTGTATTGAAAGGCTGGGGAATGGAAGAAGATGGATTGGCGGGTAAAGGGAAAGGTGGTGGAGGGGTGGTGTGAGAGTGGTTTTGAGATGCGAGTTCACTTATCTTTGCTTTGGTTTCTCTCAAGCTTTCTTCAAGTTCGCTCATTTTCTGTGACCATTGTCTTTTCATTCTCTCCTAGCTATCTCTCCATGCTCTTGTCCTTTTCTTGGTTATACTCTTTGTCTCACTAACCTCAGAACGCTTTTCCTGCCCTACTCCTTGAGTTTGCTGCAAGGCTTGGGCTCTAGTGACCACATGCACTGGGGCTGTGGAAGTTATACTTCCCGTAGAGTCTACCACTAACCCAATGACGTTGATAGGAGTGATTTTAGGCATGTTATTAGGGTTCTTTGGGCAATCTCGTAGGAGATGCTCTTTTCCGTAGTCTTGACAGAAACCCTGAATTGTCACTGGTTGGGTTTGTGTAGGGGCAGGCAGTGGACAATCACGTATAAGGTGATCTCCCTGACATATGAAGCGTGGTCCTCTAGGAAATGGGGGTCGTACCTGCCTAGGTTGAGGTCTAGAGTTGGGGTTTGTGTACATGACATTAGCATACTCAGGCTCCCCACTATTTTCACTTGGGTCCTCATAATAGTATGACTCGTTATGCTCGGGTGACAGCATGTAGTAAGCCTGTGGGCTATCAATTGTTGGAGCAAACCAATCACAAATTGGTGATTATACAGATCTTGGAGAATGCTTATGGTCAGAATGAAGCAAAGGAAAACACTTGCAAAGTGAAGAAGAATTCAGGATGTTGTCTTGTACACATATGTACATATAAGTGAAGAATTCTGTAAGCAAAGTATAGTTAAACCCTTAGGATGATAAGGAGTAGAGTCATAGACTCGAGATGAGTCTAAAGTCGTGTATATATAAGATAATTATGACAAGAAATGTATGAGAGAAAGTAATAGAGTCATTTTGTAGATGACAATTTTCAGGAAGATGTGTAGAGAGTTTTTTCCAGAAAATAGCGACGGGTTTTTCTCTGAGTGCTCTCTGTCTGATCATGTGGATCAGAAATCCTTTTGTACACATCTAATTGAGAAGCTAATGAAGCTATGTCTAGAGTTTCAGAATCTAATTCCTCTCCTACTGTGAGAATGATCATTAGGAACATTCATATGTAGAATGTGATAACTGAAGCCTGAGAGTAGCGCACTTTTCCGTCTTAGTATTTTGATCAGATCTGAGTGTATACTGTAAAGTTTTTTATGAGTGAGCACTTAAAATTTAAGTTAGAAGATAAGGAAGCTATGGCTAAAAGCATTTAGCAAAACGGGTTCCAGATTGGGAGAAATCAAGTTAAGAAATTGGCTATGTCGAAGGCGCAACTTCTGAGAGTCATCTTCTGACATGTATTTGATCTTAATGATCAAATTAAACTTTTGGTGATTAGTTTTGAGAACTAATGACTAGTATGATTGCGCAAAGGTATTGCTTATACTTGTGCATCATTTACTTGAAGAAATTTGAAGATTTGTGCAGGTAAAGAAGTTGATTTCTGAAGCAGACTTTCTGAAGTTGACACTTCTTCACTCAGAGAAGTGTTGCTTGAAGTTTTGGTAAAAAGGAACATTGTTTGTGTAAAGTTTGGTTTATAGCTGACATAGAAGTGTTCTTAAGTCAGTGTAGATCAAACCTTTGGAGATTAAAAGGTCTCCAACAGTGGTATCAGAGCCAAAGGTGAAGTACAAGAGAAGAAAAGATAATCGAAGTTCCGACTGGTGCAGATTTTGAAGATCTTCCAAATCAAAGGAGGACAAGGACAAATTATTGAAGATAACTTGCAGAAGTTCATAGTACAAGTTCGAAAGAATCAAGAAGGACAAAGAATATATCAAAGGTACACTTTCTCTTCATAAACCATAGTAATTGAAGATACAGAAAGTCAAGGATGGGAGAAAGCTTGCAAATTGATAAGCTAGATAGGGAGAACTATCCAGCATGGTCCATGAGGATGGAAGCACACCTCATGAGCAAAGACCTTATAGCATTTATTACAGGAGATGAAGAAAAACCTGAGTTTGCAGATCCAAGTATTCCTACTAGGGAAGAGCTTGCAATGTTGAAGACTTGGATGAGAAAGGATGCTCAAGCAAGGAGTATCATCTACATGGCTGTAAATGATTATCTTTTACCTCACATTAGAGGTTTGGAAAGTGCTAGAGATGTTTGGAATGCCTTGGAAGAGCATTTCCAAAATACTACTAAGTCAAGGAAGTCTTCACTATGGGCTGAGTTCACAACCTTCAAGAAGAAGAGCTCACAATCAATTTCAGATTATGTGGCAAGGATGAAAGATATTGCAGATAGCTTGGGAGCAGTGGATGAAGACATTGAAGAAGAAAAGTTGGTAAGACAAATACTTACAGGTTTGAGAGGAGATGAGAAGTGGAAGCCTTTTATATTGTCCATAGAATTGTCACTTGATCACTTTACTCCTGATCTTAATCAATTGCTAGGACACATGCTAACCTTTGAGCAGGATCTTAAAGGAGACAATGATAGAAGTACAAGTCAAGCTATGTACTCTAAAGACAAGAAAAAGAATGGCAAGGGAAAGCAATCAAATGATGATGAAGGGAATTCAAATCAAGCTAACTTCACAAAAGGGAAGACAAATTTCAGAGGTAAAGGAAGAGGAGGTAAGAACAAAGATAATGCTAAAGCTTGTTGGATTTGTGGCAGAACAAATCATTTGGCAAATGATTGTTGGTATAACAATCAAAATGGTGGAAACAATAATCAGAATTATAGTCAAAGAGGTAGAGGAGGCAGAAACCAAAGAGGCAATTTCAGAGGAAGAGGAGGTAGGACATCATATGGTAGAGGAGGTGGAAGAAACTTCCAATCTCAGTCCTACAACAATAATTATTACAATTATGCATCAGATCAGAAGGATGACATGACTCTTATCTTGAATGCAACTCATGAATCAATGGGAGAAGATCAAAGAGTGTTTTATATTGACTCAGGGTGTAGCAACCATCTGAGTGGGAATCTATCCTTGATGACTGATATGGAAGCAAGGGTGAATGGACATACAGTTCAAACAGGTGACAATACCAAACATAAAGTGGAAAGCATTGGATCAGTGAAGACAAAGAGTGGAAGTACACTTCTGAGCAAGGTACTTTATGTTCCTACTATCCCTAAAAATTTGATAAGTGTAGGGCAAATTGTGGAGAAAGGATATGAAGTAAGATTCACAAATGATGGTATCTATGTACAAGATCCAAATCAGGGATATAGAACCATAATTGCAGGTAAAAAGGAAGGAAGATTGTTCACTCTCAAAGTCCAAGGTAATGTGGGACATGCATTGTTTACCTATGGAGGTCAAAAGGTGTCTGAATTAGACCTATGGCATAAAAGGCTAGGTCATTTCAATGAGAGAGCTATAAAGGAGATGTCAAAGAATCAGGTAGTGCTTGGATTGCCAAACATTGAAGGGCAACATATGGTGTACAAGTGTGAAGCTTGTCAATTAGGTAAAGCACATAAAAGTTCTTACAACAAATCAGGGTACAAGTATTCAAACATGCTTGAATTGGTTCATACAGATGTATGGGGACCCTCAAGGGACTATAGTATTAATGGATCCAGATATTATGTATTGTTTGTTGATGATGCAACCAGGTGGATTACTTTGTATGTAATCAAGGATAAATCAGAAGTCTTCAAGACATTCAAACATTTTCATGCTTATGCAGAAAGGATCACAGGACAAAAGCTCAAGAGGCTAAGATCAGATGGAGGGGGAGAGTATTTCTCAAAAGAGTTTGATGATTATTTGTGGAATGCAGGTATCAAAAGAGAAGTAACTTGCAGGTACTCCCCTCAACAGAATGGAGTAGCAGAAAGGAGGAATAGGACTCTTGTAGAGTTTGCAAGAGCCATGATGAAGGAAAAGAATTGTCCAAATTACATGTGGGCAGAAGCCATTAACACTGCAACATACCTTGTGAATAGGTTGCCTTGCAAAGCTTTGGATGGAGGAACCCCTTATGAAGCATGGTGGGGTAAGAAGCCTAGTCTTGATCATTGTAAAGTATTTGGATGTATTGCATATGCTTATGTTCCTTCACAATTGAGACATAAGCTAGAACCAAAAGCAGAGAAGTATGTGTTTATTGGATATGATGATAGACAGATGGGTTACAGATTGTGGAGTCCATCCACAAAGCAATTTCTTGTTACTAAAGATGTGACATTTGATGAGCAAAACATGTGGTATACAGGATCACCAAATGAGTATACAAGTGTTGAAGAAATTCAAAGAAAAGGAAAGGCAAAGGTAAAAGTATGTGAAGAAATTGTTGATGAAGTTGACTCTAGATGTAGAGTGCAGGATCATGTAGAAGAAGGGCCAAGATTTGATCCAGAATCAAATGAGGCTGAAACTTCAAGAAGTGCAGAAATCAGAAGATCTACAAGGGAAAGGAAAGAACCTATAAGGTATAGTTATGATACATCTTTCCTAACAACAAAAGATTATGCCTACATTGTGAAAACAGAAGAAGATCCAATCACTTATGAAGAAGCCAAAGGTAAACAGAATTGGGAGAAGGCAATGCAGGAAGAGTATGATGCTCTACTTGAAAATGAGACTTGGGAACTAGTACCAAGACCAAAGAATCAGAAGGTCATTGGATGCAAGTGGGTATATAAAACAAAGAGGTTTGCAGATGGTAAGGTGTCTAGATATAAGGCTAGACTTGTGGTCAAAGGTTATGCCCAAACCTATGGGGTAGACTATGATGAAACTTTTAGTCTTGTTGCTAAGATGTCTACAATTAGGACATTGATTGCTATTGCTGCTTGCAAGGGATGGAAATTATCACAATTGGATGTGAAAAATGCTTTTCTAAATGGTTACATTGCAGATGAAGTATATATGGAGCAACCAGAAGGTTTTATGGAATCAATTGGATCAGATTATGTGTGTAAGCTCAAGAGAGCTTTATATGGGTTGAAGCAAGCCCCAAGAGCTTGGAATTACAGATTGGTCAAGTTCTTGAATGAATGTGGATTTCAAGCATCAAAGGCAGATAGTAGCTTGTTAGTGAAGGCAAGTGAAAATGGATACATTTACATGTGCATTTATGTTGATGATATTATTGTTACGGGAACAGATGCTCAAGGAATCAATGAACTCAAAAGACAAATAGAGAAGGAGTTTAAGATAAGTGACTTGGGAAACTTATCTTATTTTCTAGGAATGCAGATTGTGTATACTCAACATGGAGTATATGTTTCACAAGAGAGATACTTGAAGAATCTTTTGATAAAGTTTAACATGGAAGATTGCAAGACCTCAACTACACCATTGGAGGTAAATCATAAACTAAGCAGGTATGGAGGTGAAGAGTTCAATGATATGAAGAAATATCAGAGTTTGGTAGGTAGTTTAATCTATGCTACCTTGACAAGGCCAGATCTATCATATGCAGTAGGTGTGTTGTCACAATTCATGCATTGTCTAAAGAAGACTCATTGGATTGCAGCCCAAAGGGTACTCAGATATATCAAAGGAACCCTAAGTGAAGGTTTGTATTATGGTTTCACTTCTGACACAAGAATCAAAGTGTTTAGTGATGCAGATTGGGCAGGTGACTCAGATGATAGAAGGTCTACTCATGGATATCTATGTTATGTTGGAGATAAGTTAGTTTCTTGGTGTTCAAAGAAGCAACATACAGTTGCTTTATCATCCACAGAAGCTGAGTATAAGGGAATGGTAGAAGCTGCAAAGGAAGTGATATGGTTGAAGACCTTGATGAAAAGTTTTGAGATTGATCATAGTACTCCAATAATTTTTGGAGACAATATGAGTTCTTTGTATTTGGCAGCTAACCCTGTTTTTCATGCCAGGACTAAGCATATAGAGATTCAGTATCATTTCTTGAGGGAAAAGGTACTTGATAAAGAGATTGAAGTGATGTACACTCCAACAAAAGAACAAGTGGCAGATATGATGACAAAGAGCTTGGATGGACCTAAGCTACAGAGATTCAAGGAGATGGCAGGAGTGAAGAAGAATGGAATAATCACAATTAGTGATTGAGGGGGAGCTGTTGGAGCAAACCAATCACAAATTGGTGATTATACAGATCTTGGAGAATGCTTATGGTTAGAATGAAGCAAAGGAAAACACTTGCAAAGTGAAGAAGAATTCAGGATGTTGTCTTGTACACATATGTACATATAAGTGAAGAATTCTGTAAGCAAAGTATAGTTAAACCCTTAGGATGATAAGGAGTAGAGTCATAGACTCGAGATGAGTCTAAAGTCGTGTATATATAAGATAATTATGACAAGAAATGTATGAGAGAAAGTAATAGAGTCATTTTGTAGATGACAATTTTCAGGAAGATGTGTAGAGAGTTTTTTCCAGAAAATAGCGACGGGTTTTTCTCTGAGTGCTCTCTGTCTGATCATGTGGATCAGAAATCCTTTTGTACACATCTAATTGAGAAGCTAATGAAGCTATGTCTAGAGTTTCAGAATCTAATTCCTCTCCTACTGTGAGAATGATCATTAGGAACATTCATATGTAGAATGTGATAACTGAAGCCTGAGAGTAGCGCACTTTTCCGTCTTAGTATTTTGATCAGATCTGAGTGTATACTGTAAAGTTTTTTATGAGTGAGCACTTAAAATTTAAGTTAGAAGATAAGGAAGCTATGGCTAAAAGCATTTAGCAAAACGGGTTCCAGATTGGGAGAAATCAAGTTAAGAAATTGGCTATGTCGAAGGCGCAACTTCTGAGAGTCATCTTCTGACATGTATTTGATCTTAATGATCAAATTAAACTTTTGGTGATTAGTTTTGAGAACTAATGACTAGTATGATTGCGCAAAGGTATTGCTAATACTTGTGCATCATTTACTTGAAGAAATTTGAAGATTTGTGTAGGTAAAGAAGTTGATTTCTGAAGCAGACTTCCTGAAGTTGACACTTCTTCACTCAGAGAAGTGTTGCTTGAAGTTTTGGTAAAAAGGAACATTGTTTGTGTAAAGTTTGGTTTATAGCTGACATAGAAGTGTTCTTAAGTCAGTGTAGATCAAACCTTTGGAGATTAAAAGGTCTCCAACATCAATATGTGTGGAGTCAAAACTATGGTCACTTGGATCACTGTCTGATAGCAATGGGGTGACTGGGACTATGGCTCTGTTCGGATTTTCTTCAGCAGATGCATATTTCACTAGGATCACATTGGTTGGAGGAGGGGGTTGTTGCACTAGGACTAGTTGAGGTCTCTACTGACCTTGATAAGGTGGCTGATAAGGTTGCTGTGGTCTGTTGTATTGTTGTGGTGGGTACTAATTCTGGTATCTACCCTGTTGTGGATATGGCTGAGGGTAATTTTGCCTAACAGTTTGTTTGTTATATGGGCAGTCTTGTGCAGTGTGGTTGGTGTACCTTCACTCTATGGTGCAGTACTGGCTACTAGGATTCACCTGGGGTTGGGCCATAATGGGACATACATTTGCCATATGGTCACCTCCACAAGTGTAGCACCGCTTAACTGGGGCAAATCTTGGAATTTGTTTGCTAGAGACACCTAGTTTTTGAGCTACCTTCTCTGCAAGTTCCTCAATGGATATCGACTGACCAGATGTGAGACTACTAGAGCTATCTAAATCCTTATAGATTTTTGATAGCTCTAACTCCTCGCCTAGATTATCCTCAATGTCTATGCACATGCGCACGCATTTTTCTATAGTTCTGGGGTCCTTCAAATACACATATGACCTAAGCTTGGTGCTCAACAAGCCATCTAAAAACAAAGCCACTTGCTTGGCTGGTGTGGGTAACTCAGGCATCGGGCACCTCTCTAGGTATTGCCTAAACCGTCTTCCTGCTAGTCTGACCGTCTCTTGAGGTGTTTGCTTGAAGCTATGAATTAGTGAGGAAGTGTTGTGCCTTACGCCACTCTTAGAAAACTCAATGATAAATGCCTCTACGAGCTGGTCTATGTTTCTAAAATGCCTCTCGTTCAGTAGTTGAAACCATGTAAGGGCAGTGTTCCTAAGGGTTAGATCAAAAGCATTATATTGTGTGAATAGGTCCTCTACCTGTTCAACTTTCAAGACTTGCCTAAATTCTGCCACATGGTCATAAGGGTCTCCAGTGCCATCGAAGTAATTCTTCATGGACTTCACCAGTTGAGTTGGCCTCAGGGTCCTAGTGTGTTCTCTCGGCCTTGGCAAAGGAAAATCATCAGCATTTCTTTGGTTCCTTGGGTCTCTAAATCTCACGGTTTCTTCTCTATCCGTCCTTATTCTCCTTCTTTCTCTTCCCTGGGGGTTGGCAAAGCTTACTTCACGTCTATCTCTACTTCTATCTCCTTGAGCTCCATGAGCCTAAGAGGTACCAACTCCTTGGTGACTGTAGGACATATTGGACCGTGGTTGGAGAAAAACAAATTCACCCTTCCATGTGTAGGCATGTTTGCCATGCTCGGTGACCACGAAGATCCTCTCTAATGTATTGTCTAGGTAGGTTACTTTTCCTGGGCTATCAGGGTCTTTAAACTCATAGATTGTGAGAGCACTTACTTCCTGAGGCTGGGCAGGTTTATACCTCCAAAAAGCCTCATCAGTTTCTCGGTTTAAAAGCAAATCTATGCTTTTATTATCCTATGGAATCCACTCTGGAGTCATGATTCTGGTCAAGACGGATTTACCACGGGGAGTTCTTTGCTCTCTCTCTAAATTCCCTTGCTCTATATCACCCATGTCGGTCTCCGCAATCACATTTCCAAACTCATCTGTTCTATCAGGAAGAGTGGTGACTACATATATATCCCCTCTTTATCTAGGTATAATCCATTCTCAAACTTGACTACTGGGTGTTCTAGTCCATGGGGTTGATCGGGGTTCTTAATCTGGACCACAGATCTTCTCAGGCCGTCTTCGTAGATGCGAGCACCTAGACGATTAGTCCTGATGTATTCCAATTGAGTCTTGTAAGGTCCTTCTGGCTTTTCTAGATAAGCCACCCCTGAACTGCCTACAGGTCTCTCCATGTTATAGGACATCTTAGAATCACTTGTTTCTGATCGGGGAGTGTATGGGTAATCACTCAACTACTGGGCCCAAGACCTAGCAGTGTGATTGACACTAGCTTCAGAAGATCTGAGGCTTTGTCTGTCTCGGCCTAAGTGTCTGCCTGACCTAAGGTTCATATACCTGGTTTCTCTACCCCCTTGGTCCAAGTACACTCTCGTTGCAGGTTAATTGGCACCAATCACTTTGTTCTTTTTAGTTGATTATTATGTTTATGATCTTGTCTGATATCACGTCGTCAGGAATACTTAAGTGAATTTCGCACTTGATAAGTGACCGATTCAAGTTTACTTTTTTCCCTTAGGGTTTTCGCACTTAAGACCTATTTAATGCTTGCACTTGGTTGATTAGTTCTCTTAGACTTATTTTGTGCCTGACGTTGACCCAATTAATTACCACACCTAAGTCGTACTTAGCCTAGGCTAGGAATTGACAAAGGAGGGTTGAGAGAACTCCCAACCTCAATACTCTGGTTGCTCAGATTGCTACACCAGCTCAGGAAGCCTTCTCCCAAGCGTGGTACTCACCCTTGCTAGCTTGCCTTGGAATACCTTGAGTGCACACAATGTTCCTGCAAAATTTCACAAGTTAATATAGCTCATTTACCACAATGAATTGAAAGACACACATCAACAATTATGGGCCCCCCTTGGAGTAACTCACTGTACCCCCAAAATCTTATGACCACCTAGTTCCACCTAATGGTCAACTTAAAAATACATGTTTTTAGACTCCGCGTATGTTCTAAAACTTCAACAAGCTTTCCAACGAGACCAAAATCTCATCAATCGGAGTTCGTATGGTGAAGTTATGACCATTCAGGCACTTAGGGGTTAAAACAGGCTCTCAGGGCTCAGGAAATTCCTCCCTGGTTTCTAGGTCTTTTGCCCACTCCTAAGGCTCTAATGTTATCCCAATGTGTCCAAAATTAAGCCCAAATATACCTCAATTCACTCAATTAATTCACTCTAAAATTTCATGCGTTAAGTCCATGTATCGCAATAGGTCGGGTCGAGGTGTCGCGATAGGTGGAAGTGTCGCGATAGGTGGAAGTGTCGCGATAGGTGGGAGTGTCGCGATAGGTGGGGGTGTCGCGATACCTGGGAGTGTCGCGATAGGTCGAGGTATCGCGATACTTGGGAGTGTTGCGATACCTGGGAGTGTCGCGATAGGTCGAGGCGTTGCGATACCTGGGAGTGTCACGATAGGTCGAGGTGTCGTGATACTTGGGAGTGTCGCGATACCTGGGAGTGTCACGATAGGTCGAGGTGTCGTGATACTTGGGAGTGTCGCGATACCTGGGAGTGTCACGATAGGTCGAGGTGTCGCGATAGGTGGGAATATCGCGATAGGTCGGGGTGTCGCGACAGGTGGGAGTGTCACGATAGGTCGGGGTGTCGAGATACCTGGGAGTGTCGCGATAGGTCGAGGTGTCGTGATAGTTGGGAGTGTCGTGATACCTGGGAGTGTCACGATACCTTGAGGTGTCGCGATAGGTCGGGATATGGTGAATTTTTTTGTTCTGTCTAGTGATCCTAGGAGCCTAGGGCTGCGCAGTGTCGTGGTGCACTCAGAACCGTGATTGGGGCAACTTTTCGGTGTGTCGCGATAGCTCGAGCTCGACGCCTCGGGGCTTGCGCAGAGAGATTCTGTACCTGCTAAGCTTGCTGGAGATGATGATGGAGCTGAAACCTGCAAGAAACATGCAAAAACACACACAAACAAGGACACACACTCGCTCTCTCTCAAACTCGCACAAAGCAAATGAGGGGAATGATTCGGAAGTGGGAATATAAGGTGGTGAAGGAGATGAAGATGGAGATGAAGATGGAGATGGAGATGGAGAAAAAAAACAAGGAATTTACTTACTACTTACCATTCCAACGCATCCTCTCTGTCTTACCATCACACGCTCGTCCTCAAAGCTCGAATCCCCGGCAACGACACCAAAATTTGGTGTAGCTCAGTGATGAGTTGCACCTCCTTTAATGTCAATCCGGGAAGACATGAGGATGGTATAAAGACCTCGAGTAAGTGAAGGCACAAATGTGTGAGTGAGAAGCACACAAACATGCACACACATACACACACACGCACACACACAACAAGAACAAAGAGAGTAAGACAATGGAATCACTTCTATTATAACCAAGTTCTCATACAAGCTCAAAACAACAAGAAGCTAGCCCAAAAATGAGCTCTCTAGCTCTACTTATAGTTTTTGACTAGCTTTGGCCCTGTCCAGACCTAGTGTCCGGCCTAGTTAAAAATTAGGTTCCAGGGCTTATTCGAGGGCTCAAACGAGATCTAAAAAATATGAAAATTGGCAGGTAACTACTTCTAAGGCTCCTCAAGCTTGAGGACTCCTCGGCTTGTACAAAATGGAGCTACAAAAAGATGAAATGATATTTACAAGGGTTTTTAGTGATGAGAATCACTTTTAAAATGATGTAAGGTTTGGAAAAATTTAATGGGTTGCCTTAGTGCTAGATCTGCATGTATGCCATACTTGCTTCTCCCCATATGATGCCAACAGACATCCATTCACCATATCATAATGCCTCCACTTCTCATGGCTTTGGTAAATGCCAACTCATTTAATTCATCCATTGAAGCCTGATAATCAATCAGGATACAAAGGGTGCAATGAAACATGATAGAAAATTTAAGAGAACTCACACGGAGATGAAAGAAGATCCAAAAAAAAAAGAATTTAGGCTCTAAAGAGAAGAGGATGCATATTTCAAATGTTCATAACCTATCCAAAAGTTAAACAATTTCTATGATTTTCATGTCAAAAGCATGTTGTTTCTTCATATAGAATCTAGAAATCACCTATCTTGGTCATAGGACCATGATGCAAGCTTTGCAATATGATGGCTTATGTTTACAATCCTCAACACCATTCTCTCATACAATCCCCTTTATCCATGGCATCACTTCCATTCATACAATCCTGAATGACATTCTTTCAAGTAAACTAGTTGTAAAAGAATAATCTTAGAGATAATGGCACAAACACATGAAATATCATCAAATACCTATTAAATGCCTTTGTTTTGTCTATTTTCCTCTATAAAATACCAATACAAGCATCTCAAAATTTTCTACAAGTTTACTAGAGCTTGAGTGGGTATTTCTATTCAATGTTTTGAGATGTAGGCAATTTTCCATAGCACAGTATTTAGTCAAAGTCTTGCTAGATAGCTCACTTGCGCATGCTATTCTTAACGGTCCTCTAGATTCAAATAAGAATTTTGCTTTTACTCTTCGAAAATGCAATCCAAGTGACTTAACCATTGAGTATTTGATCTATGTTCTGGTACAAGAAGATCAATTGAGACATAATAGCTCAAATATGCAAGTTGCTAATCAAGATTTCTTAGCTACTTAGGAGGCCACCTGCAAATGGAGCTCGTCATGGTGCTCATCTATTGGTAAGCACAGTTGAGCTAACATTGCACAATCAAGGAAGGAATAAAAAGATGACAAAAAGAAAGAAAAGCAAAAACACTTTTACAAGTAATGTAATGCATGAATGAACATGCCATGGAGAGTTCTCATAAGCTTGTTGTAGAAGATCCAAAGAAGAAAGAGGCCAGAATGGTTGTTGTAGAGGCATCTACACCTAAAGCAAACTTTGGTAAGCTTGTTGAGAATGAAGGATGGGCATTTAATACTCATTGTACCTATGCCCCATCTTTGCATGAGCAATATATGTCTGTAGTAGACCCATACGTTGGGTACCTTGATAACAGTGCTCAATTATGCATGTTGCAGAATAGCTCAATTATGGATGTACTATTGCATTATTGTAGACTTTCCTAATAATGAAGAACCATTGCACTCACATGAGAAAGATTAAGTAGATGGTTCCTTGTGTAAATAGAATTTGATTTCAAACTAGTGAATAGGAAAGGAAGAACACATGATTGGGTTAATGAATCATGTAGAGCAACAAATGGTGAGATTGATGGACAAAGTGGACCGATGGCTTGTATCCCATCGAATTTCCTTTCCATGAATGAACATCTACTTGTGTGGAAGCAACTAATGTGTTGCTAGCATTAAATCGGCATTCGTCCAGACTATATTATTCTTATTACAAATTGGACAAAATACGTGATTCAACACAAAATCGGCTGTAATGTGGCCCGCATTCCTTGAACATAAAAAATACAAGGGTTGAATTGGATTTGTACTTAATTTCGTCACTAGATTGTTCTTCTCGGAGCCTAGATTGGCCAATTGTATTTTTCGGTCCATCCTTTTCACTAAATCGATTATTCGACCAAGTGTATGAGTTTGTTATAGTGTATACATGTAATTCTTTTCTTTAATAGTTGGTTGAAGTCCATCAACAAAAAAACCTTGCAGCATTTCTTTTGAAGCACATTTGTTGATGGAAAATTGTCGCATTATGGATCTGAAGCCTCATGCATATTGTTCTACCGTTCCTTTCTGCATCATATACTAGAGAGTAGCATTGGGCTCTGAAATGCCCTTGGTGGTCCGAAATCATTCTAAGAAAGTCTCTTTCAACTTATCATAGGATGAAAAATGGTCTAGAGGGTACTCGATCAACCATTTAAGTGCATCGCCTACCAACATAGCTTGGAATACGTGAAACTAATGGTTATCATCTTGTAAGTTATGATGATTATAGATATATTGATTTTTGAATATGCGCATGTGCACATATGGGTCTTGTTGGTGCAAAGGTCAAGCCTACACATTTGGCTAAAGTTTATGTACAATTGAAGCTCCATGGAAACCATTGCTAGGATTATCTTTACCATTTGTAAAAGTCATTTTTGACTTTGAAGAATATTTGTAATCACCACAGCTCTTGGAGATTTTTAGGTAGAAAAGTCACGACTTTACTTGAAAGAATATCTCCTAGATTGGAGGATCACTTTTAGTGAGAGCCAATGACGAATTCAAATTCAAATTTCAAGTGTAACATCTATAAAAGATGTCTAAAAATTGTGCGGGTAAGAAGGCTCCATACCCGAGTTCTCCTTGACCACATTGTAAGAGAGTAAGGCATACATCATAGCCTATACTACTCACAATTATTAGGCTTTGATTATCATGCCTATGATCTTGTACACCATTATGTTTTAATACAATAGATCTATACTTTTCATCTATAATCTCTTTGTCATAGTGACTCATAATAGTCAACTTGTGCTGCTCATATCTCATTCAGTTCTACACCATTTTCAATGTTCTATAACTTCTTGGAATCATCTCCATGTTTTCTACATGCTGACAAATTTTGAAGATACTCCATTCAGCCAATTTGGAGAAAAGCGCATCGAAGCACTCACTGGTCAAACTCTGTAGAGGTCCTAAAAAATCAGGGGTAATGATTTGATTGATAAATTCATTGCTCTTTGTATAGTGCATCATTTTAATATTCCTCTTGGAATCATTAGCTCATTAAGCTAATTTGATACCTCTAGAAGGGATTTTTCTATCTCCTACTGTACTGGAAGCACTCTACATAACAAGCAGCAGGTGTGTGGACAAAAATAGAAGGTTTTCATTGATCCTTCACCTTGGAAGTAGTTTGTCTTGATTCAACCATTTCTCACATCATTTCCAAAGTACATAGGCACTTATTTAGTGTCATTGGAAAGCTAAGGGGGCCTACAACTCAACTCTAAAGCATCAAAGGGCTCGTATAAAGCACGATTTGGTGGTACCTACTCATTTCTTGGAGTGTCCATCCATATTTCCCAATAGTGGTATCAGAGCAAAGCTAAGGTAAAATGGGAGATGGTATTCCTTCTTTAATTGATAAATTGGACAGGAACTATCAAGCATGGTCCTTGCGGATGAAGACATACTTGCAAGGAAGGAGCCTCTATGGATACATCTCAAGAGATGAGGAGATGCCCATATTCAGAAGCAAAGGACAACCTACAAGAGAGGACCATGAAAGACTCAACACATGGTGTGCCAAGGATGCATTAGCAAGGTCGTACTTACTTAACTCAATAAGTGATTTTCTTCTTCCACATATTAGAAACTGTAAGACATCCCAAGAGACTTGGGAAACATTGTCTTCCTATTTCTCCTCCAACACAAGGGCTAGGAAGAACCAATTGTGGATTGACTTTACCACTCAAAGAAAGCAACCCAAGAAAGGCATCTCAGAGTATGTGAACACAGTCAAAGATGTAGGAGATCAATTGGCAGGCATATGAGAAAAAATTGAAGAGGTGTAGATTCTAAGAAAAGTAATCAATGGTATTAAAGCTGATGACCAACGGGAGAGATTCACAACTACCATGGACTTGTACATGGACATGCAGATTCCAGACCTTACCACACACATGGGGCAACTCTTTACCCATGAAGCCAAGCTCAACAAGAATGGAGATTCATCAAGAGGTAATAGCTCTTCTGCCCTATACACTGATAAAAGTAAGCCCAAAGACAAAGGAAGAACAAGAAGATTGAGGATGAAGGAGCTACCTCCCAAGCCAACTATGCAGGGAGAGGTAGAACCTCAAGAGGAAGTGGTAGAGGAGGTAAGCAAGGTAGGGGGTATCTTATAACTCCTCACCATGTATATTTGTGGATTGTCAAATCATACTATAGATGAGTGTTACAGGAACTTCAACAATCAGAGAGGAAGAGGATTTCAAAGAGGTGGATATACACAATTAAGAGGAAGATTCAACCACCATCAAGGATACAATAACAACTACCAGAACAACTACAATAGTCACTACCAAGGAGGCTACAAATCAAGGAAAGATTACAACTACATAGAGGAGCAAGAAGATTCTCTTCTGATTATGAATATGACTTCAAAACCACGTATAAATGATGATTATATCTTCTACATTGACTCAGGATGCTCAAACCATGTGGGAGGCAATGTAGCTCTTCTCTCTGACCTTGAGGAACCAAAGGGTAAGCATCAGATGCAAATAGGTGATGACACCACGCACTCAGTGATTAAAGTAGGAAATGTTAAGACCTCTGATGGAAATAAGAATCTGTTGAGCAAGGTTCTATATGTACCTACAATTACCAAGAATTTCATGAGTGTTGGATAAATTTTGGAAAAGGGTTTGCAGGTTAGATTCAACCAATATGGAGCATTTGTGGAAGATCCCCAACATGGATTCAAGAGAATTGCCAAAGAAGAAAAGACAGGTAGATTATTCACTTTTGAACTTGAAGATACAAGGAACATTGCACTTTACAGCTATAAAGATCAAACACTATCAGAACTTGAAATTTGGCATAAGAGATCATGGCATGTTGGTGAAAGAACCTCAAAGCAAATATGTAGAGATCAATGTGTGCTTGGGATACCTAATGTATCTAAGAAACACATGATCTATAAATGTGATGCTTGTCAGTTTGGAGCATCTCACAGGTTACCCTTCTCAAGAAAAGGCTACATGCATGAGGACTACCTAGAGCTTGTCCATACAAATGTATGGGGACCAAGTAAGGATCCCTCAATTTCTGGATCAAGGTATTATTTATCTTTCATTGATGCCTTCAGTAGGTGGATTGTCTTATATTTCATGAAGCACAAAGATGAAGTATTCAGTTGTTTGAAAAAGTATCTTGCACTGGTTGAGAACCAAACAGGAAGAAACCTAAAGAGACGAAGGCCAGATGGAGGAGGTGAGTACTTCTCAAATGAGTTTGATGCATTCTTGCAGGACAAAGGAATCACGAGAAAAATTACAACAAGGTATACCCTTGAGCAAAATGGTGTGGCAGAGAGGAGAAATAGATTAATTGTTGGAACATCTAGGTCAATGTTAAATGAGAAAAAATTACCTAATTACTTCTGGGTAGAGAGTGTATCTACTGCCACTTATCGTGTAAACATGTTGCCATCCAAATCTCTTGATGGGATGACCCCATATGAAGCATGGCATGGTAGAAGACCTTCACTTGATCATTGCAAGATCTTTGGATGTGTTCCTTATGTGCATATCCCTTCTCAAATAAGAGGTAAGCTAGATCCTAAGGCAAAAAAGTGCATCTTCATAGGGTACCACTTGAAACAGAAAGGATACAGGTTCTACAACCCTTCCAACAAAGGATTTATGGTCAGTAGAGATGTTTTCTTTGATGAGAATGACTCTTGGTTTGAAAGTGAATGCAAGAAAGTAAAGCTACCTTATGACTTGGAAGAGGAGTTTCCAAGTCTCACTAAGGAGGGGCCTAATCAGATTGAAGACATCAACTCAGATGATGAAGACATCATCAACTTAGAAGAGTTCAAGGCATGGAATTCCAAAGGCAAAGTCAAGATGAAGAAGTTGGAGGATATACCTGAATCATCCAACCAAGCAATCAGAAGATCACAAAAGGAGAGCAAGAAGCCAATCAGATATGGGTATGACACTTCCTTAGTTATTAAGTACTCTATTTATCTTGCAAAATACTTGTCATTTGAAGAGCCATCATCATATGAGGAAGCAAAGACCAAAGCAGAATGGAAAGAGGCTATGGATGAGGAATCGAAGCACTCAAGGAGAGTGATACTTGGGAGCTAGTACCAAAGAATGAGTCTATGAAGGTAATTGGTTCTAGATGGATCTATAAGATCAAGAGGAATTCTGATGGATCAATAAGCAGGTACAAAGCTAGAATTGTGGGTAAGGGTTTTGCACAAACCCAAGGAGTTGATTATGAAGAAACCTTCTCACCTGTGGCCAAAATGCCAACCATCATGATATTGGTAAGTGTGGCTACATCAAAGAATTGGAACATGTATCAAGTGGATGTAAAAAAAGCATTTCTAAATGGGTGGATTTCAGAGGAGGTGTACATGTCTCAACCTCCTGGCTATGAGGATCCAAGCAAGGTAACATATGTATGTAAATTGAACAAAGCTCTTTATGGATTGAAGCAGGCACCTAGGGCATGGAACCATAGGTTGACTACATACCTTCAGGATCAAGGATTCGTCATGAGTAAAACATATACTTCTCTGTTTGTTAAGAGGAGAAATTCAGAGGTAATATACCTATGTGTATATGTTGATGATATGATACTCACAGGTAATGATGTTAATGGCATCAAGCAAATTAAGGATCAAAAGTTCCCACAAGACGTCCCTTCTATTTATGAAGAACAGGAAAGTGTCCACTCTCATGAGAGGTTAGACTTTGAGTCTAATTCCTTGCAAGAGTTACCACATTTCACAAGCCCATGGGATACCAAGTCTACTTGCCTGAGAGCACCCACAGTCATGATAAGAAATGAAGATTCAATCATACCTAGGAATACAGAGGTAGTAAAGAACACTAAAGTGCAGTGCAATCTCACTTTAGAAGAGCTACTCAAAGTTAAGCCGGAAGTGTGGAAACACGTAGCCAAACAAGTTCCAGACAAGTAGGATCTCATAGAACAGTGCCTGAAATACCATTGGATAAGATAGGAGACATGAGTGAAGGAGAAGAAGGAAATACCTATCTCCCAGTTACCCATCAGGGATACATAACCAAGGCAATTTTGGACTCAGGTGTAGGAGTTGCAATTGCTACAACTTCCCTATGGAAGCATTGGGGCAAGCCAACACTCCGACCGACGAGAATGAAATTGCAGATGGCCGATGGCCATATGGAGAGACCCTTGGGATTGCTAGAAGGCATAACTCTCACTACATGTGGTGTTGAGTTCGAACATACTTTTGCTATATGCGACTTTAGCAAAAACCAAGCCTACGAGATGATTTTGGGAAGGCCATTTATGCGGCAATTGCAAGTAGTACAGGACTGGGGAACCAATTCCATATATTTGCAACACTTGGGAGTTACAACCAAAGTCAATCTCAAGGATTACTCTCATAGAGACGTACCGCCCATTCAATGGAATCCCATCCATAGAGCCAAGGATGACACGGAGTCAGTGCATTCCATAGGATCAGGATCCTCATGGATGCATGAAGACACCCACTTATGGATGTGCAAAGTGGCAGTAGAAGAAGAGAAAAGAGAAAAAGCCAGAGAGGTAGGTGCGAAAGAGATACATAGATCAATTCAAGACCCTGCTTATGCACCTATAGTATTTCCCGATGAAGAGTTTGAACCTCACGACTGGGCAAAAATTTTAGCAACAATGGATGTAGCCATCAATGAAGAGCAGTGGACACCCCACTGTGATGAGGATGGCTATGACATTTCAGTCTTCTCAATAGAGCCAATCATGGGAGATGCAGTTTTAGAAGAATGCGAACCTAGCCCTGATACATTTGAGGATGCAAGTGACTCCGACTTAGAGTCAATCATTATGGACCCACCTTTTGCATCAGATGAAGAATACTTCTATGAAGTTGAAGCTTACCCCTAGAGACACGGAGAAATCACGAATGATGTGAGGTTAGCCACACAAGTAGCCACTAAGAGTGGAGGAAAGAAAAGAAAGAAGAAGGAAGTCACTCCGGAGGCAGAAGAATCCTTGTTTGAAGTCCCTGAAAACTTTAAAAAATATGAGATAGATGATAGGAGAGTCATGATAAGAATGCCTAAACGTGAGGCACAAGCAGGGGAGGCCTATGATAGCAAGGAAACTACCAAGAAAATAGTTGTCGCCATAGAAGAGGGAGAAGAAAGATGCACATACATAGGGCATGACCTGACGGAAGAAGAAGAACAAGAGTTGACAGCCTTACTGAGGGAGTACAGAGATATTCGCTTGGAGCTATAAGGACCTGAAAGGGGTAGACCCTGATATATGCTCACATACAATCCCCATGACCTCAGATGCCAAACCCTCTAAGCAGAAGCCCTACACATACAATGAAAACTACACCGCCAAGATTAAAGAAGAGATAGACCGCTTGGTGGAAGCCGGATTTATCTATGAAATTGAGCACACTGAATGGGTATCCCCCATTGTAGTGGTGCCCAAGAAGAACGGAAAATTATGAGTATGCATTAACTTGAAGAAGGTTAACGCAGCCACTATTAGAGATAGTTATCCGCTTCCTATCACTGAGCATCTATTAGAAAGGGTAGCAGGCAAGGAAGTGTACAGCTTCTTATATGGGTTTTCGGGCTACAATCAAGTAGCCATTGCTCTAGAGGATCAGCATAAGACGGCTTTTGCCACAGAGTGGGGCATATTTGCCTTTCGGGTAATGCCATTCGGGCTTACCAATGCACCTACTACCTTTCAAAGATTGATGTGTCACGTGTTTAAAGAGTTCTTGAGGAAGAATTTGGAAGTCTATGTGGATGATCTATGCGCTCATTCCAACATTAGACAGACACATATACCCGAACTCAGGCAAATCTTTGACAAATGTAGAGAATATGAAGTCTGCTTGAACCCAGAAAAGTGAGTTTTCATGGTCAGGCAAGGCAAGATCCTAGGACACATAGTGTCAAAGAACGACATCTCCACTGACGAAGAGAAAGTGAGAGCCATTGCAGAACTACCTAGGCCAAGGAATGTCAAGGAGGTACAGGCCTTCATGGGGCATTGTGGTTACTACTGCCGGTTCATTCACATGTATGTTGTCATTGCAAAGCCCATGTATGGACTTCTGACTAACTTTGAGTGGACTGATGAATGTGAGAGTTCCTTCAATGAGCTTAAACCAAGATTATGTTCAGCACCAATCTTGACCACACCAGATTGGAACAAGCCATTCCATGTTCATGTGGATGCCTCCAATTACGGTATTGGATGTGTGCTAGCACAACCTACGGGTGAAGGTAATATGGATCTTCCAATGCCTATGCTAGTAGACAACTGAATGCAGCTGAACGAAATTATACCACCACTGAACGGGAGGGGTTAGGCATGGTATACACAGTTAAAAAGTTTAGACACTATTTGCTTGCAAATAAGTTTAAATTTTTTACTGATCATCAAGCTCTGCTGTACTTCGTAAACAAGCCATGCAATACAGGTAGGTTGGTAAGATGGTTCCTCTTGCTAATGGAATACGACTTTGAAGTGGTGGTGAGGAAAGGAAAGACCCATTTGAGAGCAGATCATCTCTCTAGGCTCACATCAGGAGAGGTCCCACAAGGAGTGTCAGATGACTTACCTGATGCTTACTTGTTTAATTTGGAAGTTGTACCTCAATGGGCTAAGCCATTAGTGCCAGTATTAACATACGGGCCTAATCACTCAGTAATAAACACACAAGAGAGGGAGATAGTAAAAGCTCAAAAGTATCATATCTTGGTCGGAAGTATGTACAAGTATACCAATCAAGGAGTATTAGCCTATTGTGTAGAGGAGGAGGAGTACGCTAAATGGTTGCAATTAGCACATGTAGGTGCATTAGAGCAACACTACTCAAAACAACGAACCCTATAGACTCTAAGGAGACTAGGAGTGCATTGGCCAACTATGGAAGTTGATGTCCATAGAATGTGCAAAGAATGCCCAATCTGTCGCACTAAACCACCAGTGGAACATGCCACTCTTTATCGAGTGTCTCTAGTGCCAGATTGGAGTGAACCACTGGTAGCCTTCTTGAGGACGAAAACATTCCCTCGAGATATGACATTGGCCAGACAAAAAAGTTTGGAACAAGAAGCCCTAGAGTACGCACTTGTTGGTGATAATTTATACAAACGTGGTAAAGATGGTTACCTAAGACTGTGTGTCCATGAGAGCAAATATCTGAAGATATTAGAGACTGCTCACCAAGGTGTAGCAGGACACTTTGGTCCAGACCGGGTGATCAAGGCAATACTGTTTGCAAGATTTTGGTGGCCCACCCTTCACATGGATGCTCATACCTACGTGAAGAGGTGTGAGGTTTGTCAGCGAACTCAGTATCCCATACGCAAGGATGAGATGCCATTGAAACCTATGATGGGTGGACGTGCATTCTCTAAGTGGGGAATAGACTTTGTCGGTCCTACTAATCCCCCAGCCAAGGGTTCACATGCCGAGTATATCATTGTGGCCACAGACTATTTAACCAAGTGGGTAGAAGTGAAAGCCACTACAAAGAATGATGCTCAAACAACAGCAAAATTCTTATTTGAAAATGTGTTCACTAGATACGGATTGCCAATAGAATTAGTAAGTGATAGAGGCACACACTTCTTGAATGAAGTCATAGAAAACCTTCTCCAAGAATTCTTGGTAGTACATAAGAAGTCTGCCCCCTATCACCCACAAGCTAATGGCCAGGCTGAGAGCACAAATAAGATCTTATGCAATGTGCTGACTAAACTGGTGAATAACAAACACTCTGATTGGGACAAACAGCTACACCACACTGTTTGGGCATACCGAGTGGCCTATAAATCAGTACTCCAAGCCACACCCTTTCAGATGGTGTTTGGCCAGAATGCGGTGCTACCATTGGATTTTTTGATACCTACATTACGAGTAGCACAAGAGCATGACTGGACTGGCCATGAACTATCCTCTAGAATCTTTGATCTTTAACGTTTAGGTGAGACAGGTTGAGAGCTGCAGCAGGAATCTATGCAGCCAAGAAGAGGCAAAAGGCGTATTTTGATACACATGTGAAGGATAAAGGATTGAAAGCAGGAGACCTAGTCCTAGTCTACACACTGAAGCAGCATGCACGAAAATTAGAGAAAAGAGGCTATGGACCAATGATTATCAATAGGATCTCCACAAGTGGAGCAGTACAACTAGCCACCTTAGAGGGTGATGTACTACCAAGTTACATAAGCGGATGTAGAGTCAAGCTATATCAAGAACCCTTAACTGAAGAAATGCTCAATCGACTTAAATACTGCAAAGAAACGTAAGAAAGAGGAAAAGCGAATTCGTGAAGAAGCACAGGCTGAAGCTTTAGAATGCATTCGACGAATGAAACTGCGAAGACAAGGTAGAGATCAGGCCATGACTGACAATCATGAAGCTCATGGTTATCACATTGCCATGTGTGAGGCTTCAGGTAAGCGGACCCATACGATAGTTGATCGGCGACCTTTTGTGACCCTAGAAATAGGACAAGGAGACAGTACAACGAGCGTGAGAGCTTTAATTGATTCAGGAGCTGCCACTAGTGCAGTTCGGCTTTCTTACTGCCAACAATTGCAATTGGAGGTAAAACCCCTAGAAGCATATCTAATAGGATTAGGAGGTGTCAAAACCCCTTGCATGGGAGAGGTGGAGCTTCCCCTCTACATTCAGGAGGTACTAATGCCAGCAAAAGTGCTAGTATGTGAAGACGACGATCTTACCGAGCCTCTTGTCTTGGGCCAAGACTGGATCTATGATCATGCAGTCAACCTCAACCTAAGAAGTGGACTTCTTCAGGCTTGGGCAGGCCAAAGCCACCTTATGATTGAATTAGAAAAACCAGCACTCAAACTAGTAGAAAAGGCACCAACCCTTAGTCCCTCCAGGAACCCACATGAACATAACAATGTTGTACTTGTCCAAAGTTCTATGGTGCAGAGGATTGTCAATCTTATCGAGGGTACAAAAGTCAATGAGGAGTTCCCAGCTGTTCCAAAGAAGGTTCCAAACATGCAGACAAAACATCACAGGATACGAAGGAGGCTGATGACCAAGAAGCAGGAGCACCAACCAGTGCAACACGGAGTACCTCGTGGCGCGAAGCAGATCTGGATGCGCAAGGATGGAAAACCCACAGCTCTAGTAACAGGTTCTCAAGGAGGCACAAAACAAGCCACACCATCAAGGTCCAAAGTGAAGGAGTACCCTAGGCAACCTCCTAGGCATACCACATCTATTTGGGTCCCTAAGCGGTCAATGAAGGCTAGCCCCAATGCTAGACAGATATGGGTGCCCAAGGCCTGTTTACGAGCCCAAATAGCTCCAACTCTAGTCACTGGCATAATTCAACACTCACAATCCTCTCGACAAACAACTCAGAAACTCTACCTAAATCCCACACTAACCCGCACTCAGTCAAACCGAGTAATGTCTGGAAATGGGTACCCAAAAGGTCCCAAAGCCAGCACAATCTACCTCATAAATCTTTACCTATCATTAGCTCTAAGAACTACGAATCCTCGATTAAAGTTTGGCGAACTAAACCCTATATCAAACCCCCTGACCCAATTGTGTAAATCCATCCACTCTGATGAAGGTGCATTCTGAGTCCATTGCATAACCAAAGTATGCATCTAGGATGACACTAACCTCTAATCACCACTCATATCTATCACAAACACTTCACCTCTAACCACTAACCATCTGGATTGTCATGTTAGTATTGTGGAGGGAACACCATTACATCCTGTTTCCTATGCAACACTAGTGTGCCTTTCTTCTTCTAGTAGATAAGCACCCGATTCCCATGGCAGCAGCAGCAGGCACGAGCTCTCAAGCAGGCACTAGCACTCAAAGAAATTGGGATACCATGCCTGTGGAGGCCCCACTGACAGCAAGGCCTCAAGAGCTTTTGAATGTGAGAAGAATTCCCATTCCGGATCCACCAAGTGGCCTGACAGAAAGAGTAAAGGGGCATTCTCATTGGTTCAATGAGATGCCAGGAGATTCGGGAGACGCAGATCATATCTGGGAATCCAAGTTGAAATGTGGAGGAGTGTGGTGGACCTATCAGTTCTTCTCACGAGAATTTGAAGCATTGCAAAATGTTGCCCCTCTTCAAGATATTTGGCAAAAAGCGGGATTGCAAGATTATTTTAGTGCAGCCTTGCCTAGACCTGATTTTCTTCGGTGCTACTACTTGATTGCAACTCTCAAGGCGACAGGAGACAAAGATCATTCAGGCACATTCCTGGTGCCCTCTCTATCAAACCAGGAAGAAATGAAGAAGTTTGAGTTGAATATCACTTTAATCAGGGAGGCCCTTCAAATGTATGGCACCCATGTACCCTCCGATCGAGATCCTTTGATACCAGAGTCGATGAAGAACAACAAAATCAAGAAGTTGAAAGAAATGTGTGCCCTCACCCCCAACATCGCCATACCACTACGGATGTGCCTTCAACACTTTGCATTTCCAGCGCAAGACCGGTTCACCCAGCCTCATAAGAAGATCTGGTATGGGTTATACCTAGCAGAGACCGAGAGCTTACCTATGAAAATGTGAGTATGGATCCTTGATCAGTTGTATGAAGCAGGCAAGCGAGGAGTGAGGAAGCCTACTTTGAATGGCTGCTACACCATTACAAGAATCATCTACAGATGCCTGGCTTATGATGTGCCAATTGCACGAGCCCTCAAGTACTCGCAATTGGAATTCTTCCAGGGGTGGAAATCAGGGGTTCAACCCACTAAAAGAAAGCGTGGATCACTTTCACAGGTTCTGATTCCTCGCGAAATTGCCACAGAGACCTCCTGTAGAGAAGAAGAACAAGTAGCCCCTTTCACGATCCATCTCCAAGGACTACAATCAGCAGACTTGGTACAACCCACTCCATCAGCCCCCTCACTACCCACAGATGTTGAGTTTGCATCCATGGCTACATTGGCAACAGATCCATCCTTTGACTTTGAAAGCTTCTTACAAACAGCACACTTGTCTGAGAGTGAATTATTTTCTGACAATGACGGTCCCGGATCATTACCCCAAAGAGAATGGCCACAGAGTGAAACATTGGGAAGATGAGGCACAACACACTCAGGCGGGAGGCACACACGAACAAGAGGAGATGCAGAGGAATGAATCAGAGGAGAGTCAGGAGGAAACCCCTGCGTACACTGCACAACTTAAAAGGCTCTACAAAACAATCAAGCAGGTACAAAAAAGACATAAGCTATCAGAAGAGGCAAATAGAGCACTAGTGAACCAGATGTTGCAAGCGGAGAACGTGGATCCCCACTTTGTAGAATCATTGAACCTTTTGGCGGAGACATATGGGATTATAGAAGCTATGCGGATCATGTTACATTGCAACCCTCCTCAATACGATCAAAGAAGGATCGATACACGACCACGAAGGGGGAAGATGATTCAAATGGAAGTCTCTACAGCCCTCCCTACCACCACCCAAGAAGATGTTCACATGGCTAGCCCAACTAACATTGATGAACCAGAGGTAAATACACAGATACCATCTCCACCATCACCTCCCATCCCGCCCTCTGAAACCCTCACTACCAGTATTCCTGAACAACCAGTAATAGCCATTAGTGAAACTATACCACTCACCACCATTTCCCCATCCTGCCCTTTACCTCCATCCACTAGTTCCAGCCAACTTCTTGAACCCCATATAGGCCACCCCGCCACCGACCAAACTATAATAGGTCACCCTTCATATTTCCCAGCCCTCGGACAGCCACTTGCCACTACCCAAATCTTAACACACTCGTTCCCGTCTACCGATACTATCCCTCTTTTGCAACCCCGCACCACTGAGGCCCTCTGGACCTTCTCAGAACCAACACCCATCACCCGACCTCCATTCTTAACAAGCCTTGTAAATATACTTCAACAAATAGAGAATTATAATAAAAAGTCCCTTTCTCAACCCACCTCCCCCACATTCACTGCCACCACTAACACACCACCTACCATTCTCGTATTCACGATTCACACTTCACACACCATCACGTCCGATCCTATGGACATTTCACCTTCCACAAGACCACTCACCACCACATTTGTCTCAACATCACCACTTGTAACTTCACGCACATCACCACACACACCCACTGTCAGCACAACATCCACTTTTCCCTTTCCCATTTCCCGACCCCCTGCATCTTTCACCTCCACCTCTTCATCCACCTCATTCAGTCATGCATTGGACACCATGTTCGAAGCCGCTGCCCAGCTTAAGGAAGAATACAAATTATTGGAAGAAAACAATAAGGAGCTGTGTACTCTGTCCTCCCACCTCCAGGCACGGGTCAATGCCTTGGAGTTAAGTAATACAACATTACAACACGAAGTGACCGCCCTCCAACAATCGAATGCAGAGTTGGAAGCCAAGTATACGGAGACGGGTAAGGCTATGGAGGAACAACTGAGAGATCAGCTAGCCCGTAACGCAAGGCTACAAAGAAACATGGCTCTACTCCGACGACACCTAGCGGCTGCCCAAGAAGAAAATAGGAGATTACAGCAACAAAATCAAGACAACCTCGAAGCCGCCATAGAGAATACTCCAGGGGCACCCATCGACCCCGCTAGCTTTCGGGCCATCCCTTCAAAAAGCATACAACAAATCTTGGAAACCTATGCCAACCTCTTAGAAGCACATGATCAGCTGGTTGACCAAGTAAAAGAGCTACAGAGATCCCAAGTGCCTACACCACAACCACGAGAAGCTAAAAAGATGGTCCATGCAGCCACTCCTCCAGAGCCCGAATCTTCAACAACCAATGAGGTACTTGAGCTACGACGACAAGTGGAAGAATTAAAGATCAAGTTGTTACAGTATGAACGACCCCCTTCTCCATCTGATCAACCACTAGAAGAAGAAGCAGTAATCCTTCCAGTGGAGGAAACATTTGAAGACAACTATGAGCCTCAACCCCTTCCAGGAGGCAGAATCACAGAGGAAGGACAAGACACTTATGAAGAGCCCCCTTCGGCATGGATGAAACAGGTAGAAGAAATGGGGACAACTTAGGAGGAATGTATCTCCACTCAGATGCTGGCAATAAGGACCATTGAAGAAACCATACTTCAATCAGAGTATTTCAGACACCTGGCCCCTAGAAGACTGATAACTATTTCTGAATTACAATATAAACCCTATTTTGTATTATTGGCTGACTACAATGCAGAAATCAAAAGAGTCACTAACAGGTACCCCACGTTTGCAACACAATTCGAACCAGAGGATATTCCAGAGGCAGCCAAAAAAGGGGCCATATTCCAACCCATCTAGAGGCAAAAGTTACTGGAAACCTATCCGGAAATGCTTAGAACATGGGACCACGCTCCCATGCATTTGAAGTGTAACCCTTGCTTCGGACCAGTACAAAGGAGACGATCATGGAAAGCATTTGCTATAAAGGTTCGGAACAACGCAAATTGCAAACAATGGCTGAATTACCCCTCGATCGCACCACCAACAGGCACACCTATAGTAGCATATATGATAGCTACCATCAGAAATTGGATGCCACGCCTCCACCCCATGCCAGATATCGCTGCACAGATGATGCTCAAAATTTTGGACATGATGCAAGTGGTGCTAAAGACTTTTCGAAATGTACGTAATATCTAGCTGCCAATTTCGAGCTTCATCAACGGTAACTATGACCTACTTTATGATCTGAGCACAACCCTGAGCATACGAGTCGCTTATGCATGGCACGCAAGAATCAGGTATCTCCCTGCGTGCTACAAGCAAACGTTTGATATGACATGTTCACCACGGGGTTCTGGGAAGCACACTTAGAAGTGTTCGCGCCACGCCCAACCCACCTACTACAACTATTCGCATGTGAACAAACAATGCACTCAGAGCTCTACACCACGCCACAACCTGACATGCCTGGAGCTATAAATTGGGATGCCCTGCAAGGAGATTTGGTTCGGGGACTACGGATTAAAGAACAAGAATTGGCAACCGACATATTACAACAGTACATTGATCAAACCGTGGAGTAGAGGTGCAACAGCGTAGCGACAGTAATTGCTCATGAATGAATGACTCTCCTCCCAACCAAATGCCTCTATATATAGCTCTCTCCAGGGGACTACCTTCTTGGGCAGGTGAATGCTAATCATCCAAGTGTCAGCCATGTAACTACATGTGCGCCAAGTGTCCAGTGGATGCTTCTAGAAGGTTCTAGAGCTCTTTGGGCAAAATACTCTTCCCATGTACTCCATGGGGATTGAACCCAAGACCTCGTCCTTCACACCCTTGAGCCTTAACCATTAGGCTAAGTGGATTACTTGGTTACAAGAGTAAATGACCTACCAGTAAGTCTAGACTCGAGATCTTTGGCCACACAAACGAATGACCAAACGGAATCCGATTTCAGATCTGTCTGAACCAATCGGATCCCTAGATCACCAACTTACTTTATTACATTCTTCCCCCCTTGGAAAATATTTTCGTCCTCGAAAATTAGAGCTATATATACTGTAGGCAACCCCCGAGCCTCATGTTCTAAAACTTGAAGAACATGCATTCATTCAAACAGGTTATTTACTTAGATCTTGAAAGTAAAAAACCTTATCATATTCTAGATCTTGAAGAACATGATCGGTTTATCTACTAAAAACTTGAAAGTAGAAAACCTTCTTTATTTGGGACCAACTTAAAACTTGAAAGCTGGAAAACTTCGTTGGATTGTGGAAACTTTTTCCCATGTTGAATTTTCTTCAGTTCCATCCTTCCATTTTACTAAGCACTCTTCATACAAGTGGCTTCTTGTACGTTTATCTCGGGTGCGAAGTATCCTTTCAGGTTCATGAGGAACTGTTTCATTTACTGGAATAGGAAGTATGACCTGATGTCCAACTAGATTATCTGAATCTGTTAGACTCTTCCTAAGTCGGCTAACATGGAACACTGGATGAATCCAACTATCATCTGGAAGTTGTAATTCATAAGCCCACAAACCAACTTTCTTGGTGATTGGAAAAGGACCGCAATATCTAGGCGACAACTTGGCGCATTGACCAGTCTTGAACTTTTCCGATCTTTCAGGAATACGAAGATAAACTTGATCGCCAACCTGAAAAGTAACATCTCTTCGCTTTGGATCGGCATAAGCTTTTGCACGATCTTGAGCTTTCTTTAAGTTTTCTTTAGCTAACTTGAGCTTAAAGTTCATGTCTTGAAGGAACTCTTGAGCTGCTTGAACTCGTTCATTATGAAGTCCCACTGCATAAGGAGACCTAGGCTGGAAACCGTACATCAACATGAATGGACTAAATTCAGTTGATGTATTCTTGGCACTGTTATAGGCAAACTCAGCTAAAGGAAGATAATCTTCCTAATCAGTCTGTTTGGAAGTAACATAAGCTCTAAGTATGTCTTCCAAAATCTGATTGACTTTCTCTGTCTGTCCATCCGTCTGGGGATGTTCAGCTGTACTTAAACTTAGTTTAGTTTCAAGTCTACTAAAGACTGCTCGCCAAAAATGACTTGTAAATCGAGCATCTCTATCAGAAACTATGTCTACTGGAAGACCATAGAGTCTATAAAGTTGATTTACAAATATTTTTGCAAGTTCTGGAGTCTTATAAGTAGTCTTGACTGGTATAAACTGAGCAAGTTTAGTCAATCGATCAACTACAACCCAGACTGAATCAAAGCCCTTCTGAGTGCGGGGTAATCCAGAAATGAAATCCATGGAAATGCTTTCCCACTTTCCTTTGGGAATTTCCAAAGGATGTAGCAATCCTCCAACTTTAAGTCGTTCAAACTTATTTACTTGACATTTATGGCACTTAGACACATAGTTTTGCACATCACGATGCAAACTAGGCCAATAAAAATGTCTTTTCACTAACTCATAGGTTCCGTTAATACCAGGATGTCCTGCACTTGGAGCATCATGGCATTCGAAAAGTACTTGATTTCGTATGTCCACTATACTTGGGACACAAACCTTACCTTTATAAAGCAAATATTCATCTTGGAGAGAATAGTGTTTAAACTTTCTCTCAGAAGTACTTGCTTCAGTTTGTTTATCTTGTTCAGCTGCTTTCCATGCTTGACTGAAGCTTGGATCCTCTTTGCAGCTTCCTTTCAAAGTTGAAATAAATTCACTTTGAATTTGTACAAAACTTAGATTGTTCAACATAGGCAGCCGACTTAGGGCGTCCGCCACTGCATTGAACTTTCCTTTTCTGTACCTGAGCTCATAATCGAACTCTTGTAACTGTTCGGCCCATCTTGCTTTTCTACCTCTAAGATCAGATTGGTTTGCAAACCACTTTATGCTCTCTTGATCAAAAACTATGGTCAGCTTTGATCCATATAGATAATGGCGCCATTTCTTTAGAGCATTTATAATAGCGAACATCTCTCGCTCATAGGTAGAGTAGTTTTGCTGAGCAGGACTTAGCTTTCTACTCTCGAAAGCTATTGGTCGACCATCTTGGCTTAGTACTGCTCCTACTGCAGATGAACTTGCATCTGTCTCTAATTGGAAAGGCTTGTTCGGATCTATGATCTGTAGAACCGGGGCCGATGCTAAAGCAAGTTTAAGTTCTTGAAAACTCTTTGCTTGCTCTTCTTTCCAATTTAACTTTTGATGCTTCCCTTTGAGTTGATCCGTCAAAGGTACTGCAATCTTGGCATATCCAGCCACAAACTTCCGATAATATCCGGCCAATCCGAGAAAACTTTGTAGTTCTCGAACCGTCTTGGGCTCAGGCCATTCAAGAATCGCTTGGACCTTTTCAGGGTCAACTTTGATTCCTTCCGCGGAAATAATATGACCTAAATACTTTACTTCTGGGGTAAAGAATTCACATTTTGACTCTTTACCGTAAAGTTTATTATCGCGAAGAAGTTGAAAAACTTTTTTCAAGTGCTCTAAGTGACTTTCATGATCTTTACTGTAGATCAGAATATCATTGAGAAAATCTACAACAAATTTTCCCAAATACGGCTTAAGCACTTGATTCATCAAAGTCATAAATGTTGCGGGTGCGTTTGTCAACCCGAACGGCATCACTAAAAACTCGTAGTGACCAAACTTTGTTCGAAAGGCTGTTTTAGGAATATCATCAACTTTGATTCTGATCTGATGATAACCTTGGCGTAAATCAATCTTAGAAAAGATTGTAGCTCCCTTTAAACTATCGAAAAGATCTTCGACTAGTGGCATGGGATACTTGTTCTTTATCGTAAGATTGTTTAACGCCCTATAATCTACACACAGCCTCATAGTTCCATCTTTCTTTTTCACTAGAAGGATGGGTGCTGCCCATGGAGACTGGCTTGGGCGGATAAATCCTTTATCCAAATACTCTTGGATTTGATTTTCCACCTCCTGATTTTGGACATAGGGGAGGCGGTATGGGTTTTGAGATTTTGGCTTGGTACCCGGAAACAGATCTATGCCGTGATCGATGTTTCCACGAGAGGGTGGCAAGCCGTAGGGGAGTTCCTTAGGGAACACATCTTTGAATTCCTTCATTAAATTGTTAAATTTAACATAAACTTCTCGAGGAATAAAGGACGAGACATAAGAAACTTGATTTATATTATCAGAATCGGTTACATCGGTGCCAAGGACAAGAAAAGCTTGAGTCCTGGCTTCATTATTGACAAGTTTCTGAAGTTCAGTGTATGATATCAAAGGGATACTTGGAACATCATGCTCACCCTTGATCTTATACACAACTCCGTCGCGCTGGAATTCCAAAGTATTTGTAAAATAACACCTGGTCAATGAAGGACCTAGACTCCATAGCCACTCTCTCCCTAAAACGAGATCTACCCGATCCATATTCATTATTTGGAAGTCCAAGGTGTCTTTAAATCCTTGGATTTCTAGTTCCAAATTACAAATCATTGTGTCCCAAACACGGGTGTCTTGACCGTGCATCATGGAGACAATGTATTTATGAGGCGATGGTTCCTGAGGAAGAGCGAGTTTTTTTACTAACGCATAATTGATAAAATTATGCGTAGCAGAGTCATCCACCATTATCCGGATGGTGTGACCTTTTACTGATCCATGCAACTTGACCAAATCATGTGGACCAAACTCTTGAGGTTGCCACATGTTTTTGGAGATTTGACATGAATGGGTACTGTCGCAGTGCATAATCTGAACCTTCTTTGCACTTGAATTTGCATCCAAGTTCAAAGATTGAATCAGATGGATTTGCTGCTTACCCTTTCCCTTACTTTCTCTTCCGACTGGACAGGCACGGCTTCGATGTCCAGGCTTAAGACATTTAAAGCACAAGTTTTCTTTTTGCGCTTTATCATGATCTTCTGGAGAAAGGATGTGTCTAAAAACACGAGGTTTCTTAGATACCCTTTCACTAGATCTAGTCCCTTTACCTTTACGCTTAAAGTTATTCTTCTGGGAATAACTGCTTTCCTGCGTGACATCCAAGCGTGAATTGTCCTCATAAATCTATGCGACCTTAATCGCCTCTTCAAGGGATTTAGGCGCATGCCTCTTAACTTCATTACGAATTCGCTGGTTAAGTCCTCTGACAAAACCGCGAAGTCGATGGAAGTCATCTAAATTCTTTAACTTCAGAATTACATCTCTGTATTCTGAAATATACACCAATAGCGGTCTACCCTTCTGCTGAATTTTATCCCATGCTTCCCAATTGCGTTCCTCCTCATTCTCGGGGAGAAACTCTTTCTTGAAAAGATGGGAAAATTCATTCCAAGTGGTAGGTTTCTTGTGAGTCTCAGAGAGACTCATCCACCATGTATAAGCTTTCGGTCCTAGCGACAAACTGGCTTCTACTACCCTCACATGATCGGGGGTATGTTTGAGTTCATGGACATCTTTCCATTTCTCTAAGAAAGTCAAAACCGCGTCCTTATTCCTATCCTTATCCTCTCCAGAGAAATAAGGAGGACGGATCTCTTTTCCCAAAGAGAGATCCACTAGGCGGTTATGAGTTTCTAACATCCCTACCGAAGCAACACACAAGGGAGTAGAAGACGCTAGACTAAGACGGCTCATACTTCCCGCTAAAGGAAACATATCTGTATGGGGAGAGGATAATCCCTTATCCTTTTCCATCCTAACAGACATCGATGAAGTTGCGATCGTATCTGTGTGACTACCTAAAATAGTCTTATTGATATCCTTAGGCGTCTGAAGTAAGTTCAGAATGGCCTTAAGGTGATCCTGGATTCCATCAACAGATTGACGGAGTACTGCAACCTCATCCGGAATGCTGGACAACTGTCCAAGCTTTTGCTCAACTAGCAACATCCTACTTTCCATATCTTTCCTCTCGTTTAAAGTAGTGTTTGTTTCCCCTTTTCTCGCAGAATCCTCAACGTCTAATGCTACAATCGCTGATTCTATTTTAGATGCATCAGACGCATGACTAGTATTTGAAACCATAGGTGCAGATGAATGCAATGCACGTGCAACTATTGGTGGTCTAGTCATGAATGAGGATGTTACTAACATAGGAATGGAAACATACATGGACGCACTAGTAGTACTTGTAAGCGAAACGTGGCTAGAAGTCCCCTCCATCGCACACAAAGCGTTATTAAACTTACTAAGTATTCCTAACGCAAGAAGTGTGTGCAACAAAATCAAAAGAGCTATGCAAGAATGTCACACCGATTTCCCTGATGATTTGGTCCGTTGAGGTCGACTTGATTCTAGCTGAAAGTGCTAGAATTATGACGAAGATAGGCCTCCAAATCTTCACTCCACAGCTCCACTTCTGTTGAACTTTACTCAAACTTTTAGCTTTCTACAGCTTGGACCACCACAGAAATGTACTCGGGTTCGGATGGGGAAATAAGCAAACCCCAAAGGTTAATCAAAATGAGATGATTTCGGCTCGGGATTAGCAGAGCAGAGATTTAATTGAACTGTATATGTTATGCAGAGAACGAAATCACGAAGAACCTTTACTTCAGTGGATAAAGCCCTGAAGTTTCTCTGCAAGGTCGTGGGATCGAATCCCGGCGCCCTCCCGATGGTAGTTCAGCTTTTTTGGCCGGGTGAAGATGTCTGCTTCAGCGCGAATTAAGAGAAATTAATTACCTTCTCAGCAGTACTCCCGTGAACTGTTGTGGGCTAATGGATAGGCGGACACGCTCGCTTAAACAGGTCCCGTGTTCGATCACCCGCGGACCTGCAGCAGAGAGGATCAACCTTTTTGGCCCCTATTTGAGCGCTTCTTCAGGAGTTCAGCTAGTACTTCTGTTATATCTTCACGCGGACGGTGATGCTCTTCTAGATAGAGCAGCGTGCTCCAATCGGGGGGACGGGGGTTCGATCACCCTCTGCTTCACAAAAATATTTTCTTTTGGATCTTCTTCGATGAAGCCTCCTTCAGCGAACCGATGATTCTATGACGATCTGCTCCATAAAGGATATCACGAACGGCGCTTCTCTCCGTGGATAAGGAAGCGCACTCTCTCCTGAGGGGCGGGAGTTCGATTCCTTCGCCAAACACTTCAGAGATGATATACTCTTTTTAGTACTCTTTTGCTCTAAGCTAAAGCATGAGAATGATTGCGACAAGCATCTCAATGCGGGCGGGGGCAGAATTCGCACGTCAAAAGTCCGAGCAAGAAGATGAAAGCTATGGAGATGGCTCTGATACCAATGCAACAGCGTAGCGACAGTAATTGCTCATGAATGAATGACTCTCCTCCCAACCAAATGCCTCTATATATAGCTCTCTCCAGGGGACTACCTTCTTGGGCAGGTGAATGCTAATCATCCAAGTGTCAGCCATGTAACTACATGTGCGCCAAGTGTCCAGTGGATGCTTCTAGAAGGTTCTAGAGCTCTTTGGGCAAAATACTCTTCCCATGTACTCCATGGGGATTGAACCCAAGACCTCGTCCTTCACACCCTTGAGCCTTAACCATTAGGCTAAGTGGATTACTTGGTTACAAGAGTAAATGACCTACCAGTAAGTCTAGACTCGAGATCTTTGGCCACACAAACGAAGGACCAAACGGAATCCGATTTCAGATCTGTCTGAACCAATCGGATCCCTAGATCACCAACTTACTTTATTACAAGAGGTCTGTCAGAGACGACAGACGCTAGGGGGGGGGAGAGTGTTGGCATCATATGGGGAGAAGCAAGTATGGCATACATGCAGATCTAGCACTAAGGCAACCCATTAAATTTTTGTGTTCTCTATAGTAAGTGGTACAAGAACAACAACAAGACCGCGAAATTGAAGATCATCATAATAAAACCATCTACATGACCTTCAATCACTGTATTTGCAAGTGTATTTGGATGCTTTTGAACACCATGGACAATATTCCACAATCCTTTTGTTACCAATGCATGTCACATTATGTATTTCCACTATGGGTAATAAGTACCATCCAACTTATCCTCACTAGCCAACATACAGAGTACATCATTGATTTTAGCCATGGCTAGTGACTAAATACCATGATGCAAAAAATTGATTGTATCTCAAAAGTTGAACAGAAATACCTAATCAACCTCTAGTAAACTTGTAGCATATTTTGAGATGCTTAGATTGGTGAACCAAAACTTGTGTATATCTCTCACACAAAAGGAAACAATTTCCTACATAATCACTATGATAATGCAATCCTAGGCTAAAATGAGATCAAATCAAAATTATGATGCCACAAAGCAAAGTTGTGTTGGAGTTCGACTTCTGCAAAAACACACAAACAACTCGAGGAAGAAGAAGAGGCTTGGAGCACAACACAGAGTACTGAATGTATTACCATTAGCATGTACAAATATAAGTAATCCCTTAGGGCTATAGGCGTATATACAAGCTGGGTGGAAAAAAACCCCCTAAAGAGGAAAAACGTGACCCGATGGTCCTAGTGTGTTCACACACTAGGAGTGATGCGGTGATGCGGTGAACAATGAGTTAGCACTAGGAGACAACAAATCCCTCCCAAGAGTGATGCGGTGAACAATGAGTCAGCACTCATGTATAAGGAAGTTCCAAGCTATGTGGAATCAATCCACAAAAGGAAGTAAGCCCAAAGCTTTGTAGAAAGCTTCAAACTTATCCTTAGCTAGAGCTTTCGTGAAAAGTGAATCAACAATGTTCTCTTGTCTGGGCACATATGCCAAGCTGACATCTCCAAGAGAGAACCTCTCCTTGACATAATGATAATGCACCTCAATATGATTAGCATGAGCATGGAATACAGGGTTCCTTGCAATTGCCAATGTGCTCTGATTGTCAATGAAGATGGTGGTAGTAGAAGACTCACCAACACCTAAATCAATTATGAGGCGTCTGAGCCACAGACACTCAATAGTCGTTGTGAAAGCTACCCTATACTCAGCCTCACAACTGGAAGTGGCCAAAGTAGGCTACTTCTTTCTCAGCCAAGACATGCATGAGCTACTAAGCATGAAGCAAAAACCACTAGTGGACACATGAGTTTCATAGCAACCAGCTTAATCACTATCAGAAAAAGCATGCAAATCTGGCGGTAGTGATCCCCCCTTGGGATAAAACAATCCAAGTAGTTGGGTACCAATCAAGTAGTGAAAGATGCACTTAACCGCCTACCAATGCTTGACACCTGGGCAATGCATAAACTTGCTCATCTATGAGACCAAAAACTGAATATATGGCCAAGTAATGTGTAAGTAAATCAAGAACCCAACAGCATGCTCATAGAGAACAACGTCAAATGCATCTCGAGCATCATGAAGACTCAATCATAGTCCTGTCTCCATAGGAGTGACAATAGGCTTACAATCTTCAAGGCCAAAATGCTGCAATAATGTGTCAATATATTTCATTTGACACAAAGCCATTCCACCATCAACTTGTATAAACTAAATGCCCAAATAATGATGCAAATGCCCCAAATCAGACATCTCAAATGAGGCATGCAAATTAGCCTTAACATCAACAATATGTTTGTCATGAGGACCAATGAGCAGCATTTCATCAACATACACAACAATGATCAGAAGCATATCATTAGCAGGCTTAACATATAAGGTTCTTTCAATGGGAGTTATGCCTTCTTTAACCTGCACACCTCGTTTTCATGCCCTTTTTGCACAAAGCCATAGAGCTGAAGAACATACACTTCTTCATGCAAGTCACCATTCAGAAATGCAGTTTTAATGTCCAACCATGAACATTCCAACCATGATGCAAGTGCACAGATGCTATGAATAGTAGTCATTTGGCATGTAGGTGCAAAGGTCTCATCAAAATCAATGCCTCTTTCTTGCACATAACCCCTTGCAACAAGCCTAGCATTATACCTATCAACTGTTCCATCAAGTTTACACTTCAGCTTATATACTAACTTAATGCCAATGGGCTTCTTGCCAGGAGGCAAGTCACATAAAGACCTCGTATCATTTTTCATGATAGCATCATACTCAGATTGCATTGCAACCATCCAATGTTCAAAATTTTGTGCTTCATCAAACAAAATAGGTTTAGTCTCATCACAAAGACTAGAGTGAGCCATAACATAGGAATTTGATGCAAAAGAGGCACTATGAGAGCCTAAACAAGCATGGTATGATAGGGGTGAATCTGATTTACTGCCACGTAAAGTTTGCACCAGCCATTTTGGCATAGTTTTTGCCTCCTCAATATCAGCTCTTTCATCAACAAGTGCATCATGTAAATCTCCATAAAATATGGAATGTCCTACGTCATCACATGAAACCTGCAAAGGTTGAGAAGTTGCCTCATTAGAACCAACACTAGAGTATCCACCTATAAAAAGAGGCAGCAAAGTATCATACAAGTCTTTGGAGCTAACAAATGTCTCCTTCGTACATTAAAGTAAAGGCTTAATAGAATATTCCAAAAAAACAACATCACAGCTAACCAAAATGCATTTAGTCTATGGATGATATAGACGATAGCCTTTGCTTTCAGAATTGTACCCAACAGAAATATGTTTTACTGATTTATCATCCAATTTCATGTGATGTTGTTCACGCCCTAATGTATATGCTAGACAACCAGAAACACATAGATGAGCAACAAATGACTTGCAACCATGCCAAGACTCATATGGAGTGATAGACTGTAGTGCTTTAGTGGGACACATGTTAAGTACATATGCTGCACACATGACAACCTCAAGCCACAAACTATGTGGTAAATCTTGACTCTTGCCCATACACCTCACCATCTCCATGAGTGACCTGTTCTTCCATTCATCAACTCCATTCTATTGAGGTATATATGGCATTATATATTGATGTTTTATCCCATGTTCAGCCCGAAATGCATTAAATTCAGAAGACATATATTTCCCCACCTTGATTAGAATGGAGGGTTCCCATTTTACATACTGATAGATTTTTAGCAAAAACCAAGAATTGTTTAAAGATCATAAACACTTCAGACTTTCCTTTGAGTGGATATACCCATGCATGCCTAGAAAAATCATCAGTGAAATTCATGAAGTAAAGATAGTTTCTAAAAGAAGGTGTCTTCATAGGACCACAAACATCACTATGTACAAGCTGCAATTTTTGAGTAACTCGAACTAAAACATCCTTTGGGAAGGATGAACACTGAATTTTGCCCAAAATAGAGCCTTCACAAACATGTTTTCTGGGTGCCTCAAATTTGGGAAAAGAGGACACCATTTCATATTTCTGTAGGCATATCAAACTAGCAAAATTTAGATGACCAAAGCATGCATGCCAAAGCTTCGCATCTGACATAGCCTGAGAATCATGTACTGCACATGCTGAATCATTTATAGATTTTTCATTGTGTATGAGCTTATACAACCCATGACATAAAATTCCTGAAGCAATAATCACATCGCCATTTGACAGGTCATGAATTGTATATCTACTATCAGCAAATTTCACAACAAAGCCAATCTTGGCTAATGCAAAAACTGATAACAGATTCTTCTTCATCCTTAGCACAAACAAAGCATCTGACAATGTGAAAGAACTACCATCAGTAGTAGTCAGAATGATCTTACCAAACCCCATGACAATATTTCTTGTAGGGGCATGCTCAAGTTTTTTTCGTAGTAGTCAGGCGTTGTTGGTGCATGTGACAACATTTCTTGTAGGGGCAGGCTCAAGTGAAGTGAAGAAACTTTGTTGTGAGTTAATATGTTTGGTTGACCCACTATCAACGTACCAAACATTTGAGTCTACTAGAGACATACACTGTTCAGGAGAAGATAAGTCAAAACTACAAACAATAGTAAACACCCATTCCACATTCTGCACAAGATTAGTTGACTCTATTTTTGGTGTTAAGGCCTCTACAACAACCATTCCAACCTCTTTTTTCTTTGCCTCTTTTGCGCCTAGCCTTGGACAGTTCTTTATAACATGATTGTTTCCTTTACAGTACTTACAAAAGAATTTTTGCTTTTCTGATTTCTTCTCCTCTTTGTCTTCCTTCTTCGAATCTGTAGCATTTGCAGATTTTTGCTTACTAGTGGATGAGCTCGAGTTACCTTTGCCCTTCTGACTAGCGAGGAAAGCTTGATCTACAACATGCATAATGGACCTGTTCTACCTAGTCTGATCTTCCTACAACAGAAGAGAGACTAACTCCTCAAATGACAGGGCATTTGGATTGCCTTTCATCATCAAATGAAGAGTAGAAGCAAAACTCTGATATGAATCAGAAAGACCATTCAGAACGGTCTGCACAAGTGAGCCATCTAGTATAACTTCATCAACAAAAATCAATTGTTCTTTCAAGTCTTTGATCTTTGTCAAAAACCTATCCATAGAATCACCTTCATTCATGTGCTCACTCTCCGGTTGTTTATGGAGGTAAGCAACACGAACCTCATTCCTTGCCTGATACAATGTGATAAGTATATCCCAAGCATTCTTAGTTGTTTTCGAAGAGCGAATGTGAGGAATAATGGCATGTTTGATAGACAAGGCTATCAATGCATGTGCCTGAGCATCTTTGCCATCCCGATGAATTTTGTATGCAATAGGTGCAAGAAAAACCGCAGCACGAACAAGAATTTGAAGAATATGAACATCTTCAATGACACCTACAATAGCTTTGATACCTGTATTCATAGGTGTAATAGGAGGTTTTTCAACACCTTGCACAATGTTTCAGAGTCCTTTTGCAAGCAATACATGTCCCATCACAAAAGCCCACAATGGGTAATTGGTACCATCCAACTTATCCTCAACAGCCAACATATGGAATACATCACTACTTTCAGCCATGGCCATTAACTAAAGTACCCTGATGTAGAAAAACGATTGTATCTGAAAAAGTTGAACAGAACTACCCTGACAAGTTCTGCTAAACCTATAGCAGACTTTGAGATGCTTATAGTGGCGAGCCAAAACCTGTATATATCTTTGGCACAAAAAGATGAAATAGCCTACCCAAGTGCTATGATAGTGTGTTCAGAGGCCAAAATGGGCTCAGATCGTGATTCCGACACCACAAATTAAAGTTGTTTACATCTCCTAATCACCCTTACCATGCTCACCAAATTTCATGTGATTTTGAGACTGTAATTGGAGGGGTGTCGACAATGCCCTAGATGAAGCGACCACCTACTCTGATAGCAATTATTGGATTTAGATGTCTATGGAAGCATGCAAACAACAAAAGGAAGAAGAATAAGCTTGGAGCACAACACACACTACTGAATGTATTATCACTAGAATGTACAAAGATAAGTAAGCCGTAAGGGCTATAGGCATACATACAAACTGGGGAAAGAAAACCTCCTAAAAAGGAAAGTGCCCCGATGGTCTTAGTGTGTTCACACACATCACCACCTAAATATATCAACAAGTTGCTTTGAACAAAGATTAAAACTGTATGTGGGAGGCTAGACGAAGATTGCAAGCATCAATCAAAGAAATTAAATACTTTACGAAGGAAGCTCATTCATTAACTAAAAAAACGGCACCTTTCCAAGCCCTATAACTCAAAAATCAGTGAGGAATTAGCTTAAGCTTGTGAGCAAGACTTTTATTCAAATTTTCGATCTGTAGAATAGTGTTAGAGATGATCTAGGTCCAAATCTGCCTCCAAGTACCATTTTGAGCCCTACAAGTTTAGAAATTCTAGATAGAATAAAATCAAGGCATTTTCTTACAAAGAATTGAATGTAGAGCCCTAAATGAGGTACTTACAACATGATTCACAAAAATTGTAGACAAAGAATATTATTATGATATGCATGCTCTCCTTTCTCTCATATAGAACTTTTTCCAATCCCTCTATCTTCATGTTCAATTATCAATGAAAAAACATGATGCGGATATTAGAGAGAGAAAATGAAACTTGTCATCCCAAAATTTTGCCTACATGCATAAAATGACCTAATTGTTCATAATGTCAAAGCATTATCCCCGTGATGTAATTTGGAAGGTTCAGAATGAAGTATTTAACTATTGAAAGGCCTATTGGATTTTGTTGGAGATAGACGTCTGCGGAAGCATGTGAACAGCACAAGGAAGAAGAAGAAGCTTGGAGCACAAACACACAATACTGAATGTATTACTAGAGAATGTACAAAGATAAGTAGCCCATTAGGGCAATAGGCGTATATACAAGCCGGTGGAAAAAAAATTCCTAAAGAGGGAAAAAAGTGCCCCGGCAGTCCTAGAGTGTTCACACACATCACTACCTAAATATATCAACAAATCCCCCCTGGGAGTGATGCGGTGAACAAGGAGCTGGCACTCATGTATAAGGAAGTGCCAAGCTATGTGGAAATCACTCCACAAAAGGAAGTAAGCCCAAAACTTTGCGGAAAGCTTCAAACTTCTCCCTAGGCAGAGCCTTCGTGAAAAGGTCTGCAATGTTCTCCTGCGTGGGCACATATGCCAAGCTGATCTCCCCAGTAGAGAACCTCTCCCTGACATAGTGATAATGCACCTCAATGTGCTTAGTGCGAGCATGGAACATAGGGTTCCTCCCAACTGCCAATGTGCTCTAACTGTCAGTGAAGATGGTGGTGGCAGAAGACTGGCCAACACCCAAATCAACCATAAGGCGTCTGAGCCACACACACTCAACAGTCGCTGTGAAAGCTGCCCTATACTCAACCTCACAACCGGAAGTGGCCACAGTAGGCTGCTTCTTGCTCAACCAAGATATGCATGAGCTACCAAGCATGAAGCAAAAACCACTGGTGGACACACGAGTGTCATAGCAACCAGGCCAATCTGAGTCAGAAAAAGCATGCAAATCTGGCGGTAGTGATCCCCCCTTGGGATAGAACAACCCAAGTAGCCGAGTACCACTCAAGTAGTGAAAGATGCGCTTAACCGCTTTCCAATGCATGACTCCTGGGCAATGCATAAACCTGCTCATCTGTGAGACAGCAAACTGAATATCTGGCCAAGTAATGCATAAGTAAATCAAGCATCCAACAGCCTGCTGATAGAGAACAGCATCAAATGCACCTCCAGCATCATGAAGACTGAATCGTAAACCTGTCTCCATAGGAGTGGCAATAGGCTTACAGTCTTCAAGGCCAAAACGCTGCAATAATGTGTCAATATATTTGGTTTGACACAAAGCCATTCCACCATCAACGTGCATAAACTGAATGCCCAAATAGTGATGCAAATGCCCCAAATCAGACATCTCAAATGAGGCATGCAAATCAGCCTTAAACTCAGTAATATGTGTCTCAATAGGACCAGTGAGCAGCATGTCATCAACATAGATGACAATGATCAGAAGCACATCATTAGCACGTTTAACATATAAGGTGCTTTCAGTTGGATTGCTCTCAAAACCATGTGCAATGAGATAGGCATGTATCTTCTCATACCAAGCACGTGGTGCTTGCTTTAAACCATATAATGCCTTCTTTAACCTGCAAACCTGGTTTTCATGCCCTTTCTGCACAAAGCCACGGGGCTAAAAAACATACACTTCTTCATGCAAGTCACCATTCAGAAATGTTGTTTTAATGTCCAACTGATGTACATTCCAACCATGATGGGCTGCAAGTGCACAAATGCTCCGAACAATAGTCATACGGCATGTAGGTGCAAAGATCTCACTCTTTCATGTGCATAACCCTTTGCAACAAGCCTAGCCTTATACCTGTCAACTGTACCATCAGGTTTACGCTTCAGCTTGTATACCCACTTAGTGCCAATGGCCTTCTTGCCAGGAGGCAAGTCACATAAAGACCATGTACCATTCTTCATTATAGCATCATATTCAGATTGCATAGCAGCCATCCAATTTTCTGAATTTTGTGCTTCATCAAAAGAAACAGGCTCATTCTCATCACAGAGACTAGATGCAGCCATAGCATAGCAATTTGATGCAAAGGAGGCACTATGAGAGCCTGAACGAGTACGATATGACAAAGGTGCATCTAATTTGCTGTCACGCAAAGTCTGCACCAGCCATTTTGGCATAGTTTTTGCCTGCTCAATATCAGCTCTCTCATCAACAAGTGCATCATGTAAATCTGCATCAGAAATGGAATGATCTGCATCATCATATGAAACCTGCAAAGGCTGAGAAGTTGCCTCATTAGGACCAGCACTAGCCTGTCCACCTGTAAAAAGAGGCATCAAAGTATCATACATGTCTTTGGAGCTAACAGATGTCTCCTTAGTACATGAAAGCAATGGCTGAATAGCATCTTCCACAAAGACAACATCACGGCTAGTACTCCTGGAGTTCATTTGGCTGGTGTAGATCAAGGATTTTGCAACACCTCTTCATCTTCAAGCACATACCTATCCATCTCTTCACAGTGGTATCAGAGCAAGGTTGGACATGGCAGATGGATTTCCTTCATCAATTGACAAATTGGACAGAGGTAACTACTCAGCTTGGTCATTAAGAATGTAAGCTTATCTCCAAGGTAGAAGTTTATATGGTTATGTGGCTGGAGATGAAGTTATGCCAAGTTTCAGGAACAAAAGTCAACCAACACAAGAAGAGCAAGAAAGATTGAGCACATGTTGCTCCAAGGATGCACTTGCAAGGTCTTATCTCCTCAACTCTATCTCAGATTTTTTGTTGCCTCACATTAGAAGTTGTAAGACATCTCAGGAAGTGTGGGATGCACTTGAAGCCTTCTTTTCTTCAAGTACTAAAGCTAGGAAGCATCAACTATGGCTGGATTTCACAACTCTCAAGAAGGCTCCCAAACAAAATGTGACTAATTTTGTCACAAAGCTCAAGGACATAGCGGATCAGTTGGGAAGCATTGGAGAGCTAATAGATGAAGAGCAAATTGTAAGGCAGGTTATCAATGGCTTGAAGGCAGATGACAAGTGGGAAGCATTCACCACAGCTATGGATTTGTACATGGACATGCATGTACCTGATTTCAACACACTCATTGGACAACTACTTACTCAAGAGGCAAAGCTTATCAAAAATGGATAAAGCTCTAAAGGTAATCAATCTTCAGCTTTATACACGGATAAAAGCAAGTCCAAAGATAACAAAGGAAAGGCAAAGAAAGTGGATGATGAAGCAGGTACATATCAAGCTAACTATGCAGGTAGAGGAAGACATGGGAGAGGTAGAGGAAGAGGAGGTAGACAAGGCAGGGGGAGATCCCAAGACTCCAACTCATGTTCTATTTGTGGATTAACTAATCAAACAACTGAAAATTGCTTTAGGAATTCCAGGAATCAAAGAGGCAGAGGATACAATAGAGGAAGTTATGGCTACTCAAGAGGAAGGTTCAACAACTACCATGGCAACTACAACAACTACAATCATTCAAACTATCAAGGAGGCTACAAAGGAAGGAGAGACTACAATAACTACACAGAAGACTCAAACAAAGAGGATTCATTATTGATCATGAACATGGCTATGCCACAAGGTAAATCTGATGAGCATGTTTTCTACATAGATTCAGGTTGTTCAAATCATGTGGCAGGAAATGTGGCACTCCTATCAGATTTAGAAGATCCAAGGAATATGCATGAGGTACAAACAGGAGATGATACAAAACATCCTGTGGAGAAAATAGGCAATGTCAAAGCACTTGATGGAAACATCAACCTACTCAGTAAGGTACTCTATGTCCCTACCATTACAAAGAATTTGATAAGTGTTAGGCAGATAGTAGAGAAAGGGTTGCAAGTCAGGTTCACAAAAGCAGGAGCATTTGTTGAAGATCCAAGTCAAGGATTTAGAAAAATTGCAAAAGGTGAAAAGACAGATAGATTGTTCACATTTGAATTACAGGACACTAGAAACATTGCTCTCTTTAATTATGGTAGTCAGACACTCACAGAATTGGAAGTATGGCACAAAAGGTTAGCACATATTGGTGAAAGGTCATTAAAGAAAATTTGCAGGGACCAAAGTGTACTTGGACTCCCTAATTTGTCAAAACAACATATGATTTATAAGTGTAGTGCATGTCAATTTGGAAAGTCTCACAGGTTACCATTCATGAAGAAAGGTTATATGCATGGAGATCTCTTGGAGTTGGTTCATACAGATGTATGGGGACCTAGCAAGGAAGCTTCAATATCTGGATCAAGGTATTATGTTTCCTTTATTGATGATTGCAGCAGATGGACTATCCTATTCTTTATGAAACACAAAGATGAAGTTTTTTCATGTTTCAAAAGATATTTGGCTCTTGTGGAGAATCAAACAGGTAAATCACTAAAAAGGCTAAGGTCAGATGGAGGGGGAGAATACTTCTCCCATGAGTTTGATTCTTTTCTTCAAGAAAGAGGAATCAAAAGAGAGGTAACTACAAGGTACACTCCTGAGCAAAATGGAGTGGCAGAAAGGACGAATAGGACAATTGTTGAAGCTGCAAGGTCTATGTCAAATGAAAAGCATTTACCTAATTACTTATGGGCTGAGGTTGTATCTACAGCCACTTACTTGATTAACAGGTTGCCTTCAAAATCCCTTGATGGGATGACTCCATATGAGGCTTGGAATGGAAGAAGACCAAGCTTAGATCATTGTAAAATTTTTGGATGTATTGCTTTTGCTCATGTTCCTTCACAGGTTAGAGGCAAGATGGATCCAAAGGCAGAAAGGTGTGTATTTATTGGATATGACAACAATCAAAAGGGCTACAGGTTATACAACCCTACCAACAAAGGATTCTTGGTAAGCAGAGATGTAGTTTTTGATGAGAACAATTCATGGTATGAAGATTCATGCAGGAAGGTCAATTTACCATATAATCTTGAAGAAGATTTTCCAAAGCTTGGTAGAGAACAACCAAAGATTGAAGAACAAGACACCTCAGAGGATGATGAAGAATCTCAGATGGAAAAGATCAAAGCATGGAAGTCTAAAGGTAAAGCAAAATTGCAAGAACTTGGAGATAAGGCAGAATCATCACACCATGGCCTAAGAAGATCTATGAGGGAAAAGAAAAAACTAGAAAGGTATGGGTTTCACACCTCATTAGTAACTAAACATTCTATCTACATAGCACAGGACATAAACCAAGAGGAGCCATCATCATTTGAAGAGGCCAAAGCAAAATCAGAATGGAAGCATGCAATGAAGGAAGAGATTGAAGCACTTGAGGAAAACAACACTTGGGATTTGGTGCCCAAGACTTCATCCATGAAGGTAATAGGCTCAAGATGGGTCTATAAACTCAAGAAGAATTCTGATGGTTCAATTAACAGGTATAAGGCAAGGCTTGTAGCAAAAGGCTTTGCACAAACTCAAGGAATTGATTATGAGGAGACCTTCTCTCCTGTGGCAAAGATGCCTACTATTAGGGTTTTGCTCAGTATTGCCTGTTCCAAGAATTGGAAGATACTTCAACTAGATGTAAAGAATGCATTCTTGAATGGTTGGATAACAGAAGAGGTATATATGGCACAACCACCTGGTTTTGAGAATCAAGTATATCCTGATTATGTGTGTAAACTTAACAAAGCATTGTATGGTCTCAAGCAAGCTCCAAGAGCTTGGAATTTCAAGCTTGTTTCATTCTTGCAAGACAAAGGCTTTCAACCAAGCAACGCAGATCCTTCACTCTTTATTAAAAAGAGTAATTCTGAGGTCATCTACTTATGTGTATATGTAGATGATATTATATTGACAGGAAATGATGCAGATGGTATGAAGAAGATCAAAGATCAAATGAGAGAAGAGTTCAAGATAAGTGATTTGGGTTCACTTATCTACTTCCTAGGTTTGGAAGTTGTCTACAAAGATCATGGTTTGTTTCTCACTCAAAGGAAGTACATTAAGGACATGTTGGCAAAATTCAAGATGCAAGATTGTAAGATTGCAGGTACTCCAATGGAGGTCAATCACAAATTGAGCTCACATGAAGGTGAACTCATAGAGGACATCACATCATATCAAAGTCTAGTGGGTAGTCTCAACTATGCCACATTGACAAGAGTAGATATATGTTACAGTGTGAGTGTGCTAAGTCAATTTATGCACACACCAAGGAAACCACATATGGATGCTGCCAAAAGGATTCTCAAGTATCTCAAAGGAACAATAAATGAAGGACTTTATTATCCTTATGTATCTGATTTAGGTTTGAAGCTGTTTTCTGATGCAGATTGGGCTGACTCCAAAGAAGATAGAAGGAGCATTTCAGGTTATCTTACCTTTGCAGGTTCAAAGCTTATTTCATGGTCATCCAAGAAGCAACCCACAGTTGCTCTCTCTTCTACTGAAGCTGAATATAGAGGTCTTGCCATAGCTACACAAGAAGCTATGTGGATGAAGACATTATTCAAAGATCTTGGATTGGAGTTTGGAACTCCAACTATTTTTGGTGACAATATGAGTTCTATTCATCTGGCTGCTAATCCGATTTTTCATGCAAGGATGAAACATATTGAAGTTCATTATCACTATGTAAGAGAGAAGGTTCTAAGCAAAGAGATTCAAATATCATATGTGTCCACTCATCAACAATGTGCAGATATTCTAACAAAAGCATTGGATGGTACAAAGCTTTGCAAATTCAAGGCTATGATTGGTTTGCAGGTAATCTTGGAAGATTGAAGACCTCAAGCATACTTGGCTTGAGGGGGAGCTGTTGGAGCAAGTCTATGACAAGCCTAAGTATTGGCTTGAGTCCCATAAAGTCATAGAAGAAGCTTAAAATGAATACAATGTAAAGTTCACTTGTGAACTACCTCTTGTAACGTTTGAAGAGTTTACTTAATGTAAAAGTGAAAGAATCTTAAGTGGTTGAGTCCACTTGATCAAAAGGGAAAGAGGAGCCACGAATTCGTGATTTGTGGTAGGTAGAGAATCAAACCAATCATTGATTGATTGGAGAGTGATTGAGGGAAGTTAGCCTCCCAAACTCAACTATAAATAGATGGCAGTTTTAGTCGTGGTTAGAGAGACCTATGTGAAGACGTCCAAGAGCTGAGCTTTATGCCATATCAAGGTGTGATTACAAGGCATACATATGTATCAGTAAGTCATTGTATTGTACAAGCAATATACTTTCATTTTCATGATTATTTGAGTTCATATTTCCATGTTCTTGTGAAGTGTACTACTCAGTGCCATTACTCTCAGTTTTCTCAGTCAGATTGCAGAGATGTTTTCTCTGAGCTTGATGCAACATTTTCAGTAATTTAACTTGTTAAAGTTAGCTCTATAAGTCTACTATATGCTCACAAATTTTCATGTCATTTGGATGTTGCAATCTTCAGTTATGTTCATTTGAAGTCAACAGTGTCTATGCATTTTCACTTCTCTGTCAGGTACCTGACTTTTTCACTCATCTTGTCAGAGGTGTTTCTCAGTGGTTACGTATCCCAATTCAGTGATTTTAAGCTTGTTGGATTTCGATTACTGTCTAGTATAGCCATACAAATTTTCATAATCATTGGATTCCTAAATTTTGAGTTATGTTGATTTTTCTGCTCACTGGTCTCAAACTGTAGCAGCCCGTGAAAATCGGGATGATGTCATCAGTTGTTAAAACTCATTCTCAGTGTGTGGTTCATTATTTTGATGAGATTACTCTTGAAAGTTAGCTCTTTAAGCTACCTAGACTTCCCCAAGAGTAATTAAGCTAATTGCTGTTGTGCTCAGAGAATTATGTAAAACACTCGACAGGTGTATGAACCAAGAATAGCAAGTTTTCACCTCTGAGCTAACTCCAACTTATCTGTTTTGATCTATCTTTTTGAGAGTGATCTTCCAAGGTACATAGGCTGTCTAATACATCCATTGGCAAGCTAAAAGGGCCCACCATCTACTCCTGGAGTTCATTTGGCTGGTGTAGATCAAGGATTTTGCAACACCTCTTCATCTTCAAGCACATACCTATCCATCTCTTCACATAAACTGGCGAACAGAAACTGGTATATACCTTTGGCACAAAAGGATGAAATAGCCTGCACAAGCGCTGCAATAGTGCGTTCGAAGGCCGAAACGAGCTTAGATCGCGATTTCGGCACCACAGAACGAAGCTGTTTTGATCTCGGAAACACCCTGAGTATGCTCACCAAATTTCGTGTGAATCTGAGACTGCAAACGGAGGAGTGTCAACGGTGCCCTAGAAGAAGCGACGACCTGCTCTGATACCAATTGTTGGAGATAGACGTCTGCGGAAGCACGCGAACAGCACAAGGTAGAAGAAGAAGCTTGGAGCACAAACACACAATACTAAATGTATTACTAGAGAATGTACAAAGATAAGTAGCCCATTAGGGCAATAGGCGTATATACAAGCCGGGGGAAAAAACCTCCTAAAGGGGGAAAAAAGTGCCCCGGCAGTCCTAGAGTGTTCACACACATCACTACCTAAATTATCAACAGATTTGACCACTATCAAGGTACCAAACATTCCGGTCTATCATAGACATGCATAGCTCATGACAAGATTGCAATGCCCTCTAACTTTGACACTATAGGCTTCACTACAAATTTGCTAACCAAACCGTGGAACTAGATGTACTAGTTAAAGTGATATCTAGTGCAAATTTTCAATATGCAGTGGAGTGGGGCAATGTCGATGTCGGCTTAGGATACTCGACAACCAAAACAATCTTTGCAAAGTGAAAGATTGATGGCAAAAGCTTCTACCAATGAGGAGGGAGCAAAACCACCAACACTCAAACTCCACCACCACCAAAGTCTCCATAGTCACCACTAAACTGACCATAGTCACCACCAACACTCAAACTCCACCAAAGTCTCTATAGTAAAATTTGTGGGGCATCTCCCTGGTGCAAGCATTGTTGGCGGTCCACTGAAGATCTTGGTCACATCTTCTTTTCTTGTCCAAACTCCAATAGGCTTTGGCAGATTATTGGAAAGAAAAATAGACTTCATAAGCATATCAACTGGAAACAAGCTTTGCTGAGAGAAGCGATCTATTGCTCGACAACCCTATGGGTGTGGTCGTGCTTTCTGTAGTAGGAGCTGGCCTAATTGGTCCACGTTTGAAGATGCAAATCGCTTGGAAACCTAGGGGAGGAGAGGTTGAGATCCAAGGTCCAACATTTGTTGAATCCAACACCAACACCAAAGGGGGTGTAGCTCATTCGGTAGAGTGCTTGCATGGCATGCAAGAAGTACGGGGTTCGAGGCCCCGCATCTCCAAATCTCCTCAAACCTCATGGAGATTTTTGTCACTTCACGGTTTCTCTCCCATGTCCGTCTTTCTCTTTTTGCTTTTCGTCTTTGTCGGGTTGTTCTTTTGTTTTGTTTTGTTCGTCGTGTAGTAACACTCATCGTCACCCACAAAGAAGGACATTCATCATGAGCATTGAGTACCAAACATATTCTATCTACAGCACACTAGAATGCTATATTTGGCTCATGAGTACAGGTTTTGCCAAAGATATATACAGGTTTTGGTTCACCAGTATAAGCTCCTCGAAGTCTACTACACGTTTAATAGAATTGGATAGGGTAGTTTTGTTCAACTTTCTGAGATACAATCATTTTTCTACATTAGGGTAATTTAGCGAGTGACCATGATTGAAATTAGTGATGTATTCTATATGTTGATTATTGAGGATAAGTTGGATGGTATCAATTACCCATTATGGGCGTATATGATGCATCATGTATTGGTTGTAAAAGGACTATGGTATATTCTGCAGGGTGTTTAAAAACATCCTATTACACTGGAAATTAGAGTTACTGAAGTTGATGTAGATGGTGTTGAAGATGGTGAAATTCTTCAGATTCATGTTCGTGCTGCAGTTCCTACTGCACCTACTGTAATAACCTCATTGGGATGGCATAGATGCTCAAGTACATGCATTGATAGCCATTATTCCTCACATTCACTCCTCCAAAATAGCAAAGGATGCTTGGGATACACTTACCACTTTATACGAGGCAAGGAAAGAAGCTCTTGTTGCTTACCTCTGAAAACAGTTGGAGAGTGAGCACATGAATGAAGGAGATTCCATGGAAAAGTTTCTAACAAAGATCAAAGATTTGAAGGATCAGTTGATTTATGCAAATGAATTCTTGCGTTACAATCCACGTGTGCAGAGTGTTCTAAATGGTCTTCCAAATTTATATAAAAGTTTTGCGTCTACTCTTTGATTGATGATGAAGGCCATTATTATAGGTAGAACACATCCATTATGCATGTTGCAGATCAAGCATTCTTGGCTAATCAGAAGGGCAAAGGTAAATGGCGCTCATCTACTAGTAAGCAAAGATTTGTTAATTGTGCACTATCAGAGAACAATGACAAAGATGAGAAGAAAACAGGCAAGGAGAAATTGTTTTGTAAATATTGTAAAGGAAATGTTCATTTCATATAGAGTTTTCCAATACTCACTGCAAAAGAGGGAAAAAAAAAGAGGCAGGAATGGTTGTTGCAAAAGTCTCTACACCCAAATGAGAGTCTACAAATCTTGTGTGGAATGAAGAATGGGTGTTTATTAGTGTTTTTAGTTCTGAGGCTTCATTCAAATAGAAACACAGAAGGCCTCTCTTTTCTTTTTAAACTAACTAAAAAAATGGCACCTTTCCAAGCCCTATAACTCAAAATCAGTGAGGAATTAGCTTAAGCTTGTGAGCAAGACTTTTATTCAATTTTTCGATCTGTAGAATAGTGTTAGAGATGATCTAGGTCCAAATCCGCCTCCAAGTACCATTTTGAGCCCTACAAGTTTAGAAATTCTCGATAGAATAAAATCAAGGCATTTTCTTACAGAGAATTGAATGTAGAGCCCTAAATGAGGTACTTACAACATGATTCACAAAAATGGTAGACAAAGAATATTATTATGATATGCATGCTCTCCTTTCTCTCATATAGAACTTTTCCCAATCTCTCTATCTTCATGTTCAATTGTCAATGAAAAAACATGATGCGGATATTAGAGAGAGAAAATGAAACTTGTCATCCCAAAATTTTGCCTACATGCATAAAATGACCTAATTGTTCATTCAAAGCATTATCCCCGTGATGTAATTTGGAAGGTTCAGAATGAAGTATTTCACTATTGAAAGGCCTATTGGATTTGACCACTATCAAGGTACCAAACATTCGGGTCTATCATAGACATGCACAGCTCATGACAAGATTGCAATGCCCTCTAACTTTGACACTATAGGCTTCACTACAAATTTGCTAACCAAACCGTGGAACTAGATGTACTAGTTAAAGTGATATCTAGTGCAAATTTTCAATATGCAGTGGAGTGGGGCAATGTCGATGTCGGCTTAGGATACTCGACAACCAAAACAATCTTTGCAAAGTGAAAGATTGATGGCAAAAGCTTCTACCAATGAGGAGGGAGCAAAACCACCAACACTCAAACTCCACCACCACCAAAGTCTCCATAGTCACCACCAAAGTCTCTATAGTAAAATTTGTGGGCCATCTCCCTGGTGCAAGCATTGTTGGCGGTCCACTGAAGATGTTGGTCACATCTTCTTTTCTTGTCCCAGCTCCAATAGGCTTTGGCAGATTATTGGAAAGAAAATTAGACTTCATAAGCATATTAGCTGGAAACAAGCTTTGCTGGGAGAAGCGATCTGTTGCTCGACAACCCTATGGGTGTGGTCGTGCTTTCTGTAGTAGGAGCTGGCCTAATTGGTCCACGTTTGAAGATGCAAATCGGTTGGAAACCTAGGGGATGAGAGGTTGAGATCCTTGGCGAAATCGTCTTCTACATCATCGCCCTCCTTCATGCGTACATTGAGAGTTTTCGATGTCTTGAGGTATAACTTTCCTCTTGACTTGTACTTCTATTGTGGTGTGTGTGTGTGAGAGAGAGAGAGAGATGATGCTATGCTCTCTGCAAGTGCAACGAATTAGCTCCTCTTAGTCCTTGTCTAGCCGAGGAGAGCTCAAGTGTGAATGCCTTGGGCACCCTTGGTTACCTACCGCCCGAAAGGAAGGCTGCCGTCCGCCCTTTGTGACTAATCCATGCAAAACTTCTCCCTCACGTTCACTCAAGGCTATAGGAGGAATCCAACCAGTCTCGACACTAATGTCCAGCGGTTTTCTTCTCTCTTTCCCTCTCTTTGCCGAATGCTAAGAACATGATATCGTCACACGGAACATTTCTAGATAACCCTTTCGTCATGACACCGTCATGCACTACTCCTTGCATATTATCCCACAAAAGCATTTACCTTTGGCCTTTCTCCCAGAAGAGTAGGTGAATGAGCAGAGTCTGGAGGAAGCCAAGCTCCAACATTTGTTGAATCCAATACCAACATCAAAGGGGGTGTAGCTCATTCGGTAGAGTGCTTGCATGGCATGCAAGAAGTACGGGGTTCGAGGCCCCGCATCTCCAAATCTCCTCAAACCTCATGGAGACTTTCGTCACTTCACGGTTTCTCTCCCATGTCCGTCTTTCTCTTTTTGCTTTTCGTCTTTGTCGGGTTGTTCTTTTGTTTTGTTTTGTTCGCCGTGTAGTAACATTCATCGTCACCCACAAAGAAGGACATTCATCATGAGTAGTAAGTACCAAACATATTCTATCTATAGCACACTAGAATGCTATATTTGGCTCATGAGTACATAGTATGCTATAGATACGAGGTTTTGTAACTCTAGTATGGAACTACAACATGTAAGCCATTACAAAGTGCACTTAGTCCATACTAGAGTTACAAAACGAAATAGGTATTTTTGGGCCTTCTTGTGAAGAGATGGATAGGTATGTGCTTGAAGATGAAGAGCACAACATAAGAGCTCTGAGCAGTAACAAAGGTCAAAGAAAAAGAGATACATGGGGATCCTCTCACTGTACATTTGAATGTAAATTGCCTCAGTTCTATGGCTTGGGAAGCTCGGACTTTCGTAAAAGCCATGCAAAACTCTTCCTTATGGCTACCCAAAGCTATGCACAACTGTAGAGTCTTCTGATGTGTGCATATAGAGTTAGTCATTCGAGATTTTTAATTTTGGGAGGACAAGGCTCAAATGTGGAAGGCGACACTCCAGAGAGTACACAAGTGACCATTGTGCTAGCTTGCTATAAAGATATTTCGTGTGTTCGTGCCATTATCTCTATGATTATGATGCTTCTACAACTCGCCTACTTGAGGGAAGGTCACTAAGGATTTGTATGAGTGGAGGGGATGCATTGCATGGATACAGGGGATTGTATGAGAGAATGCCATTGAGGATTGTAAACATAAGCCATCATCTCGCAAAGCCTTCATCATGGACCTATGACCAAGACAGGCGATTTCTACATTCTATACGAAGACATAGCATACTTTTAATACAAAGGAAGTTCGGCATTAGCCTACTCTCCCGGACTTGAATTAAATAAAGAAAGAAAAGTACAAGAGAAGGGGACTAGTGCTCACGGGACCCCCCAAATCCCACAAAGCAGGGGAAGCTTTTACAAAGCTTAGATAGCATTACAAAGAAGGTTAATCACCCTCTCATCACCCTCGTGAGGGACCCACTTGGATTTAAGCTTGTTATTGATCAAAAGGAGAACTTGATGATGCCTGAAGGGGGGGGGGGATTTCTTACAGTTAACAATCCTTTTGCCAAGGAGCAACCAATTTTGCAATCAAATCATTACCCCCGATTTTTTAGGACCTCCACAGAGTTTGACCAGTGAGTGCTTCGATGCACTTTTCTCCAAATTGGCTGAATGGATTATCTTCAAAAAATTTTAGCACGTAGAGATCTTGGAGCTGATTCCAACAAGCTATAGAACATTGAAAATGGTGTAGAACTGAATGAGATATGAGTAGCACAAGCTGACTATTATGAGTCACTATGACAGAGAGACTATAGATGAGAAGTATAGATCTATTGTATGAAAAAATAATGTTGTACAAGATCATAGGCATGATAATCAAAGCCTAATGATTATGAGTAGTATAGGCTATGATGTATGGCTTATTCTCTTACAATGTGGTCAAGGAGAACTCGGGTATGGAGCCTTCTTACCTGCGAGTTTTTTAGACATCTTTTATAAATGTTACACTTGAAATTTGAATTTGAATTCTTCATTGGCTCTCACTAAAATTGATCCTCCAATCTAGGAGATATTCTCTCAAGTAAAGTCGTGACTTTTCTAGCTAACAGAATCCACGAGTTTAGTGGTGATTACAAATATTCTTCCAAGTCAAAAATGACTTTTACAAATGGTAAAGATAAAAAACTTCCTAGCAATGATTTCCATGGAGCTTCAATTGTACATAAACTTTAGCTAAATGTGTAGGCTTGAGATTTGCACCAACAGCTCCCCCTCAAGCCAAACATTTTGGCTTGGTCTTCTTCTTCAATCTTCTTGAATGTCGTGCAATCCAATCATAGACTTAAACCTGTAAAGTTCTGTACCATCTAATGCTTTAATCAATAAGTCTTCACATTGCATGTTAGTTGATACATAAGCCAACTGAATTTCCTTGCTCAATAGCTTCTCTCTCACATAATGATAGGATCTCTATATGGTTGGTCCTAGCATGATAAATAGGATTTGCTGCAAGGTGTAGTGAGCCTGTATTGTCTCCAAAAATCATTGGAGATGTAGTATGCAAACTTAAATCTGTATATAACAATCTGATCCATATGGCCTCTTGAGTAGCATTGGCCAATCCTCTATACTCTGCTTCTGTAGAAGATAAAGCAACAATAGGTTGCTTCTTTGAAGACCATGATATAGGTTTGTCACCTTCAAAGGATAGGTATCCTGAGGTACATCTAAAGACATTTCTGTAGATAAACGTATGAAGAAGCTTCTTTTCTTATTTTGGGAACAAATTCTAAATTGAACGAATACTCATCAGATAAATCATCTACTCATCCATAAGGGGTCTCACCATTTGTCGATCTAGACGATTCATTAACCCAATCATATGTTGTTCCTTTCGTAATCACTAGTTTGAAGTCAAATTCTATGTACGCAAGGAACCATCTACCCAATCTTCCTCATGTGGGTGCAATAGTTCTTGATGATTAGGAAAGTCTACAATAGTAGAATAGTGCGTGCGCGAGTCTCTAAAAGTCTGGCATTATAAGACACACTCTCTGTGTGCTTTCCAATCTCTTCTCCTCCTCAAAGAAACCATAAATCCGTAAAGAGGTGCTGCATTGGAGTGATTGGTCAAACCTTATGGTGTGTTTTCTGTAGTAGGAGGTGGCCTAATTGGAAATCCTTGGCCACATCGTCTTCTACATCATCGCCCTCGTTCATGCGTACATTGAAAGTTTCCATTGGCTTGAGGTATAGCTTTCCTCTTGACTTGTACTTCTATTGTGGTGGGTGGGTGGGTGTGTGTGGGTGTGTGTGTGAGAGAGAGAGAGATGATGCTATGCTCTCTGCAAGTGCAATGAATTAGCTCCTCTTAGTCCTTGTCTAGCCGAGGAGAGCTCAAGTGTGAATGCCTTGGGCACCCTTGGTTACCTACCGCCAGAAAGGAAGGTTGGCGTCCGCCCTTTGTGACTAATCCATGCAAAACTTCTCCCTCACGTTCACTCAAGGCTATAGGAGGAATCCAAACAGTCTCGACTCTCGACACTAAGGTCCAGCGGTTTTCAGAGCCTTCTCTGTTTCCCTCTCTTTGCCGAATGCAAGGTACCCCTGTTCATAATCCATGTTCAGGATCCCATACCTTTGGAGATTTAGTGTTGTATTTCACTGAAGTATAGTACTGGCTTAACATTTACCGACCATGATGGGATAGGGTCAGTGATAAATCATAGCATAGAGTTGTTTGATGCCATTGCAACGCGGTAAGGAGTATCTGACAAGTAATCCCTGTCACGAGTATTTAGACGAGTTCCTTCAGTAGACTATAGCAACCACTATAATGAATACTGGCGCATAGCGACGGTTAACGTGACACAATTTCATCACATAATTAGCTATAAGGGATGTTTTTAACGACGAAAACTTTGACGTTTTTATCGACATGTGGCATGATGGGATATGCGACGATTACATTGAGCATCGCTAATTTGACGATTTAAACAAGCATCACATAAGCGATGCAAATTTACATCGCATAAGCAATGCTAATTATCGTCGCTTATGTGATGCTATCTAGACACGAGTTTACGATGCTTTAGCATCGGTTTCATGATGGGTTGTTGATGAAAAAAATAAAAACATTGGATGCTCTTCGAGCGGCATCTTTGATCGATTGGATGCTCTTCCACGGAAGTAGATGTTCCTTCATTGAAAGGAAATTCGATGGGATACAAGCCATCAATCCACTCTGTCCATCAATCTCATCATTTGTTGCTCTACATGATTCATTAACCCAATCATGTGTTCTTCCTTTCCTATTCACTAGTTTGAAATCAAATTCTATATTCTACACAAGGAACCATCAACCCAATCTTCCTCATGTGAGTGCAATGGTTCTTGATTATTAGGAAAGTCCACAATAATGCAATAGTACATGCATCATTGAGCTATTTTGCAACATGCATAATTGAGCTATTTTGCCCTGATTGATCTTCTTGTACCAAATTAGAGACCAAATACTCAATGGTGATATGTCTGGTTGCACCGCTACCAAGGTACCAAACATATGGGTCTACTACAGACATACGCTGCTCATGCAAAGATGGGGCATAGGTACAATGAGTAGTAAATGTCCATACTCCATTCTCAACAAATTTACCAAACTTTTCTTTAGGTGTAGAGGTCTCTGTAACACCCATTCTAGCCTCTTTCTTCTTTGGCTCTTCTACAACAAGTTTATGAGAACTCTCCATGGCATCCTCATTCAAGCATTACAGTACTTTTGAAAGTATTTTTGCTTTTCTTTCTTCTTGTCATTGTTTTCTTCCTTCTTTGATTGTGCAATGTTAGCTCAATTGTACTTACCAATAGATGAGCTCCATTTACAGGTGGCCTCTAAGTAGCTAAGAAATCTTGATTAGCAACTTGCATATTTAAGCTATTCTGCCTCGATTGATCTTCTTGTACCAAAACATAGATCAAATACTCAATGGTTAAGTCATTGGTTAAGTCATTTGGATTGCATTTTCGTAGAGTAAAATGGCAAAATTCTTATTTAAATCTAGAGGACCGTTAAGAATAGCATGCACAAGTCAGCTATCTAGCAAGACTTTGTGATCAAAATCTACTTGTGTTTCAAATCTTTGATCTATGTCGAAAACCTTTCCATTGAATCTCCTTCATTCATTTGCTCACTACTCAACTATTTTTGGAGGTAAGCGACATGAGCCTCATTTCTTGCATGATATGTTGCAAGAATATCCTAAGCATCTTTTGTTATCTTGCATGAGAGAATGTAAGCGATAATGGCACACTTGACATACAAGACTACCAATGCATGTGCATACACATCTTCGCCATCATAACATATTTTTCTTTTTAGTAGGTGCTACAAGAATAAGAGCTGAACCAAGGGATTGAAGATCATGATAGTAAAACACCATTTGCATCACATTCAATCACTATACTCACGGGTGTACTAGGATGTTCTTCAACACATTACACAATATTCCATAGTTCTTTTAGTACCAATACATGTCACATCATCTATGCCCACCATCGGTAATGAGTACCATCTGTTAGACGGCCGCCGAACAAAGGACAATTGTACTTAGACAGAGGTTTTTAATGTAGAAAGAACCCTTCTGAAAGTACGCGGTAAAGAAAGATTCGCGTAAAGCCTTGTAACAAAACTCTATTTAAAGCAATGAAAAGGGACGAGAGGGCATCAGAGAGAGTCCCCGTTTTTTGGGAAGTTGCGAGTATATTGTGAGAGTTCCCGTTTTTTTTTTGGGGTTACTTCACTTCTTCTACTGTGTGCAAACGAGTAGAGTGTCTTGGTTCTGTCCTGTTCGGTGCGCCTTCTCTGTGTAATCATTTGGCCGCGTATGTGTGATACACTGTGGTGTTACGAGTCGGTACTGCGATTGTGAGATTCTGTTCGGTAACGAGTTGAGGTGTCTTGATTATGCGTAAGGTGTTAGAGTGTTGTCTATTTGCTATTCCTGCGGTGGAATAAGTAAGTGTGAAGGATGGACATGAGTTGGTATGATTCTCTGTAAGTGACTGAGTTGGTATCGTAGTCTGTGTTCAAGGTAACGCCGGTAATATCTAAGTACGCGTAGAATGGTAACACGGTTGCGATGCGTCTTGCGCTCCGTAGATATTACGGATTGAAAGGTAGACACACGGTAAGTCTGTGAACTGATAAGACGAATTGTGTGTTAAGTTACTAAAGGTGTTGGACTGCAATCTCAGACTACTGCTCAACTACTATGGCAGAAATAGCCTGAGAACTCTGAGTCCAGTACGTTGGTCTAATTGAAGTTGTTCAGGAGCGAAACTGAGCTAAGATGGAAAAGCCACAACTACTGTTGAGTGAGAAACTGGGAAGATAGTACAGGGCCTCTGTCTAACAGACCCCTACCACTCCCAAGGACCCACTTGGCTCGAGTTAGTTTATGTTTTGCGGTAAGATTGAGTACAGAGAAAGAGGGAGACTCGGAAATATCTGGTACGCAGGTGTGAAACCAGATTCGGGAGTCTCCGATGGGTTATTGTTTTGAATTAGTAATTAACGTCTGCGGCAGGCAGTTAACAGTTACGTTAATAGTAAACGACCACTATAACCTTTAACATTTGGCGCCGTCTGTGGGAAAGTGGCATCCGCTTGCCAGCTCTCTGGCCCAGGTGCCTGCGAGAAAATGGCAACTGATTACCAGTCTCTACGGTAAAGTAGCATTTGATTACGAGTCACTTGTGAGACAGTGGCATTAGAGTGCTAACGGTTTGTAAGAAGCAAACATCCAGCAACATTTTCTTCACCGACAGTAGCAACAGATCCAGATTGTTGCGAACTGCTCGGATAGTATCACTGGGCAATGATACATGCCGGTCACTCGATCGGGCGAAACATATCCTAAGAATCGTCAGACTGAAGCACGAATATCATAAAAGATAGCCTCGGAAGAAGTAGGCATAACTAGATCTGACCAAGTGGTCAAGGAAAGTAGAAATGTTATAACTAATTCCGGTCATTTTCCGGAAGAACGGTCAATGCCTTCGATACATTCTGATGCTACTTCGACCCAGCATATCGAAGATATAGCAAGTCCAGACTCTATCAAAACGCCGCTGGAACCTAGTTTAACAATATCAGATAAAGATTTAGAGTTATCCACGGTCAGAAATACGTTAGAAAAATTCGGTAAAAGTAGTAAAACAGGGCATTCTGGCCCAATTTCGGTTCATTCCGATGAGATTCCGGTAATAGAATCACCGATCGCTGGCAAAGGTTTAGCCTTTTTTGCGGAATCATCAACTCGACCTTCGTGTTTGGAAGAAAGATTTTGAATATTAGACATCCAGAAGGAAGGAAAGCTGTTCGAAACAGAGATCCGAAGCATCTTAAGTCGACACAGTACACCAGAAAACGCACCATCCGGCGATACAAGTCCCGATAGTTCACCTGATCAATCCCGAGATATAGAAGGAAACCCTGAACCCTTCACAATGAGCGGGCAACACCAACAACAACACCATCAACAACAACAGCTAGGACCGCCAAGGCCACCTCCAACAGGAGTAACCTACGCGAAATTCGGTGGATTCCCAGGAGACGACCCAGACGCCCACGTACGAACGTTCGAGATAAGTTATGCAGTTCTTAACCACCCACCAGATCAGGCGTATAAGGCCATTGTTTTTCAATCGACACTGATCAATGAAGCGGCGAGATGGCTCACGGAATATGATATCAATCATTTTGGTACTTACGATGCAGTACGAGACGCCTTTTTACAGCGATTCAGACTGAAGAAGAATCCCGCTGAAATCTTTGAGTATCTACAGAACAACAGACAGAAGGTAAATCAGACCGTCCAGGAGTACGCTACCCTCTTTAGAACACATTTACGGCAGATACCACAGGCTCACACTAATCTACCTGACGATGTCATCTCTCAATGGTTTATCAATGGATTACCCCCACAACTAAAGCAGATCATGATCATAAGATGTGTCGGAGCTATGACCTTGGATGCCGTCATTGCAATGGCTCTACAGCTAGAGTCCAAGGTTGGTGGATTTTCGGAAGACTTGGAATGGTTAAAAACAAACAAAAATATGGCTGAAGATATCACCAGGCAAGTATATTGCACCACATGCAAAAATTCGGGGCATACAAGTGCCAACTGTGCACTGAACCAAGTGTTTTGCGCTATCTGCAACACTACCAGACACACCACCGGAAACTGTGTCTACAACGCTAGAATACAAGGAACAGCAACCGTCAATGCAGTCATCCAAGAACATGGCCAACCAGTAAATCACTATGTGCCGCCGCAACTGAGAAACAATCAACAACAAGGATATTGGAACTACCGAGGACAGAGAAACAACACTTATAATGCCAACCGATGGCAGAATGGACCACCACCGGAAAACCCTGAGTTACCACCCCCACGCTGTCATTTCTGTGGCGAATTCGGTCACATTAGAAGGTTTTGTAAAGACGCAATGGAGTATGATCAAAGAAAGAAGGAACGCCAAAATCCAATGGCCAACATGGTAAAAATTACACCGATCGAGACACAGACTGCTACAGTCCAGACCCGTTCCAGTAAACAACTTCAGCCGGCAGCAGAAATCTTTGAACCAGGGATACAAGAACAACGCAGGATGTATAACAAGGCTAGTCACTGGACCACAACAGAACCACCAGTGTTCCCCGAACCTATTCCGGTGACTCAGGCTTCTTCGTCAAAGGACGAAACAACACAAAAGGATGCATCAGTAAGGCCATCATCATTAGTAGAGACAACAGCAGACACTTCTGCGTCAGTAGAAACTTCAAGTCCAAAAGAACAAGACAATCAAGCTCGACAGGCCTGGGAAATTTTGTCCAAGGCATCCATCACGCTGCCTCTAGGCCAACTTCTGGCCTTAGTGCCTGGGATCCGACAACAGTTTCAGCAACAATTCAGTCCAGTACCTTCTTGCATTCCTACAACAGCCGCAGTTCACCCGGAACCTGATGCTGCGATTGACCACGCAGTGCCCTTGATCACAGTATGGTATAAGAACCAAAAGATCACGCAAGTATTGATTGATGGAGGCTCAGGCGTAAACATTGCAACCGCAGCATTATGCAAAAAGCTAGGCTGGACCGAAATTGAACCAGTGCAATTCTTTGTTCGAATGGCGGATCAATCGAGAGTCCATCCTGTAGGACTTGTGCGGAATGTACCAATCACTCTACAAGGTACAACTTTCAAGATGACTTTTGTCATACTAGATCTACCCGAATCCACTCTGGATTACAATCTTCTTTTCGGCCGACCTTGGCTGAAGCATGCGAAGCTAATACAGGACTGGTCTGCACAAGAGCTTACATTCAAGGATGCCCATCATAAATATGTGGTGAAACTAGATGCTATGCAATCTTGCGAACCTCACGCCCGACCGTACTTTGCTGAACCAGTTCATATGTTAGATGGACTGTCAGATGATGAAGAAGAGCAATTTCTGAAGAGTAATGCCGATTTAATGACTCTAGGAACTGTTGACCTACAATCCGTCATAGATAACTGGAACACGTCAATATGTACAGTAGTAGCTATCACCGGAAATTCGGTCCAGGAAGATACTTCCTCAACCCATGACGACGAATTACAACCACTGTTCAAGCCAACAGATGATACAGAGAAACCTCAACAATTTTATGTTCCAGAAGACCAGCTGATCACGTACAATCTAGGAGATAGAGACCACCCACGACCTGTGAAGATGAGGCAGAACTTACCGGAAACATTTAAGGAGGATTTGATTAAACTTCTTCGCGAATTTGCAGACGTCTTTGCATGGGATTACAAAGACATGAAAGGATTAGATCCGCGCATCTATCAACACAGGGTCATGTTGAAACCGGAAGTGAAACCGAAAAGACAACCCAGCTATAGAATGAACCCCCATTATGCATCACAAGTAAAAGCCGAACTTGATAGACTATTAAAAGTCGGCTTCATTGTACCAGTAGAACACGCTGAATGGATCTCACCCATCGTGATCGTGCCAAAGAAAAACAAGCAGTTACGAATCTGTGTGGATTACCGAAAATTAAATGCAGCAACAGTACCAGATCCTTTCCCGATCCCCTTTTTGGATACCATGCTCGATAGAGTCGCAGGTCATGAAATGTATTCATTTTTAGATGGATACAGCGGGTACAACCAGGTTAGAATGGCTGAAGAAGATATACCAAAAACTGCCTTCATTACCAATTGGGGTGTTTTTGCCTGCACAGTAATGTGGTTCGGATTGAGAAATGCGCCAAGCACATTTCAAAGATGTATGCAGGAGATATTTTCTCCTTATCTCACTTCATTCATGCAAGTCTACCTCGACGACTTCTCAATCTTTGGGAAGATGATAGCCCATTTGTTTCATTTACGATGCTGTTTTCAGAAGTGTAGAGAATATAGACTCTGCCTTAATCCCAACAAATCCGTGTTTGCCGTTTCGTGTGGTAAACTATTTGGGCATATTGTATCTGCTCAAGGTATTCGAGTAGACCCGGATAAGATTTCAGCAATTTTAGAAGCCCCGATACCCACAACTCCGAAGGAAGTAATGCGTTTTATGGGTCAAATACGGTGGCATGGCAGACACTTACGGTGGCTTGCTCACCTAGCAGTGCCACTGAACAAGCTAATCACAAAAACTCCCCGACAGTTTGAATGGACGGAAGAATGTCGAACTACATTTGATCGACTCAAGTATCTCCTGACGCACGCTCCAATTTTACAACCACCAGACTGGGACAATCCGTTCCATGTTTTTGTCGACGCTTTAGATATTGCAATCGGCAGTATTCTGATGCAGCAAACAGACAAGTGGTTTCGCCCTGTTTATTACGCCAGTAGAAGACTTGCGCCTGCAGAAAAGAACTACTCCACCACGGAAGAGAATGTCTAGGACTGATCTACTCAATCAAAAAGTTCAGACATTATCTACTAGGTCGAAAATTTACCTTTCATGTGGATCATGCTGCCCTTGTTTATCTAGTAAGACAGCAGCACTTAGGAGGACGATTGGCACGATGGGTGCTACTTTTACAAGAATTCGATTATGATGTCATTCACCGACCCGGAAATGCACATGCCTTAGCAGATTTCTTATCACGCCTAGATTCCGGTGAAGCTCCGATAGGGATAGATGACACGACTCCTGCGATTTATAATGCTGAACCACTACCTGATGAGTCACCCAACTTACAAACACCACCTACATACTATGATCAGATTCTAACCTTTCTCACCGAAGGACGCTTTCCAGCCGAGACTGCCAAGGCAGTTCGAAGAAAAATCGCAGTTTTTAGTCGCCGATTTCGGTTAGTTGCTGGAGAACTGTATTATACAGATCATACCGGAATCCTACTTCGCTGTATTCCACCACATGAAGTTAACTCAGTTATCACTTTGGCTCACTCAATTCCTTCCGGTGGCCATTTTGCAGCAGACTTAACTCACCGAAAAATTCTGCAAGGAGGACTCTGGTGGCCAACTATGTACAGAGATATCTCACAGTTTGTTAGACAATGCGATGCTTGCCAAAGAACTGGTCAGCCCTTACAACGACATCTTTTTCCCCTGCAACCCATCTTACCATTAGAACCTTTTCAGAAATGGGGTTTAGATTTTATCGGCCAATTACACCTCCAGCAGTATCCAGTAACAATCGATACATACTGACTTGCACAGATTACGCAACTCGATGGGCAGAAGCTTGGGCTTTGCGGTCTGCTACAGCAGTTACGGTAGCAAAATGTCTACTCACGGATGTCTTTCCACGATTTGGTTTACCACTGGAAATCGTTTCAGATCAAGGCACTCATTTTGTAAACAATTTAATGAAGGCTCTCACACAGTCCTTCCAAGTCACACATAAATTTAGCTCTCCGTATTATCCACGTGCCAATGGATTGGCTGAAAGTACAAACAAAGCACTATTAAACATCCTCCGGAAATTGATCATGGAAGCACCGGAAAGATGGGATCAACTACTACCTGCGGTATTATGGGCATACCGAACCACATATAAAGTAACAACAGGCTTGACACCTTTCAAGCTAGCTTATGGCTTAGAAGCAATCGCTCCCATGGAAGTAGTCATCCCAAGTTTGCGGGTAGCAATCACTCAGAAGATGCTACCAGAATCTTCACTGATAGAACGAATGGACGCACTCAGAGAACTCGATGAGCACCGATGGCTCAGTTTTTTAACTATGCGCGAAGTTCAACTAAGGCAGGCTAAGACACACGATCGATATTTGAAGACGCCAATCTTTTCGGTAGGACAGCTTGTACTCTTCTATAACGCAAAATCGGACAGAGCAGCAGGAAAATTCAAACTACGATGGTTCGGCCCTTTCAAGATCTCAGCACAAGTAGGTCCGGCAACTTTTCGGTTGACTACGTTGACCGAAATTCCACTTCCAAAAGTAATTAATGGATCGAAGTTGCGGCCGTATTATCCCACTACCAGTACGCCTTAATTATTCGACGACGAGCCACGTTTTTGTATAAATTTTTATGTTTTGCTTTTAGCCGTCTTTTGTACAGATCTTTATGATACCAGCCGCCTCTCCCTACCGGTCACTCAGTACGCACGCCAGCATGCAAACCGTATCATTCCCGCACCACACAATGATCCTCACCTCCACACCGTGTTCTCCATATTTAAACCCCTGAGTTGCGCCAAAAACCGCTATTGTGTTTTCGTGACATTGTGTATTCTGTGTTTTCTGTAAGTGTGCACTGTGAACGCCATGGAAGCTCTAGCCAACTACGCTTCTTTCCGCGAAGGCATCCCTACAGACGTAGGCGAATACCTGAGATGCAGAGGGTTGGCCAACTTCGCTGAGTTGCCTTGGCACTCAGTGGAAACCCATCCCTTCTCCGCACAGATCATTCAAGCCATTGCCCAAAGCTCCGCCACCGAACGACAGTGGGCCTTCCTTTCCCTCCCACACAGAACCGTCATCACCTTCCAAGCCTTCGCCGACGCCTACCGCCTCACCCCGCAAGGCCGCGAAAATGGCCCTACCATCACTATAGCCCGTATGACCGAACTCTTTCCCCGTTCCTCATCAAACGAATACGCCATCCTATGTCGCCCAGAACCCGAGCGATCCGCCCTTCAGTTCCTTGTAGCCATCCTTAACTTGCAGAAACGAACATATGGCATCTCTCGCCCCTTCTACTCCGCCTTAGATTTAGCTGCCCGCGAACCTGTAAATTTTGCCTCCTATTTTTTCCATAGAATCCATAAAGAATGTGTAGCTATCGTAAAACAGCTCCAAAAGGGTTCTACCCCCCGCTCTCGCCTTCCACACATCATCTCCTTCCTCTTCCCAACCATCCTCGCCGCACAACCCCCACCCGCAGGCCCCGCACTTCGACACGAAGAGTCCGCACAACCAATCGAGGACAGTGAAGAAGAAGACGAAGAAATTAATCAGCTCTTCCGTACCAAGCGAATTCGGATCAGCTCCTCGGAGAGTGAAGTCCAAGGATCCGCCGGAAAAGATCAGGAGACCAAGCCAGACGACCAAGAGGAAACGTACCACGACACCACCACACACATCGAAACATCGACGGAGCAACCAGACCAGCAGGATCAAGCAGAGACGGAACTAGTATCCACAGAAAAAGAATCGGAGCAGCACCAGGATGAACAGGGATCGGCCACCAAAGCCCTGGATCAACTCATCGACGCCATCAATCAGACAGAAACACTTGCCAAGGTAAACCCCTCAGACACCGTCCTCCCTACATCACCTCCTGCCAAACCCCTACCCCCAACGGAACCACCCCTCCCACCCACCGATGAACCCACAGCATCTTCCTCTTCCTCCCCTAACTACTCTCCACCAAACTCCCAGCAACTCCTCACCGACACATCCTCTCAACCTCGTCGTCCTCCACCACCACCGCCACAGAACGCATTCTCGGAACTTGCCACCATGGGGCAGTACCTCATCCAGTTATCACACCAGCTACCCGCCCAATTTTCGGCAGCCACGGACCACCTGAAACTCGAATACCAGCACAAGGTAGACACCCTGGAAGCCGACATCGCCCCCCTCCAGGAAGAAATTGATGCCGTAAAGACCGAAAATCATCAACTCCGGGCACAGCTAGCAGAACTCGAAGCACGAGTTTCGACAGAACAGACGCTAGTACAACAACGAGATGCAGCCCTGGAGCAGCTAGCTGCCAAAGACCAACTCATACACGACGCACATGAGGAAATCCGAACACTGAAGACCGCCCTTCAAGAACAAGAAGATATCAACATATCTCTCGAAGAATTGATCGCAGACACGAAGATTCAATTACAAGAAACCACCCAGAAGATGCAGGAGCAACAGAAAGAAGCCGACCAAGTTCAAGAGCAATTACGGCGAGCCGAAGAATGTGCCGACGCGGTCAACCGTATTCTCAAACAACAATTACTAAAGGAAGGCCAATACCAAAAAGATATTGACAGGACGCGCCGAGAACGAGATTCACTGAAGAAAACTCTGGATTTCCAAACCCAGCAGTTTGAACGCCAAGACAACCAGATACGCAACCAGAAGGAGTGCATCAGAGAAATGCAGACCAAACTGGTGGAAATAACGACAGCCCGGGATGCGGCACTAGCCAACGATATTTATCTCTAGGAGGCTTTTCTTCAAACCCAAGCCAAAATTTTGTTAAATCAAGCCATAGCCCTCAGTGCAGTCAGAACCGACGCCCAATTATTAGAACCTACCACCATAGTACAAATGTTAGAAACCCTCAAAAAGAAAATTACCCGAACATTTAGGCTTGCCAGAAGTATGTACTTAGAAGGTATAGTATCCGAACCGTAGGTACTTGCGGGTTCGAGTCCACCGTGCGTGCCAGTGTTAGACGGCCGCCGAACAAAGGACAATTGCACTTAGACAGAGGTTTTTAATGTAGAAAGAACCCTTCTAAAAGTACGCGGTAAAGAAAGATTCGCGTAAAGCCTTGTAACAAAACTCTATTTAAAGCAATGAAAAGGGACGAGAGGGCATCAGAGAGAGTCCCCGTTTTTTGGGAAGTTGCGAGTATATTGTGAGAGTTCCCATTTTTTTTTTGGGGTTACTTCACTTCTTCTACTGTGTGCAAACGAGTAGAGTGTCTTGGTTCTGTCCTGTTCGGTGCGCCTTCTCTGTGTAATCATTTGGCCGCGTATGTGTGATACACTGTGGTGTTACGAGTCGGTACTGCGATTGTGAGATTCTGTTCTGTAACGAGTTGAGGTGTCTTGATTATGCGTAAGGTGTTAGAGTGTTGTCTATTTGCTATTCCTGGGGTGGAATAAGTAAGTGCGAAGGATGGACATGAGTTGGTATGATTCTCTGTAAGTGACTGAGTTGGTATCGTAGTCTGTGTTCAAGGTAACGCCGGTAATATCTAAGTACGCGTAGAATGGTAACACGGTTGCGATGCGTCTTGCGCTCCGTAGATATTACGGATTGAAAGGTAGACACACGGTAAGTCTGTGAACTGATAAGATGAATTGTGTGTTAAGTTACTAAAGGTGTTGGACTGCAATCTCAGACTACTGCTCAACTACTATGGCAGAAACAGCCTGAGAACTCTGAGTCCAGTACGTTGGTCTAATTGAAGTTGTTCAGGAGCGAAACTGAGCTAAGATGGAAAAGCCACAACTACTGTTGAGTGAGAAACTGGGAAAATAGTACAGGGCCTCTGTCTAACACACCCCTACCACTCCCAAGGACCCACTTGGCTCGAGTTAGTTTATGTTTTGCGGTAAGATTGAGTACAGAGAAAGAGGGAGACTCGGAAATATCTGGTACGCAAGTGTGAAACCAGATTCGGGAGTCTCCGATGGGTTATTGTTTTGAATTAGTAATTAACGTCTGCGGCAGGCAGTTAACAGTTACGTTAATAGTAAACGACCACTATAACATTTAACACATCCAAATTATCCTTAATCTCCAACATATTAATCAGATCATTGCTTTTAGCCATGCTGAGTGACTAAATACCGTGATGTGGAAAATTTCCTATATCTCAAAACATTGAATAGAAATACCCACTCAAGCTCTAGTAAACTTGTAGCAAATTTTGAGACTCTTGTATTGGTATTTTTTAGATGAAAATAGACCAAAAAAAGGCATTTAATAGGTATTTGATGATATTTCATGTGTTTGTGCCATTATCTCTAAGATTTACAATTGGTTTACTTCAAAGAATGTCATTCAGGATTGTACTTTGAGACATTCTAGAGAGATTTTGATCAAGCACCAAGCCACAAGTGAAGCACACATTGTGCTCCTCCTTCTCAATCTTCATGTCCATTCATATCATGTACAATATGTCAATACAGATTGATTTTCAAGCTATACTTTGAAGTTGTTCTTATCTGCTGCTACAGGTTCATCTTCTCATTTTAAGTCAAATTTAGTTAGTCAGTTCTCTGTGTATACTGTGTTGAGCTTTAAATTGGTATAGGTTAGTTGAGAAGTAAAATTTCATAATACCAATTTTCATCATAATTTGGTGATTATTCTATAAACTACATTTATTTGGAGCAGACTAGGTATACTGGCAAGCTAACTCCTAAAGTGATGGGATGATACCTCTATGTTGCTAGATTGATTTCTCTCAATATGGTTCATCACAAATCATCAAAGTTTTTTCTTTAGATTCATTATCTACCTATTTAAAAGTGTGCAAAAGATCTTTCTTCAATTTTGAGGAGGTTGGATCTCTGAATTAATTTCTAGAGTGCAATCCATCCCAAAATAGCAAGTTTTTGCTTCATCCATTGTGTATCAACTAGTCTATTTTGACGAATCAATTTGAGATCAATACTCCAAAAGCCATAGGATGGTTTATATGCATCTTTAGCAAGCACAAGGTGTCTACTTATCATCTCTAAAGTTATCTTGGCAAATGTTGAGCAGGTTTTGCACCACCAGATACATCTAAGGATTGTTTCTTCCATCAACCCTTGCAGTGGTATCAGAGCAAAGATAAATCAATATGGGAGATGCATTTCCTTCCACCGTTGAAAAATTGGATAGAAACAACTGCTCAGCATGCTCTATGAGGATGGAGGTCTACCTTCAAGGGAGAAATGTATTTGGATACATATTTGAAGATGAAGTCATGCAACAATGAGAAGCAAAGGTATCACATGAAGAGCAAGAAAGGCTTACAACTTGATGCTCAAAGGATGCACTAGTCGGGTTCTACATCTTAAACTCAATCTCTGATTTTCTTTTACCTCATGTGAAAGGACACAAGACCTCAAGAGAAACTTGGAAAGCACTTGCTTCCTTCTTCTCTTTAAATACTAGAGCAAGGAAGAACTAGCTATGGATGGAGTTCACTACCTTGAAGAAAAGTCCATAGCAAAGTGTGATTGACTATGTTACCAAAATGAAGGACATCTCTGATCATTTAGGAAGCATTGGAGAGGTAATTCAAGAAGAGCAAATCCTAAGGAAAATTGTCAATGGAATCAAGGCTCATGAAAAGTGGGAATCTTTCACAACTGCCATGGACCTATACATGGATATGCAAGTGCCAGACCTCAACACTCTTATGGGCCAACTCTTCACACATGAAGCAATAATAAGCAAGAATGGTGAATCCTCAAGACGTAATCAGTCTTGTGCCTTAAACACCAATGAAGCTAAAGCTAAGGATAAGTCAAAGTCTAAAAAGAATCAAGATTATAGTAGTTCTTTCCAAGCCAACTTCATAGGTAAAGGAAAAGCTAGAGGAGGAAAGCAAGGCAGAGGGAGACCCCAAGCATCTCAATCTTGTAACATTTGTGGTTACTCTAATCATACCATTGAGGAATGCTACATGAACCCAAGAAATTCCAAAGGAAAGTGATTCAATAGATATGGCTATGGATCAAATAGAGGCATGTACAATGGAGGATACAACAACTACTTCGACAATAAAAATCATCAAAATGGATATAGAGGAAGAAAGGATTACAACAACTACACTGAAGATCACAGTCAAGAAGATTCACTACTCCTCATGAACCTACCATTGAAGCAGGGTAAGGATGATGATCATGTTTTCTATATTGGCTCAGGGTGCTCAAATCATGTATCAAGAAATGTAGCATTGCTCTCTAATTTAGAAGATCCCAAAAATAAACATGAAGTGCATACAGGTGATGATACAGGACATTCAGTGGAGAAAGCAAGGGTTTAGAAGAATTTCCAAGGGAGAAAAGACACAAAGACTCTTCACCTTTGAAGTGGAGGACATGAAGCACAGTGCATTATTTAGCTATGGATCTGAAACACTCTCTGAATTGGAGGTATGGCACAAAAGGCTTGCTCATATTGTTGAGAGAACTTTGAGACAAATTAGTAGGGATCAAAATGTTCTTGGATTTCCCAACATCAAAAAACAAAATATGATATACAAGTGTGGAGATTGTCAATTCAGCAAAGCTCATAGACAACTGTTCAACAGGAAAGGCTATATCCATCAAGAATTATTGGATCTTGTCCACACAAATGTGTGCAATCCAAGCAAAGAACCTTCTATTTCAGGTTCAAAAGATTACGTATCTTTCATTGATTATTGTAGCAGATGGACAATTTTGTACTTTATGAAGCATAAAGATGAAGTTTTCAATTGTTTCAAAAAATATCTTGCTCTTTTAGAAAATCAAACAGGTAGATGTTCTAAGAAGCTCAGATTAGATGGTGGTGGAGAATACTTATCAACTGAATTTGATGCTTTTCAACAGGAAAGAGGCATCAAAAGAGAGGTAACAACCAGATACACACTTGAACTCAATGAAGTAGCGCTTGCTAAATATTGTTTCTGAAGTTCATTATATGGAAGCCATGTGAGAATATATATTCGCATGGATGCCTAGAATTTTACAAAAATTTTGTAATGCAAGTTTGAAGGAATTATTTATGCATACCAATAGATAATAGAACCACGCATGTAGAAAGCAAGACTCGACCCCAGATCCTTTTTAAGTGGGTGGCATATGGTCTCAGTAAAATTATAACCCTATTCAAAATATCTGATGACAATCACGTTCAAGTGAAAGTAATCATATTAAGACAAGACTGTTTCAATACTTTTGAAAAGAAAATCTTTTCGATGTACAACTACGCATCTAATTTGTCTGCAACATGCTCAAATACTTGATTCAAAACACAATGTGAACAAATCTATTGCTATGTACATTCAATTACAAGATATTGAAATTTGTTTTAGAACAGACTTAAAACCCGTTTAGTGGTTAGCCTTAAATAAAAGATTATATCCTTGAAAAGCTCTATCAAAACCACGTAATCTCTGGGTGGAAGACTTAATCAAACCTGTTATGCCATGCATGCATATGGATATAGACTTGAAAAAAAAACAACACTTTTGATCTATGTTTATTAAGATGATCTATTATTAACTTATCCAAAAAAAACTGCACATGTGTAAGCGAAGATTAGCTCTCAAAATCAGGAGGCGCAAAACTCATTCCACTTCCTCAAGCTTTACGTATACAGAAATTGCACAAAACTTAAGTCCTAAATCAAAATTAAAAATCGCACACTTGTAAAGATTGAGAACTGAAGAAATGCGCAGAGCAATGATTGTAAAGTAGTTTGGCAAAACGTCCATCATACCTTCAATAAAATCAATCATAAAATCTCATCAAATGTTACTTACCTGTACTGTCTTTTAAGCGTTGCACTCAAAGTAGTCTCGTCATGCCCTGTTCATGTCAGCCATCAACAACTTATCCTGCTCTGCATGATTACTTTAGATTCTTCTTATTTTCCTGTTTGCATGCCATCTAACAATCTCAAAAATTTGTGAACTAGCGAAAAATCTTCCGATTAATATTGCCCTCTAACAGCAAGATCTCAGAAATTCGGGCTCCTTTCTCTGCATTCTCTTCTCACAGAAGCATACATGAAGGCTATCGCCTATCAGAACTGATGCAAGCAAATGCTTTAGAGCTGTTCTCTATCCATCTCATCTTCCGACCATGCGTGTAGACCTCCCTCCTTTCAGCTGAAAACCTGGATGCCCCTCTTGAGAACAGTACTTCCCCAAATATCCCGTTCACAGGACATAGAGAGAGCCTTTTCTTTACTTCAGCGAGGGAGCTCCTGTCCCATACCTCTGTCCGCTGCGAGCCTAGCACAAGTACCTTTTCCCCAGCTCACAATCCGAAATAAAAAAACAAGAAGAAGTGGAAACCTCCTGGCGTCTGCGCCTTTCCCCCCCCCCCCCCCTTCTGCTCCTTTTTCTGAAACCCTTCTCCCCCCCTCGTTCCTTTTTTGATAAGGAAATCATTCCCCAGCACACGTTTTTTGAAATCCGAAAAAGAAGCCCCTTTTGTTGTCCTGCATAATTCTGCTTTGAACATATCAACCAAGAGTCACCCACGAAGAGGAGAAAGCTATTTTTCTTGACATTCTTTGCTCATGATGTAGCCCATCTCGTCGACCAACAAGTTGTCATGTTACCTCCAAATACTTCTCATCAATCCTCAAATCCACTCTTCAAGTACCTGAAATCAAACGTATTTTCCTGCCAAATAGAACCACATTAGTGCATAAAAACCAACCATTTTTTGAGCTAACAATATTCCATTAAACTTTTATGCTTTTGACTTCAGAGTTAGAAGTCATTTCCTATGTTAACCTTAAACTTAGAGAACTTAATTTCTGTCTCATGTCCCATCAACCCATGCATATGAGATTCAATTCATGCATACATGGTGTAAGCCAAGAAGATGTACATCTTTCCTTGAGGATGCTTTAGCATGCATAAGGTCCAAAGGTTGAACCCCTCCTTAAAGCCTGCATGGAATTCACACTTGCAACTCCATTTGATGCATGAATAAATGCTTTTGCATTCCATTGGCATTCATGCCATAAATTGGATTGAAAGACATCCAAAAGAGAAATGAGAAGCCTATATGAGATCCTACATACATAGGGTATTTTTTTCATTATGAACGATGTCGAGAAGTTCATAGGAACTTCAACATCTGATCATTGAGGACAATGATCACACTAAAAGGGGGAAGAGAATGTTGTAAAATGACATATTAGGGAAAAATGGTTGAACCATTTTACCCTTTTTAACGTTTATTTCTTCCCCAATAAGCTTTTTCCTTCATTAACAAGAGGTGGGATCCATTTAGAGCTTTGAGAAAATTGCTTCAAGAGTGAAGAGTTGTAACTCATTAAGCATATCTAGAGAAGAGGAAGATTAAAGGGTTGAAAGAAACTCTTAATACCTCTACTCCAAAATGTGCTCTATGAGTAAGAAGCAATTTATCAAGATGGTTAAAAAAGTAACCATTTAGCAAAGCTTATTATTGACTATATCCTTTGATACAAATGCCTACTTATGTCAATAGATGATATCTAGTATGAGAATACTAGCTCTATTATCAAATGACATAAACAATGATAAATTTGATTGCATCTAATCAAGGAAATAGTTCAATGAAAGCTCAATTCTCAAAGTCTTTTCAAAGAACAAATCAAGACTCTGTAAGAATATAACTTACAAAGATTTTGATTATATTTGATAAGACTAAAATGAATGGATTTTAATCCTTGAGTAAGATCTAAAGTTGTCTACACTAAGGTGAGATTGTAAATTTGATGGTATGGGACGACTAGGTTTACAATGTCACTTAAGTGGGGTCAATGGTATGGGACACTGAACTTAAGAATAATGGAAGCTTAAGCTCAAGGATATTGGAGAGCTTTTTCAATCAAGGATTTATCATAAATGAACCTCCATTTGGATAGGAAATTAAATCAACATCAATTTCCTGCAATTTTTGAGGACGAAAACCCCTTAAAGGGGGGTAGAAAGGTATCATCAATATGATACTTCTAAGCAAAAGATATTCCTTAACTCTTTCATTGTAGAGCCCTAACCGGTTGAAACTAAAGGTGCAAAGTATTTTTCCTCTTAAGGTTCAAAAGATGAATTTAAAATCTTAAGGTGCAAAAGTAAAGAATTAAAAGGAAAGGTGAAGGTGGAAGGCCGCGTACGCAAAGGTGGAAATAGGCCACCCAATCAAAATTTTATTTTAAAAGTCACTCTTGTTCTAAATGTTGGAAGTGATGGCTGGGTACAATCAGAAGATCAAGTTGGTGCTGCTAGACCTGCTTCACACCTGCCCTCTTTTCTCTTCAGATATATTTAGGAGACTCCTTGAGCTTCCAAATGACACCAAGAAACTATATATGTGCTTTACAAAATAATTGAGTAATGATCAAATCAAAACAGATGATTTTGAACCTTCACAACTTCAAAAACTTTCTATTCCTATAATGACACCTGCTCAGTCCTAAGCTCAGTGTGTCCAGCACACTTGCAATTGGATTAATTCCTTCTGGGAGTATTAAATTAACTTAACAAGCTACCATTAGCAAGTTAAATCACTCAAATTAACAAACTATACACTGAGCATGATCTTTAGCAAAATCAGGGACACCCCCGACTTTTTAGGAACAACACAGAAATATACCAGTGACTGCTTCGACTGTGATTTCTCCCAATTGGCTGAATAGAATGACTTGAAATTTTGTAGGGTTGTAGAATGCTTTGAGCTGGTTCCAATGAGCTTTGAATCATCCAGTTTGGTTCAGTAGATCATGAGATATGCCCTGTTGAAGTTGACAGACTTGGAGGTAGTCACTCAGAGAAAACACAGAGATAATGACTATGAGTATATGTATTGAATCTATCAAATGTACATTCCCATTGGCATGTATAGTGATGCTCAATGGTACTCAGAGGTGTAGGCTCAATAGTAGCTCTCACACACTCAATGTATTGCTTGGAATTACCTCGGGAAGTGAGCAGCATGACCCGCGACTTTTACATAGCTCTTTTATAGGAATTTTGAACAAATTTGAATTTGAATTCAAATTAAAGTTCCCTTGATTCTCTCCACTAGACTTAGGGAGCTATTCCCTCAACTAGATCATCTACTTTTTCCACGACTCTATTCTAGTAGGTGTGATTACATAATTGATTAAGTCATATTGACTTTTACATTGGATAAAGAGTAACAATCAATTAAGCATCAGTTTCTATGGTTCAAATGTATTCTTCATGGGTTCAAACTTTATCTTTCCAAGGTTCCAATTGTCCAAGCTTTATGTTGAGTCTTCAAGGCACAAATCAAAGCCAAGTGTGAAGGCTTGTTTGCACCAACAGCTCCCCCTCAAGCCAAACACTTGCTTGAGTCTTCATCTTTAGTCTTCAATGATATCCTGTAATCCTATCATGGATTTAAACCTGCATAGCTTGCTCCCATCCAAAGCTTTTGTAAGCAAATATGCACATTGAATATTAGTAGACACATATGATAATTGGATTTCCTTGCTAAGTAGTTTCTCCCTCACATAGTGGTAATGAACCTCTATGTGTTTTGTCCTAGCATGATAAACTGGGTTAGCAGCTAGGTGAAGTGAACTTGTGTTATCACCAAATATGATAGGTGGCCTTGTGTATAGGCCCAATTCTGAGTATAGTAGCTTCAACCATATTGCTTCTTGAGTGGCATTGGCTAGCCCTCTGTACTCTGCCTCAGTAGATGATAGAGCTACTGTGGGTTGTTTCTTGGATGACCAAGAAATTGGTTTATCACCTGCAAAACATATGTAACCAGATGTACTCCTCCTGTCATCCTTGCAACCTGCCCAATCTGCATCTGAGTATACCTTAATGTCAATGTCTGATGAGTATGGAAAATACAAACCATGATTTTGTGTTCCCTTTAGGTACTTTACTATCTTCTTGGCTGCCTCCAAATGTGGTACTCTTGGTTTATGCATAAATTGGCTAAGTACACTAACACCATATGAGATATCAATTCTCGTTAAGGTAGCATAGTTAAGACTACCTACCAACCTTTGGTAACCTGTAATATCCTTAAGCTCTTCTCCTTCATGTGCACTGAGTTTGTGGTTGACCTCCATAGGAATGTTTGAGACTTTAGCTTCCTGCAAATTAAACTTCTTGACCATGTCCTGAATGTACTTCTTCTGAGTAATAAAGATACCTGAATTTGTGTAGACCAATTCAAGCCCTAGGAAGTACTTCAATAATCCAAGATCATTGATCTTGAATTCCTTCATCATTTGACTTTTGATGTGTCTAATTCCTTGAACATCATTTCCTGTAATAATGATGTCATCAACATAGACACACAAGTATATTACCTCTGAATTGTTCTTCTTTATAAACAATGAAGTATCTGCTTTACTCATCACAAATCCTTGATCCAAGAGATAGGTTGTCAACCTGTAATTCCATGCTCTAGGTGCCTGCTTCAATCCATACAGAGCCTTTTTCAATTTGCAAACATGATTTACCTTATTGGGATCTTCATAGCCAGGTGGTTGTGACATGTAGACCTCTTCAGATATCCATCCATTCAAGAATGCATTCTTCACATCCAATTGGTACATGTTCCAATTCTTGGATGCAGCTACACTCACCATAATTCTGATAGTTGGCATCTTGGCCACAGGAGAAAATGTCTCCTCATAATCAATGCCTTGGGTTTGTGCAAAACCCTTGGCTACCAACCTAGCTTTATATCTGTTTATTGTACCATCTGAGTTCCTCTTGAGTTTGTAGATCCATCTGGATCCTATCACCTTCATGGAGTCCTTCTTGGGTACCAAGTCCCAAGTATCACTCTCCTTGAGAGCCTCCATTTCTTCATCCATTGCTTCCTTCCATTCTGATTTAGTAATAGCTTCCTCAAATGTACCTGGTTCTTCATTCAAGATATCCTTTGCAAGATATACAGAGTGCTTGGTTACAAGTGAAGTATCATATCCATACCTAATTGGTTTCTTCTTTTCTCTTGAAGATCTCCTCATAGCTTGAGTTGAGGATTCTGGATTGTCTTCAAGTTGTTTCATCTTCATCTTCCCTTTGGATTTCCAAGCCTTGAACTCTTCAATGTTGATGGTGTCTTCATCATCTGAGCTTGTATCCTCATTCTGAGTTGGTTCTTGCCTGACAAGCTTTGGAAAGTCTTCTTCCATATCATAAGGTAGGCTAACTTTCCTGCACTCATTATCATACCATGAATCATTTTCATCAAAGATTACATCTCTGCTTACCTTGAAGCCTTTGTTTGAGGGGTTATAGAACCTGTATCCTTTCTTATTCAAATCATAACCAATAAAGATACATTTTTCAGCCTTAGGGTCTAGCTTTCCCCTTACCTGTGAGGGAATATGCACATATGCAACACACCCAAAGATCTTGCAATGATCCAGAGATGGTCTCTTACCATGCCAAGCCTCATAGGGTGTCATTCCATCAAGTGTCTTTGATGGCAACCTGTTGATTAAGTATGTGGCAGTAGATACACTCTCTGCCCAAAGATAATTTGGTAGTTTTTTCTCATTAAGCATAGACCTAGCTGTCTCCACAATGAGTCTATTTCTCCTTTCAGCTACCCCATTTTGTTCAGGTGAGTACCTTGTGGTAATCTCCCTCTTGATGCCTCTTTCCTGCAAGAATTCTTCAAAGTCATTGGAGAAGTATTCTCCACCACCATCAGACCTTAGTCTCTTCAAATGTCTACCTGTTTGATTCTCAACTAATGCAAGATACCTTTTGAAACAATTAAATACTTCATCTTTATGTTTCATGAAGTACAAGACAGTCCATCTGCTATAATCATCTATAAAGGACACATAGTACCTTGATCCAGATATGGATGGCTCCTTGCTTGGTCCCCAAACATCTGTATGCACCAATTCCAAATAGTCTTCATGCATAAATCCTTTCTTGGTGTATGGCAATCTGTGTGACTTACCAAACTGACAAGCCCCACACTTGTATATCATGTGTTGCTTGGATACATTAGGTATCCCAAGCACACATTGATCTCTGCTCATTTGTTTTATGGTCCTCTCTCCAATGTGACCTAATCTCTTGTGCCACATCTCCAATTCTGATAGGGTTTGGTCCTTATAGTTGTACAAGGCAATATTTTTAGTATCCTCAAGTTCAAAGGTAAATAGTCTACCTGTTTTCTCTCCCTTGGCTATCCTTCTGAATCCATGTCTTGGATCCTCCACATATGCACCATGTTGAGTGAACCTGACCTGTAGACCTTTTTCAACAATCTGACCTACACTCATCAGATTCTTGGTGATTGTTGGAACATACAATACTCTGCTTAGCAAATTCTGATTACCATCACTTGTTTTGACATTACCTACTTTAACCACTGAATGTTTAGTGTCATCACCTGTCTGCACTTGGTGCTTGCCTTTAGGTTCTTCCAAATCAGAGAGTAAGGCAACATTCCCAGCTACATGGTTAGAGCAACCTGAATCAATATAGAACAAATGATCATCATTGATACCTGATTTAGATGTCATGTTCATAATCAACAAGGAATCATCTTGATCTTCTGCATAATTGTTGTAATCCTTTCTGTTCCTGTATCCCCCTTGATAATTGCCATTGTGATTGTAGCTATTGTTGTAGTTATTGTTGTAACTATTGTTGTAGCCATGGTAGCCTTGAGATTGATTGAACCTGCCTCTACCTTGAGAGTATCCTCCTCTTTGGTGACCTCTTCCTCTTTGGTTCTTGTAGTTTTTGTAGCATTCATCTGTAGTATGGTTAGACAAGCCACAAATATTGCATGGAGATTGGTTATAGGGTCTCCCCCTACCTGACTTACCTCCTCTGCCCCTACCTCTAGATGATCTACCTCTTCCTGCATAGTTTGCTTGGGAGGTGGATCCTTCTTCATCAACTTTCTTACTTTTACCCTTGTCTTTAGACTTCTTATCTGTATATAGGGCAGAGGGATTGTTACCTTTTGATTGCTCTCCATTCTTTGTGATCTTTGCTTCATGTGTGAATAGTTGTCCAATCAGAGTTGTTAGATCAGGTGCTTGGATGTCCATGTACAAGTCCATTGCAGTGGTAAAGCTCTCCCACTTGTCATCTGCCTTTAATCCATTGATCACTTGTCTGACTATTTGCTCTTCTTCAATTTCTTCTCCAACACTTGCAAGTTGATCTGCAATGTCTTTGACTTTGGTGACAAAATCTGAGACACATTGTTTTGATTGCTTCCTAAGAGTTGTAAACTCAATCCATAGCTGATTCTTTCTGGCTCTTGTGCTTGATGAGAAGTATGTTGACAAGGTTTCCCAAGTCTCTTGGGAAGTCTTACAGTTCCTAACATGAGGTAGAAGAAAATCAGAGATAGAGTTTAGGAGATATGACCTTGCCAAAGCATCTTTAGCACACCATTGGTTGAGTCTCTCATGTTCATCCTTTGTAGGTAGGCCTCTGGTTTTGAATGAGGGCAACTCCTCATCTCCTGATATGTATCCATACAAACTTCTCCCTTGTAGATAGGTCTTCATTCTCAATGACCATGCCTGGTAGTTATTTCTATCCAATTTTTCAATGAAGGAAGGGAAACCATCACCCATAATTACCTTATTTGCTCTGATACCACTGTTGGAAGTGATGGCTGGGTACAATCAGAAGATCAAGTTGGTGCTGCTAGACCTGCTTCACACCTGCCCTCTTTTCTCTTCAGATATAGTTAGGAGACTCCTTGAGCTTCCAAATGACACCAAGAAACTATATATGTGCTTTACAAAATAATTGAGTAATGATCAAATCAAAACAGATGATTTTGAACCTTCACAACTTCAAAAACTTTCTATTCCTGTAATGACACCTGCTCAGTCCTAAGCTCAGTGTGTCCATCACACTTGCAATTGGATTAATTCCTTCTGGGAGTATTAAATTAACTTAACAAGCTACCATTAGCAAGTTAAATCACTCCAATTAACAAACTATACACTGAGCATGATCTTTAGCAAAATCAGGGACACCCCCGACTTTTTAGGAACAACACAGAAATATACCAGTGACTGCTTCGACTGTGATTTCTCCCAATTGACTGAATAGAATGACTTGAAATTTTGTAGTGTTGTAGAATGCTTTGAGCTGGTTCCAATGAGCTTTGAATCATCCAATTTGGTTCAGTAGATCTTGAGATATGCCCTGTTGAAGTTGACAGACTTGGAGGTAGTCACTCAGAGAAAACACAGAGATAATGACTATGAGTATATGTATTGAATCTATCAAATGTACATTCCCATTGGCATGTATAGTGATGCTCAATGGTACTCAGAGGTGTAGGCTCAATAGTAGCTCTCACACACTCAATGTATTGCTTGGAATTACCTCGGGAAGTGAGCAACATGACCCGCGACTTTTACATAGCTCTTTTATAGGAATTTTGAACAAATTTGAAGTTGAATTCAAATTAAAGTTCCCTTGATTCTCTCCACTAGACTTAGGGAGATATTCCCTCAACTAGATCATCTACTTTTTCCACGACTCTATTCTAGTAGGTGTGATTACATAATTGATTAAGTCATATTGACTTTTACATTGGATAAAGAGTAACAATCAATTAAGCATCAGTTTCTATGGTTCAAATGTATTTTTCATGGGTTCAAACTTTATCTTTCCAAGGTTCCAATTGTCCAAGCTTTATGTTGAGTCTTCAAGGCACAAATCAAAGCCAAGTGTGAAGGCTTGTTTGCACCAACACTAAAGTCACTACAGGACAAAGTAGCGAATCGTTGAGGACCAGTTCAAAAAGACAATCTTGGGACATTGAAAGGACACCAAGATTGTATTGCAGTTAGAGTGCGCGAACCGGCAGACTCTCAACAAAAAAGAAGGACAAAGGCTATTCTTGGACATTGAGAGCTAGGAGCAAGAGAGAGCTTCAGAGGAAGCAAGAGAGGAAGCAAGAGAGGAAGCAAGAGAGGAAGCAAGAGAGGAAGCAAGAAGAGTCTCCAGTGTGCGACGGCATTCACGAGTGCAAGAGGGGTCAAGAGGAAGGTGTGTAGAGAAGGCGGGTTGGATTCCAAGAGTTCCAAGGTCTATTGCGTGTGCGCTGTGATACCAATTCCTTAGCTTGGCGGAAGCTTAGTGCAAGGTGTGCACAAGGGAAGCGGGAAGCAGGTGAAGGATTGGTGTACGAGAGGCCGCTGCTAGAGGGCTTGAGATAATTGGTCTTCAGTAATTGATATTCTCTGAAGTGGTATTTAATCATTGATTAGACTATGCGCAGTCATTGTAATCGTTGAAGGATAATCAATATTCAAGGTTTCCAAGAGTATTCCTTTGCAGAAGTTCTCACTGTTATTCCAATTTCATCATCTCCTTTCTCTCCTACAAACCCTCAAACTCCTTCTTGTCCCCGAATCCCCAACAAATTTGGCACGCCCGGTGGGACTTCCAAGGAGCTTTGAGCATAGGAGATTATATATTGCCATTGGAGGACAATATTCCAGTGTCGACAACATTACTCCAGTGGGCCAAAAGGTACATACTTTTATCAAGTGTCTCATTTTAAGTGGACTATGAATAGCTCATGACCGCGACCCGGTCACAAACCTTGAGAATCAAGTGCAAGCAGACAAGAAGAAAGACGAACAGAAGATCATCGAGTCCACTTTCATCGACTTCATCGGTAGGAAGCATGGCAGGACAGGTGGACCTAGAAATCTTGCTCTCCAGATTAAACATAAAATTTCCCTCCTTCAGGGGTTTAGCCCAGGAGGACCCAGATGAGCACATTCGACGATTTCTTGCATTATGTAAGACTAGGGGGCTAATGGGTAGGGAAGATGCTTTCTTGATACTCTTCCCCGCCACATTGGAAGGTCTGGCAGACAAGTGGTTTAGCCAGTTTGCTGAAAATCACTTTACCTCTTGGGATTTGATGAAAGAGGCCTTTAAGAATCAATTTCAGCATGGCAACACGGCTGAGATCATTATAGAAGAATTGGAAAACTTAAAGTTGGGTCCAGGAGAGAAGTTCCCCGAATTCGTGACCAGGGCCAAAGCATTAATGGCTAAACTACCGGATCCACCACACGACTTCTTTGTCAAGAAGTGGTTAGCCAAACCCTTACCTGTGGTCACCCAATGCAAAATAAAAGAGTTAGTGCTACCCACTGCCTCTGTTGAGGAATTCATCAATACGGCCACCCGCTTGGAACAGATAAGGCATCAGTATGGTGCAACTTCTTCCCAACCATCATATGGTTCAGAACTGGAGGACCCAGTGAGCCAGTTAAGAAGGGAACTGGAAGGCTTGAAGAGGAATAAACCCTATACAGAGGAGGAGACTACTGTAGCTCAACTGAGAAGAGAGATTGAAGCCCTCAAACTCCAAAAGGAAGAGGAAGCCCAAGCAGAGGAACTAGCTCAGCTGAGGCAGGAGTTGCAAGAACTAAAAGGAGGCGGCATTAAGAACGGACTATGGTGCTCCATGTGCAGCAAGCAAGGACACATAGTGAGTGAATGTCCTTTGCTAAATGTGACTTGTCAATTATGCAGGAAGATTGGGCATGAGGCCCATGAATGCCAATCAAGGGGAATGCCGACAACGACATACTGGACACAAGGCGGGCTCTTGCCACCAGCAAATGTAATGTGAGCAGCAACAAACCAAGGTAATAACTATAATCCTAGACCGAGAACTAACCTTGCAAATGGGCCTAGAAGGCCAATTATTTGCTTTAGATGTGGAGAATGTGGGCACTACCAATCTAGGTGCTCCCTTTCGGAAAATGCACCTCCTTGCAGGAATTGTCCAGAGGCCAGAGATCACTATACAAACTGTTGTCCTAAGAATCAAGCCTCTACTTCCGGACCCCATCTCCAAATGATCTCTGTATTCAAGGAGGAGATATTACCTCAGGTGAATGAACCCTCACCATCCACTAGAGTGGTACAATTAGAAGAACTCGAATCTTTTGCAGTACAGACAAGAAGCAAGGGAACGACAAAAGTGGTAGAAAATCAAGAATTGATAATTAAGGAATTGAACAAAGACAGAGTTGCAATTGAAGACAAAGATACTACAGGTGCAGACACAAACCACAATGAATGTCTCACAGGCACCAGCGATGCCATTGGGCATGCCTTCAAGAGGGCTCAAGAAGAGTTTGGCAAAGCAAATGAAGCTCACTTTCTTAAAGAGTCAGAGGCTTCAAAACTACTCAAGTCAATTAAGAAGGAGGTTAGTATTTTTTATTTAATAAAGATGGATGGGAAATTCAGGTCAGAATTATTGCAGATAATTGATGAGGCTTCTACGACAAGCTTAGTGGCTAAGACTGCTATCTTACATCAAGGGATAATTAGGGGGGAAGCACCCCTTACAGATTATAAAAGCCCTCGGCTTACAATATCAATCAAGGGCCATGAATTTCAAGGTGTTATTGTAGATGGTGGTTCTGGCATTAATTTGATGCCTGAACATACCATGAAAAGGATTGGACTCCACCCTTCAAGACCTCCAAATTTCACGGTTACTTTGGCAGATCAGAGCAAAGTAAGGCCCTTGGGGGTAATCCCAAAAGTTCCACTTAAAGTGCAAGGTAATCTATTAATCCTGGATCTTGTGGTTTTAAGATTGCCCCAGGTTGAAGGAGGATTTCCTCTCTTAATTGGAAGACCTTGGCTGAGGCATGCCAGTGTCATTCATGATTGGGGTAAGGACACCATGTGGGTACAAAAGAAAGGGCAGGAGCTGACACAAATTCATTTAGAAGAAGGCCCAGACAATCAAGGAAACACTAGTATGATGCAAACAGTGAGCATTTGCATGGAAACAGAAGCGGAGGATCAACCCCAAATAGATTTTGAGGAAGAAGAGGATATTTTAAGTTGGCTTCATGCCGGCAACTCTTCTTCTTGTTTTGGAATTTTTCTTGATAATCCTGGTACAATTGGAGGCTATGATGAAGACAAAGGAAAGGTCGAGGTTGATGGATTGGGAGAGCCCATCACTGACCACAGAAGGGGCAGGAAGATACCCCTCAAATACAAATTGGAGGAGGATGTGTCAACATCAGATAACGAAGTTTCTAAAGCTAAAAACAAGGTAAAAAATTCTGAGGTTGAATGTTCTTTCCCAATTCAAGAAATCCCTGCAGGATGGATGCAGGACAAGGAGGAAAACATCGAAGTTCAAAATACACCTGCTTATGAAGCAATGCACGAAAAGCTAGTAGAAGAAGACAAGGAAGCAGATGCACAAGAAGATAATATGGTAACAAGAAATCCGGTCCAAGAAGTACATTTATGCACCCAAAACAATAATCAACCAGTTCTAGTGGCCACTTGGTTGTGGAGCCACCCACAGCTCCTGGAAAAGGTAAAATCATTCTTGACCCAGTATACAGATGTTTTTGCCTGGCATTATAAAGACTTAGAAGGAGTGCCTGCATCTTATGGAGAGCACAGAATTCCTCTGGTTGAGGGAGCCAGACCCATCAGAGGAAGAAGTTATAGACTTAATCCAAAGTATGCCGAAGCTGTCTATGTGGAAATCCAAAAGATGGAAGATGCAGGAATCATCATTCCTGTGGAACACTCAGAGTGGCTCTCGCCTATGGTTATAGTACCAAAGAAGAATACTAATAAAATCAGAATTTGTGTGGACTTTAGAGCCCTCAACAAGGTGACCATTCCAGACGGGTTCCCTATGCCTTTTGCAGAACAGGTCATTGAAGAAGTGGCGGGGCATGCACTATATAGTTTTATGGATGGCTTGAGTGGCTATAATCAAATATCAATACACCCAGAGGATCGTGAAAAGACTGCTTTTATCACACCGTGGGGAACGTATGTGTATGTAAAAATGCCATTTGGGCTCAGAAATGCTCCAGCCACATTTAACAGAACGGTCAATCTCATTTTTGGCCCCTTATTGCTGGAATCACTTAGAATCTTCATGGATGATTTCTCTGCATTTTCAGGATCTCACAAGGAAACTCATCTAGATTGTTTGGACCAGCATCTGAGGCAGCTGCAGAATATTTTCCAAAGATGCAGAGAAACTAAGTTAAAGCTCAATCCAAATAAATGTCATTTCCTTGTGACAGAAGGAACCCTTTTAGGACATGTGGTATTCGCTAAAGGTATGGCCCCAGATCCTGACAAAATTCTCTCTATATTAAAGTTACCTAAACCTAAAACTCCTAAAGAGATCCAGAGTTTTTTGGGGCATACCGGTTATCATAGAAGGTTTATAAAAATGTATGCAGAGATAGCTAGACCTCTGACTAGACTCACAGGTAAAGAAGTACCTTTCAAATGGGAAGAAGAGGAGGAAAAAGCATATCAGACATTAAGGTCACGGTTAGTGTGTGCTCCTATCTTGGTCACCCCGGAGTGGTCAAAAATCTTTCATATACATGTCGATGCCAGTGCATATGCAGTGGGAGCAGTTCTGACTCAACCCAGTGAAGAATTTAATATGGACAGGCCAATTCAATATGCCAGTAGAATCTTGACCAAGGCCGAAAGGAATTACAGTACTACCGAAAGGGAAGCACTAGCAATGGTCTTTGCAGTTCAAAAATTCCGCCATTACTTATTGGGGGTAAAATTTATTATTATATCATATCACCAACCTCTCAAGTACTTACTCAACAAACCACATGCTACTGGTAGAATATGGAGGTGGTTACTGTTATTTCAAGAGTTCGATTTCTCGGTAATCCATAAGCCAGGAAGAGAGAATGTGATGGCGGATCACTTGTCCAGAATAAATAGGAGGGATCAAACCAGTGGTATCAATGATGATTTCCCTGATGCACACTTGTTTACTATACAAGCTAAAGGATGGTATGATGATATCAAACAGTTCATTAATACTCGATTGTACCCAGAAAGTGCTAATGCTGTACTTAGGAAGAGACTGCTTATCAAGAGTAGACCATATACTTTCATTGAGGGTAAACTCTACAGACAAGGCAAGGATGACAGGATTAGGAAATGTTTAGAGGAAGATGAAGTGAGGGAAATACTGCAATTTGCACATGAAGGAACAAGTGGTGGGCACCTTCCAGGGCATATCATGAGCCAGAGAATACTAGATGCTGGTCTATGGTGGCCTACACTCTTTAGGGATGCAGATGATTGGAGAAAAACATGTGATGTGTGCCAGAGGTGTGGACCTAAACCCACCAAGCAAAGACATTACCCTTTGGTAGTTTCCACTTCTTGGCAGCCCTTTGAGAAGTGGGGATTAGACTTTGTTGGGCCTATATACCCTGCGGCACTTCCAAAAAGGGAAAAGTACTTACTGATAGCCACGGACTACGCAACAAAATGGGCTGAAGCTATTGCCTCAACGGACTGCTCTGCACAAACAGTGGCGGACTTTTTGTATTGTAACATCATTTGCAGATTTGGGTGCCCGCTTGAAATCTGTACCGATCAGGGTACTCATTTTGTTAACAAAGTACTACAGGAAATTTCAAACAGGTATCGCATTTTACACAGGACTTCTTGTGCATACTACCCACGAGCTAATGGACAAGCCGAGTCAACGAACAAAGTATTAATTTCAATGTTACGAAAAGAATGCATGTTACAGCCGACCTCTTGGGGACAGGCCTATCTGGGTACTTTATGGGCATACAGAATGGCCTATAAAGAGACTGGGTATTCTCCCTTTCAATTAGTCTATGGCTTGGTTCCTATTGAACCATTTGAATTCATCAGAGGCTCTATAAGAACGGAAAGACTAGAGAAAAATGGGATGGAAGTTCCAGCACGACTGACTGCTTTGCATAAACTGGAAGAATCGAGAATTTTAGCCTCCAAACAGTTAGAGAAGCTTCAATTACACAGGAAGGAGACTCATGACAAAAATCTATGGCAAAACAATTTGAAGCCTGGAGATTTAGCTCTGCTACACAGACCACAAATTTCTACTCAAACAAAAGGAAAATGGATCCCTCACTGGGAAGGCCCTTTTCGCATCACAAAGATACTACAATGGGGTGCTGTGCAATTGGAAACACTGGATGGGGACACCCTACCCTTGGTAAACATCTCCCGACTCAAGGGGTACCACCTAAAGCCATAAACAGTGCATTTTCATTTCTTTGGTTTCATTAGGGTTTTGGATTGCTTTAATAAAAACATTTAATAAGCAAAATGCTCACGCAAGTTTTTTTGGAACGCAAATTTTGTCATGATACTCATTTCATAAATAAAAATCTAGTAATTTTCCGTGTTCATAAATTAGGCGCCGATTTTTTCATGGCTCGTAATTCTGTTCAGCTTCTTTAAATATGTCCCATTGCTTTGTTTCATACATGAGTGAATGAGATTGAAGTTTGGCTCTTCCCCTCTTTTGAACACCCTTTTATGCTAGACCGCTCCTTCTTGAGAGGTGCTCCCTCATTCAAACTAGCTATATAATATGGCCTTTTTCTTCATACTGGCTTCAACACATCAGATTTCAGTACTATTTTTCATTGCACAGGCCAGTTGTGCTAAGGAAGAAAGAAGAAGATCATCTCTCACACCCCTCTCCACCCCATCGACTCCTCCATACCAACAACCTCCCTCCTCCTTCCCCCTTTCCATACTACCGCCCCTCCGCCTCCTCTCCATCCACCTCAACCCCACTCGACTCCCTCCATCCCACCCGCGCGCCCCCCCCCCCCCCTCACCCCTCCTCCAACCCCCACCACCGCCCCCTCCCTCCCCCTCGATCCCCCGCCGCACCCCTCTCCCTCACCCCTCCTCCAACTCCCACCACCGCCCCCTCCCTCCCCCTCGATCCCCCGCGCGCCCCCCCCCCCTCACCCCTCCTCCAACCCCCACCACCGCCCCCTCCCTCCCCTCGATCCCCCGCAGCTCCCCTCTCCCTCACCCCTCCTCCAACCCCCACCACCGCCCCCTCCCTCCCCCTCGTTTTCCCGCAGCACCCCTCTCCCTCACCCCTCCTCCAACTCCCACCACCGCCTCCTCCCTTCCCCTCGATTCCCCGCCGCACCCCTCTCCCTCACCCCTCCTCCAACTCCCTCCACCGCCCCTCCCTCCCCCTCGATCCCCGGCAGCACCCCTCCCCCTCACCCCTCCTCCAACCCCCACCACCGCCCCCTCCCTCCCCCTCGATCCCCCGCAGCACCCCTCTCCCTCACCCCTCCTCCAACTCCCACCACCGCCCCCTCCCTCCCCCTCGATCCCCCGCGCCCCCCCCCTCACCCCTCCTCCAACCCCCACCACCGCCCCCTATCTCCCCCTCGATCCCCCGCAGCTCCCCTCTCCCTCACCCCTCCTCCAACTCCCACCACCGCCCCTCCCTCCCCCTCGATCCCCCGCGCCCCCCCCCCCCTCCCCCCTCCTCCAACCCCCACCACCGCCCCCTCCCTCCCCTCGATCCCCCGCGGCTCCCCTCTCCCTCACCCCTGCTCCAACTCCCCCGCGCGCCCCCCCCCCTCCCCCCTCCTCCAACCCCCACCACCGCCCCCTCCCTCCCCTCGATCCCCCGCGGCTCCCCTCTCCCTCACCCCTCCTCCAACTCCCCCACCGCACCCCTCTCCCTCACCCCTCCTCCAATTCCCACCACCGCCCCCTTCCCCCCCCTCGATCCCCCGCGCCCCCCCCCCCCTCACCCCTCCTCCAACCCCCACCACCGCCCCCTCCCTCCCCCTCGATCCCCCGCAGCACCTTTCTCCCTCACCCCTCCTCCAACTCCCACCACCGCCCCCTCCCTCCCCCTCGATCCCCCGCGCGCCCCCCCCCCCCCCTTCACCCCTCCTCCAACCCCCACCACCGCCCCCTATCTCCCCCTCGATCCCCCGTAGCTCCCCTCTCCCTCACCCCTCCTCCAACTCCCACCACCGCCCCTCCCTCCCCCTCGATCCCCCGCGCCCCCCCCCCCTCCCCCCTCCTCCAACCCCCACCACCGCCCCCTCCCTCCCCTCGATCCCCCGCGGCTCCCCTCTCCCTCACCCCTCCTCCAACTCCCCCGCGCGCCCCCCCCCCTCCCCCCTCCTCCAACCCCCACCACCGCCCCCTCCCTCCCCTCGATCCCCCGCGGCTCCCCTCTCCCTCACCCCTCCTCCAACTCCCCCGCCGCACCCCTCTCCCTCACCCCTCCTCCAATTCCCACCACCGCCCCCTCCCCCCCCCCTCGATCCCCCGCGCCCCCCCCCCCCCCTCACCCCTCCTCCAACCCACACCACCGCCCCCTCCCTCCCCCTCGATCCCCCGCAGCACCCCTCTCCCTCACCCCTCCTCCAAATCCCTCCACCGCCCCTCCCTCCCCCTCGATCCCCCGCGCGCCCCCCCCCCCCTCCCCCCTCCTCCAACCCCCACCACCGCCCCCTCCCTCCCCTCGATCCCCCGCGGCTCCCCTCTCCCTCACCCCTCCTCCAACTCCCCCGCCGCACCCCTCTCCCTCACCCCTCCTCCAATTCCCACCACCGCCCCCTCCCCCCCCCCTCGATCCCCCGCGCCCCCCCCCCCTCACCCCTCCTCCAACCCACACCACCGCCCCCTCCCTCCCCCTCGATCCCCCGCAGCACCCCTCTCCCTCACCCCTCCTCCAACTCCCACCACCGCCCCCTCCCTCCCCCTCGATCCCCCGCGCGCCCCCCCCCCCCCTCACCCCTCCTCCAACCCACACCACCGCCCCCTATCTCCCCCTCGATCCCCCGCAGCTCCCCTCTCCCTCACCCCTCCTCCACCTCCCACCGCCGCCCCCTCCCTCCCCTCGATCCCCCGCAGCTCCCCTCTCCCTCACCCCTCCTCCAACTCCCACCACCGCCCCCTCCCTCCCCCTCTGCCTACCACCACCCTCACCCCCTCCATCCCCCTCAAACCACCTCCCCCTAACTCCCCTCGGCGCCCCTCTTCATCCCGAATTCTACCACCCCCCTCACCCCTCCAATCCCATCAACCCACCTCCCCCACCCTCCCCTCGACACCCCGTGTCCTACCAACCCCCTCACCTCTCCTCCACATATCAACCCCTCCTCCTTCCCTCGACACACCTTCGGCACCCCCTCCTCCAACTCCCTCCACAACTCTCCCTCCGCCTCAAACCCCTCCCATCCCTCCACCAACCACTACCCCACCGCCAACTACCTCCATGGCTGAACCCCGCGCTCCGGGTGCGCCTTCCGATACTCCATCCCAGCTGCCTCCAAACCTTCACAATCCATCCTCTCTCACCTCCGCGGTTCCCTCTGACAATCCCAATCCTCCTCCTCCCTCATCGGCAGCACAATCTGTTCAAGCTAATCCAACACCGCCTCCGGCCCTTGATCTTCCCATTTATTCCATACACTCTGATTCCACCGACCTTTATTCCCCACCTCCCCTCCCGCACCCTCCTTCTCCTTCCCAATCTATGTCTCATTCATCCCACCCATCTTCACCAACCGGGGATTATATGCGCCTGTTTCTCCCACCGGACTTAAACCTGCAAATCCGAATGCATCTATCCCTACCTACCATTGCCCTTCGTCAAATGTTTTCCATTGAGGATCTTCAGCAGGCGGGCTTGTGGGGCTTGGCTAATGTTTTCTTCAATAACCCCGCCAATTTTACCCAGGTTTATGAAGCTATCCGCCTCTTCCCTCATTTTAGAACCGGCACTCTCTTCATCCCAGACATTGCCGCAAGTATTGGGTCCCCCTTAATACATTTTCGTGCTCCCCCTTTCCTATACTCTGGACTGTCCGCCTCGGCTACTATTGCCTTTTGTACCACACACTTTCAAAGTAATGCTAGGTTTTCGCTCCGCATGACCACCCTTCTCAATGCGTTCATCTTTTTCTTCTTACTACGCAGTCAAACTTCTTCGCTTCCCTGGTCAGATATTCGTATCGCCGATCCGCTTTACTACTTTCTCCATAGCCGTCCTTACCCTTACGCAACCCTCATTTATAGTTCCTTGACTCTGCGCTCCCGTCGACTCCGCGAGGCTATCTCTAGAGGCTCTCATGCATTTTCCATCTATTCTGCACCCTTCTTAGCTTGGCTCTATCATATTCCTGCACACTCGGCCCACAATGTTGCTTATCTCCCTACCCACCCTGGACCTTCCATTGCTCCATCTCCCTCCCCCCCTCTAATCTCAATTGACTCAGCTTCAGCATCGACACCCGCATCCGCGCCCCCTGATGTAACTTCCTTCCCTCCCCAATCTTCTTCACCTATCCCTCCTGCATCTACCACCTCTCCATTCATAACTAACCCCCCTGATGTAACCTCCATCCCTCCCCAATCTTCTTCACCTATCCCTCCTGCATCTACCACCTCTCCATTCATGACTAATCCCCGTGATGTAACCTCCTTCCCTCCCCAACCTTCTTCACCTATCCCTCCGGCATCCACCAACTCTCCATTCATGACTAATCCCCCTGATGTAACCTCATTCCCTGCCCAATCTTCTTCCCCTATCCCTCCTGCCTCTACCATCCCTCCGTTCATGACTACCCCCCCTCACGTCCCTTCCTTCACTACCCAATCTTCTTCCCCTTTCCCTCCTGAATCTACCACTTCTCCATCCATGCCTACCCCCCCCCCCATTATCCCTAGACCTCCCCTCTCTTCAGCTTTCACGCCACTCATTCAAACACAGCTCAACCCTCAAAACCCCACGTGTATGCCACCAATTCACCCGGATTACACCTCCCCCTCTATCAGTAACATCCCTGTCAGTCGACCGCTCCCTTCCCCCAATCCTTCACTTCCCACTCCATCTTCCACTCCAACCCTTCCTCCTCCTCCGCAGAATATTCCCCCTTCCCCTCCCCCTCCTGCTCCAACGGCCACTCCCACTCCGCATTTTGACCTACCATCAACCCCTTCATTTTTGCAATTACTCCAGGACGCGAGTGTAGTCGCTATCGGCAATGCTCAGGCCTCTCAGATTTCCTTGGATTCGGTTTCCGCAGCAGCTTCGGTTCATCAACAGTATATCTCAACAATAGAAAACATCAATCGCATGGCATCCTCTCAATGGCACTCCCTCAACGAAACGGCGCGATTGCTCAAAGAAGAGAGAGATCATTATCGCGATATGGCCGACTCTGCGATGAAAGTCTTAGAAGATCTTCAGAATCGCTCCAACTTAGGGCTTTGTGCTAATGCTGCATGCCGACGTATCCGCCGGGAAAGGGATCATCTTAGGCAATGCCTTAGTTCGCTACAGCTTACGATCGAACAAGCTTCTGCTCCATTGCCCCCTTCTCCATCAACCTCGGCTGACAATCTCAATCAACCTCCACAATAAATTGCTCTTGCACAGTCATAATATTTGCTCTTAGATTCCATTATCACTTTGTCAATAATTCACTCATCCTTTTGATTTCTCAATAATTCTTGTAGGGTGCATTATATTTTTTTCTTAACTCAATAATCTACACACCCTTTATTTTTTTTTCTTGCCTCCGGTTTCCTTGTTTTCCTCTCTGTGTCTTTGCAAATTCTCAGTTGGTATCGCTGTTGTCTCTCCGGGACGGAGAGATCTTTAGGTGGTGGGCATCTGTAGAGCCCTAACCGGTTGAAACTAAAGGTGCAAAGTATTTTTCCTCTTAAGGTTCAAAAGATGAATTTAAAATCTTAAGGTGCAAAAGTAAAGAATTAAAAGGAAAGGTGAAGGTGGAAGGCCGCGTACGCAAAGGTGGAAATAGGCCGCCCAATCAAAATTTTATTTTAAAAGTCACTCTTGTTCTAAAGTCACTACAGGACAAAGTAGCGAATCGTTGAGGACCAGTTCAAAAAGACAATCTTGGGACATTGAAAGGACACCAAGATTGTATTGAAGTTAGAGTGCGCGAACCGGCGGACTCTCAACAAAAAAGAAGGACAAAGGCTATTCTTGGACATTGAGAGCTAGGAGCAAGAGAGAGCTTCAGAGGAAGCAAGAGAGGAAGCAAGAGAGGAAGCAAGAAGAGTCTCCAGTGTGCGACGGCATTCACGAGTGCAAGAGGGGTCAAGAGGAAGGTGTGCAGAGAAGGCGGGTTGGATTCCAAGAGTTCCAAGGTCTATTGCGTGTGCGCTGTGATACCAATTCCTTAGCTTGGCGGAAGCTTAGTGCAAGGTGTGCACAAGGGAAGCGGGAAGCAGGTGAAGGATTGGTGTACGAGAGGCCGCTGCTAGAGGGCTTGAGATAATTGGTCTTCAGTAATTGATATTCTCTGAAGTGGTATTTAATCATTGATTAGACTATGCGCAGTCATTGTAATCGTTGAAGGATAATCAATATTCAAGGTTTCCAAGAGTATTCCTTTGCAGAAGTTCTCACTGTTATTCCAATTTCATCATCTCCTTTCTCTCCTACAAACCCTCAAACTCCTTCTTGTCCCCGAATCCCCAACATTCATGAAATTTAAGGAGTACATTGGATGTCCAAGTACCTAATTATGTTTGAGTTAAATCTCAAACAAAGTAAGAACCAGATATGTAAGAAGGGAATTCATTAAAGAATTCCATTTTGGCAAGTGAACTAAGGTAAGCTAGCCAAAGACTTGAAGCATATTTAGAGTAGGGTATTTGAGGGTAGATAGATCCATATTTTGGATCATCAAGCATGGCAATTCGCTTAAGTCAACAGGGTGACATATAATTGTTGATCCCTAAAAGGAGAATAGTTAATGGTTTGAAGAACATCAACATGATGTTGAAGACTTAAGCTAGGATATCAACTCATGAAGGTATGAGTTGAAGATCCCAAGAAAATCCCATGGGTAAATATCATTGAAAAAGGGATCTAAAGGAGAAAAGACTTGATCTTATCTCATGTTAAATTAGCTAGAGGAATTTTGAGAAGGCCAAGTGACCTAATTTGGTCAAATGTATCCAAGCCTTTATGATTGGATAATCCAAGAGGCCTACATTGGTAAAAAAGATCAAACCCTTTTATAGTTCGATTCCAAGTAAAGTTCAAAGGTCAACTTAAATAGACCTTTGAATTAATTGACATTAGAAACCTTAGTCTTTGCTCTCATGAAAATGATGCCAAGGAGTTCGAAGATGGAATTCATGATCATGGTAAATGATCACAGAGCATTGAAAAGATAAGGGCAAAGAATGTGGAAAGGTTAAGGATGTAGTTCTATGGATTGGAGGAAGAACTCGTTGGTATGGGACAGTGAGAACTAACTCCCATTGAGAGTTTTCTCTGATGGCCAGAGAGAAAATCGACTCAAGATCCAATAGGAAACATCGAGATAAGACTTAAAGATAAGACCAAATAGATTAAGGTCTTAGGTTCATTATGAGGTGTAGAAATGTACCTCCTTGAACCAATTTAATACACCTAGTTGTATGAACAACAGGGTAAATAGAATGAACATGACATTTACCCTAGAAAAGGCTATCCTTTATCCTCTTAAGCAGATGCATTTTTCTTAATAAAATGCATAGCCAAATTTTATGTGGAGCAATAAATTTGGATAAGTAAGAGGGTAAAGAATTTTGGGAGTTTACGAAGTTAAACTCTAAAAGTAAGTCAAGCCTATTCAAGTATAATAGCCTTGAATGAAAGAATGATCTGTAAAAGGTCTTCTTTTGAATCTTTGGTGAGAACAAGTGATTCAAGAATGTTCCTAGAAAGATCTGAGATATGATGCCTAGAAACAGGTATCTTTCTTGCAAGTCCTTGGAACGAAAGCTGCAAAACTTGAATCATCTCAACCCCATCCAATAGAAAATCTAGAGGATATCTTGATGGCTTGATAAAGCTTTATTCCTCAATTATTTTGAGGATATGAAGGAATTGGTTTAGTAAGCTCTTTGTAAAGCTTTGGTGATCTTCAAGGTTATCATACATAACTATTTCAAGTATGAACCAGAGTCAGTTCAAGATAGTTAGTACTAATTTTCATTGGAAAGAAGTGGCTAACAAAGAGCAAGGTAGAGATACCTGATAATTCCAAATTCCTAAAGTCATCTTTGGATCTAAGTCTATAATGTCAAAAGGATTAAATTATATTTCAAGAATTAATCTTGGGAAAATCAAAGATGATCAAGATAAGGATCCACTTGTAGTCATGACCTTTCAAAATCGGGTATATTGTCATTCGGAATACTTGAACTTTATGTTTCAAGAAAACGTGGATGATTGAAATAAGTCCACCTAAGTTGCCAAGGAATGAGAAGATAGTATTTCTCCTCATTTTATTGAGCATGTTTTGGCAGGGACTCACTAGACCCACTTTGCTAAGTTCATATCTTTAGCTAAGTCCTATAAAAAACAAATAGAGTATATTTGTATTTGAAAAGGACTATAAAAGAATAAGTGAAGTTCAAAACATCTGAAGATTCCTCTCCTTTTTGTTGAAAGTGGAATATGAATCTAGTATCTGGCCCTTTCAAGATAAAAATCGGATATCTATCATAGACTCCTAAAAATATAAATTTCTAGGGAAGTACAAACTGTACTGAAATATATTATTTTATGGACCTCAAGGTTTGTGAAAGTGCCAAAAGAAAAAAACCACCAAAGAAGTCCACCCATTTCACTAGTCCATAGGTATAAGGCATGCATGTACATTCAGGTGGACTAAGGGAAAGTGATTTGGGCAGGGATTTTGATTCCTTTCCTTTCAGATTAAGGTAGGGATTAGCGTTTATCTGATTACTAGATATGAATCTAAAGAGAGAGATGAACATGCTTAGAATATAGATCATGGTGCACGGGGGAATACTTCACATATTATAGCTACACGCATTTTTGAGGACAAAAATGTTAAAGGGGGAAGAATGTTGTATAATTCATGGGTTCAGAAGGTTAAACATATGGATTCTAAAGGTTAGAATATGATGTATGTTTGCTTTTGTCTAGCCCTTGAATTACCCTTGGAACATGCCTTGAACCTTTGGGTGAAACCCTTGGTTTTAACCCTTGAGGTATTTATTCATATGAGCTCCCAATTGAATGGTTAGAACCTTAGGCTTAATTTATCATAAGGTGTGGGAACCTTAGTCTTGGGAGAAGCTTCTCTAGGAGCCACCTTGTGTGTACGCGAGAGAAGAATCCTCATTTGATTTAGAAGGCATGTGATAGACCTTGGAAAATTAGAAGGCATTTGGCCAATCTCAAGGACATGCACCCCCTTGGGCTAGAGGTATATATATGGGTGGAGTTGGAATATGGGTGGAGACGTGCTCTCTCTTCACCTTGGTGGTTTAGACTAGTTGATTTTATACTTTTGAGTGGTAGCTTAGTTTCTAGGAAGTCGATTCCACAACAACCCCCCTCCCCCCTTCAAGCATCATAGAGTGCTCCTTCTGATCAACAACAAGATTAAACCCAAGTGGTCCCCGCATGAGGGTGATGAGAGGGTGATCAACCTTCTTTGTAATGCCAATGAGGAGGGAGCAAAACCACCAACACTCAAACTCCACCACCACCAAACTCTCCATAGTTGCCACCAAACTGACCACCAAGACCTCCACCTAATGCTTTGATACCATGTAGAGAGTACACATGCGGAAGCGAAATGAAAGAAGGGTGTACTCATGAAATGAAAGAGTGTGAGAGACTCAAAGTGAGTAGATCAAGAAATCGGTAAAGTCATATGGATTCGAAATGAGCTTGCGAGGAGCATGGAATAGGCTCTTCAAGCTTCTAGCCAAGTACAAAGTGGGGGAGATGGCCTCGTTATAAAAAGTTGGAGGGGGCTCTCCAAAGTACATCATATGTGGGGTAATTCCCCTTGAAGGAGAATGAATGCACAGGTTGAAGCAAATGGCAAGGACCCAAACACAATAAGATGTAATATAAAATGGATATGAAATGGAAATGGAGTGTGTCCTAGATACAGAACAAAATGGAGATGCACTCATGCGGATACAAATGCAAATGAGGTAGGAGAAATCATGTCTTCAACAAGAATTGCGTGGAAGAGATCTCTAAGAAATATTCCTGTAGACAACTGTATGAAGAAGCTTCGTTTCTTATTTTGGAAACAACTTCTAAATTGAATAAAATAAGCGCACTACTCATCCATAAGGGGGTCTCACCAGTTGTGGATCTAGCGGATTAATTAACCCAATCATGTGTTCTTCCTTTACCAATCACTAGTTTGAAGTCGAATTCTATCTACACAAGGAACCATCTACTACCGAGTCTTCCTCATGTGAGTGCAATAGCTCTCGATTATAGGAAAGTCTACAATAGTGCAATAGTACATGCGCGAATCTCTAAAAGTCTTGCATTATGAGGCACACTCTCTGTGTGCTTTCCAATCTCTCCTCCTCCTCCTCTTTTGTTGCTCAAAGGAACCATAAATCCGGGTCTCCATTGATCCCAAGGCGATCACGAGAAGTTCCACTTGTCGTGCTTTCTGTAGTAGGAGCTGGCCTAATTGGTCTACGTTTGTAGCAGAGGTGGATCATTTTCTTCATTAGTTTGTATATACATAAGTTTTGACATATTTGCCTCGTCATCAGATTTAACGGATTCATTAACCCAATCATGTGTTCTTCCTTTCCGAATCACTAGTTTGAAGTCGAATTCTATCTACACAAGGAACCATCTACTACCTAGGGGAGGAGAGGTTGAGATCCTAAAGGTAATTCATGTGTTAAAGGGGGGAAGAATGTTGTATAATTCATGGGTTCAGAAGGTTAAACATATGGATTCTAAAGGTTAGAATATGATGTATGTTTGCTTTGGTCTAGCCCTTGAATTACCCTTGGAACATGCCTTGAACCTTTGGGTGATCCACCAAATTTAGAAAAAAGTGATTCTCCACAAAACTTTCTCAAAGTCAAGAACTTTCTTTAGTGGTACGTATCCAAAAATAGAAGAAAAGCACCAAAAAGACATATGTGAAGGCATCTGTAATTAGGCATGACAACACCTAAGCATCAAAATCACGGATTCAAATAGAAACAGAGAAGGCCTCTCTTTTCTTTTTAAATTAACTAAAAAAACGGCACCTTTCCAAACCCTATAACTCAAAATCAGTGAGGAATTACCTTAAGCTTGTGAGCAAGACTTTTATTCAATTTTTCTATCTCTAGAATAGTGTTAGAAAGATGATCTAGGTCCAAATCTGCCTCCAAGTACCATTTTGAGCCCTACAAGTTTAGAAATTCTAGATAGAATAAAATCAAGGCATTTTCTTACAGAGAATTGAATGTAGAGCCCTAAATGAGGTACTTACAACATGATTCAAAAAATTGTAGACAAAGAATATTATTATGATATGCATGCTCTCCTTTCTCTCATATAGAACTTTTCCCAATCCCTCTATCTTCATGTTCAATTGTCAATGAAAAAACATGATGCGGATATTAGAGAGAGAAAATGAAACTTGTCATCCCAAAATTTTGCCTACATGCATAAAATGACCTAATTGTTCATTCAAAGCATTATCCCCGTGATGTAAGTTGGAAGGTTCAGAATGAAGTATTTCAGTATTGAAAGGCCTATTGGATTTGACCACTATCAAGGTACCAAACATTCGGGTCTATCATAGACATGCACAGCTTATGACAAGATTGCAATGCCCTCTAACTTTGACACTATTGGCTTCACTACAAATTTGCTAACCAAACCGTGGAACTAGATGTACTAGTTAAAGTGATATCTAGTGCAAATTTTCAATATGCAGTGGAGTGGGGCAATGTCGATGTCGGCTTAGGATACTCGACAACCAAAACAATCTTTGCAAAGTGAAAGATTGATGGCAAAAGCTTCTACCAATGAGGAGGGAGCAAAACCACCAACACTCAAACTCCACCACCACCAAAGTCTCCATAGTCACCACCAAACTGACCATAGTCACCACCAACACTCAAACTCCACCAAAGTCTCTATAGTAAAATTTGTGGGGCATCTCCCTGGTGCAAGCATTGTTGGCGGTCCACTGAAGATGTTGGTCACATCTTCTTTTCTTGTCCCAACTCCAATAGGCTTTGGCAGATTATTGGAAAGAAAATTAGACTTCATAAGCATATCAGCTGGAAACAAGCTTTGCTGGGAGAAGCGATCTGTTGGTCGACAACCCTATGGGTGTGGTCGTGCTTTCTGTAGTAGGAGCTGGCCTAATTGGTCTAGGTTTGAAGATGCAAATCGCTTGGAAACCTAGGGGAGGAGAGGTTGAGATCCTTGGCGAAATCGTCTTCTACATCATCGCCCTCCTTCATGCGTACATTGAGAGTTTTCGATGTCTTGAGGTATAACTTTCCTCTTGACTTGTACTTCTATTGTGGTGTGTGTGTGTGTGAGAGAGAGAGAGAGAGATGATGCTATGCTCTCTGCAAGTGCAACGAATTAGCTCCTCTTAGTCCTTGTCTAGCCGAGGAGAGCTCAAGTGTGAATGCCTTGGGCACCCTTGGTTACCTACCGCCCGAAAGGAAGGCTGGCGTCCGCCCTTTGTGACTAATCCATGCAAAACTTCTCCCTCACGTTCACTCAAGGCTATAGGAGGAATACAACCAGTCTCGACACTAATGTCCAGCGGTTTTCTTCTCTCCTTCCCTCTCTTTGCCGAATGCTAAGAACATGATATCGTCACACGGAATATTTCTAGATAACCCTTTCGTCATGAAACCGTCATGCACTACTCCTTGCATATTATCCCACAAAAGCATTTACCTTTGGCCTTTCTCCCAAAAGAGTAGGTGAATGAGCAGAGTCTGGAGGAAGCCAAGGTCCAAGATTTGTTGAATCCAATACCAACACCAAAGGGGTTCAGCTCATTCGGTAGAGTGCTTGCATGGCATGCAAGAAGTACGGGGTTCGAGGCCCCGCATCTCCACATCTCCTCAAACCTCATGGAGATTTTTGTCACTTCACGGTTTCTCTCCCATGTCCGTCTTTCTCTTTTTGCTTTTCGTCTTTGTCGGGTTGTTCTTTTGTTTTGTTTTGTTCGCCGTGTAGTAACATTCATCGTCACCCACAAAGAAGGACATTCATCATGAGTAGTAAGTACCAAACATATTCTATCTACAGCACACTAGAATGCTATATTTGGCTCATGAGTACATAGTATGCTATAGATACGAGGTTTTGTAACTCTAGTATGGAACTACAACATGTAAGCCATTACAAAGTGCACTTAGTCCATACTAGAGTTACAAAACGAAATAGGTATTTTTCGGCATTCTTGTGAAGAGATGGATAGGTATGTGCTTGAAGATGAAGAGTACAACATAAGAGCTCTGAGCAGTAACAAAGGTCAAAGAAAAAGAGATACATGGGGATCCTCTCACTCTACATTTGAATGTAAATTGCCTCAGTTCTATGGCTTGGGAAGCTCAGACTTTCGTAAAAGCCATGCAAAACTCTTCCTTATGGCTACCCAAAGCTATGCACAAAACTGTAGAGTCTTCTGAGGTGTGCATATAGAGTTAGTCATTCGAGCTTTTTAATTTTGGGAGGACAAAGCTCAAATGTGGAAGGCGACACTCCAGAGAGTACACAAGTGACCATTGGAAGATTTAGAGGAGAGTTATGTCACCTGTACGTGTGCGTGCACCCTTGAGGGAGTTAATTGAGCAACACGCCTTCTTCTTCTCTTTTGTGCTAGCTTGCTATAAAGATATTTCGTGTGTTCGTGCCATTATCTCCATGATTATGATGCTTCTACAACTCGCGTACTTGAGGGAAGGTCACTAAGGATTTGTATGAGTGGAGGCGATGCATGCCATGGATACAGGGGATTGTATGAGAGAATGACATTGAGGATTGTAAACATAAGCCATCATCTCGCAAAGCCTTCATCATGGACCTATGACCAAGACAGGCGATTTCTACATTCTATACGAAGAAATAGCATACTTTTAATATAAAGGAAGTTTGGCATTAGCCTACTCTCCCGGTCTTGAATTAAATAAAGAAAGAAAAGTACAAGAGAAGGGGACTAGTGACCACGGGACCCTCCAAATCCCACAAAGCAGGGGAAGCTTTTACAAAGCTTAGATAGCATTACAAAGAAGGTTAATCACCCTCTCATCACCCTCGTGAGGGGCCCACTTGGATTTAAGCTTGTTATTGATCAAAAGGAGAACTTGATGATGCCTGAAGGGGGGGGGGGGTTTCTTACAGTTAACAATCCTTTTGCCAAGGAGGAACAACGATTTCTCAATTGACCACTCGGGGGAGTCACCGAAGTTGAGAGCACATCTTTCCCGCCAGATTCTCCATAGGAGCTCCCCTCTGATGGTGTTCCAGAGAGTCGCGGAGCAGCCGATCCCTTCTCCCAGCAGTGTTTGTTGCCAACTGAGATGTTTCTGAAGTCTAATTTTCTTTCCAACCGTCTGCCAGAGTCTGTTGGAAGATGTTGGTCACATCTTCTTTTCTTGTCCCAACTCCAATAGGCTTTGGCAGATTATTGTCCCAACTCCATTGGCTTGAGGTATAGCTTTCCTCTTGACTTGTACTTCTATTGTGGTGGGTGGGTGGGTGTGTGTGGGTGTGTGTGTGTGAGAGAGAGAGAGATGATGCTATGCTCTCTGCAAGTGCAATGAATTAGCTCCTCTTAGTCCTTGTCTAGCCGAGGAGAGCTCAAGTGTGAATGCCTTGGGCACCCTTGGTTACCTACCGCCAGAAAGGAAGGTTGGCGTCCGCCCTTTGTGACTAATCCATGCAAAACTTCTCCCTCACGTTCACTCAAGGCTATAGGAGGAATCCAAACAGTCTCGACTCTCGACACTAAGGTCCAGCGGTTTTCAGAGCCTTCTCTCTTTCCCTCTCTTTGCCGAATGCAAGGTACCCCTATTCATAATCCATGTTCACGATCCCATACATTTGGAGATTCAGTGTTGTATTTCACTGAAGTATAGTACTGGCTTAACATTTACCGACCACGATGGGATAGGGTCAGTGATAAATCATAGCATAGAGTTGTTTGATGCCATTGCAATGCGGTAAGGAGTATCTGACAAGTAATCCCTGTCACGAGTATTTAGACGAGTTCCTTCAGTAGACTATAGCAACCACTATAATGAATACTGGCGCATAGCGACGGTTAACGTGACACAATTTCATCACATAATTAGCTATAAGGGATGTTTTTAAGGACGAAAACTTTGACGTTTTTATCGACATGTGGCATGACGGGATATGCGACGATTACATTGAGCATCGCTAATTTGACGATTTAAACAAGCATCACATAAGCGATGCAAATTTACATCGCATAAGCAATGCTAATTATCGTCGCTTATGTGATGCTATCTAGACACGAGTTTACGATGCTTTAGCATCGGTTTCACGATGGGTTGTTGATGGAAAAAATAAAAACATTGGATGCTCTTCGAGCGGCATCTTTGATTGATTGGATGCTCTTCCACGGAAGTAGATGTTCCTTCATTGAAAGGAAATTCGATGGGATACAAGCCATCAATCCACTCTGTCCATCAATCTCATCATTTGTTGCTCTACATGATTCATTAACCCAATCATGTGTTCTTCCTTTCCTATTCACTAGTTTGAAATCAAATTCTATATTCTACACAAGGAACCATCAACCCAATCTTCCTCATGTGAGTGCAATGGTTCTTGATTATTAGGAAAGTCCACAATAATGCAATAGTACATGCATCATTGAGCTATTTTGCAACATGCATAATTGAGCTATTTTGCCCTGATTGATCTTCTTGTACCAAATTAGAGACCAAATACTCAATGGTAATATGTCTGGTTGCACCGCTACCAAGGTACCAAACATATGGGTCTACTACAGACATACGCTGCTCATGCAAAGATGGGGCATAGGTACAATGAGTAGTAAATGTCCATACTCCATTCTCAACAAATTTACCAAACTTTTCTTTAGGTGTAGAGGTCTCTGTAACACCCATTCTAGCCTCTTTCTTCTTTGGCTCTTCTACAACAAGTTTATGAGAACTCTCCATGGCATCCTCATTCAAGCATTACAGTACTTTTGAAAGTATTTTTGCTTTTCTTTCTTCTTGTCATTGTTTTCTTCCTTCTTTGATTGTGCAATGTTAGCTCAATTGTACTTACCAATAGATGAGCTCCATTTACAGGTGGCCTCCTAAGTAGCTAAGAAATCTTGATTAGCAACTTGCATATTTAAGCTATTCTGCCTCGATTGATCTTCTTGTACCAAAACATAGATCAAATACTCAATGGTTAAGTCATTTGGATTGCATTTTCGTAGAGTAAAATGGCAAAATTCTTATTTGAATCTAGAGGACCGTTAAGAATAGCATGCACAAGTCAGCTATCTAGCAAGACTTTGTGATCAAAATCTACTTGTGTTTCAAATCTTTGATCTATGTCGAAAACCTTTCCATTGAATCTCCTTCATTCATTTGCTCACTACTCAACTATTTTTGGAGGTAAGCGACATGAGCCTCATTTCTTGCATGATATGTTGCAAGAATATCCTAAGCATCTTTTGTTATCTTGCATGAGAGAATGTAAGCGATAATGGCACACTTGACATACAAGACTACCAATGCATGTGCATACACATCTTTGCCATCATAACATATTTTTCTTTTTAGTAGGTGCTACAAGAATAAGAGCTGGACCAAGGGATTGAAGATCATGATAGTAAAACACCATTTGCATCGCATTCAATCACTATACTCACGGGTGTACTAGGATGTTCTTCAACACATTACACAATATTCCATAGTTCTTTTAGTACCAATACATGTCACATCATGTATGCCCACCATCGGTAATGAGTACCATCCAAATTATCCTTAATCTCCAACATATTAATCAGATCATTGCTTTTAGCCATGCTGAGTGACTAAATACCGTGATGTGGAAAATTTCCTATATCTCAAAACATTGAATAGAAATACCCACTCAAGCTCTAGTAAACTTGTAGCAAATTTTGAGACTCTTGTATTGGTATTTTTTAGATGAAAATAGACCAAAAAAAGGCATTTAATAGGTATTTGATGATATTTCATGTGTTTGTGCCATTATCTCTAAGATTTACAATTGGTTTACTTCAAAGAATGTCATTCAGGATTGTATGAATGGAAGTGATGCCATGGATAAAGGGGATTGTATGAGAGAATGTCGTTGAGGATTGTAAACATAAGCCACGATATTGCAAAGCTCGCATCATGGCCCTATGACCAAGATAGGTGATTTCTAAACTCTATATGAAGAAACAACATGCTTTTGACATGAAAATCATAGAAATTGATTAACTTTTGGATAGGTTATGAACACTTGAAATATGCATCGTCTTCTCTTTAGAGCCTAAATTCTTTTCTTAGGATCTTCTCTCATCTCCATGTGAGTTCTCTTAAGTTTTTTTATCATTTTTCATTGCACCCTTTGTATCCTGATTGTTCATCAGGCTTCAATGGACGAATAAAAGAAGTTGCCAGTTATCAAAGCCATGAGAAGTGGAGGCATTATGATATGGTGAATGGATGTGATAAACCTTATTTTGGGCGACTAAACCAAGTATTCCCCATGGAGCAAGCTCAAGCAAAGTGAAGAAACTATGCTACGAGGTAATCTGGTTGGTTGTACCACTATCAAGGTACCAAACATTCAAGTCCACCACAAAGATGTAGTTCATGAGAAGATGGGGCATAGCTAAAATGAGTAGTAAATTCCCATTCTTCATTCTAAACAGCTTACTAGACCTCAACTTAGGTGTAGATGCCTTTGCAAAAACCATTCTAGACTCTTTTTTCTTTGCCTCTTTTGGAACCAGTTTATGAGTATTCTTCATTTCATGATCATTTGAATTACACTACTTGCAAACTATTATTGTGTTTCTTTCTTCTTGTCATCTTTGTCTTCCTTGTCTGATTGTGCAACATTAGCTCATTTCTACTTACTAGTAGATGACCTCCATTTATCGATACCCTCCTAACTAGCTAAGAAAGCTAGATGTGTACCATGCATAATTCACCTATTATGTCTTGAATAATCTTCCTATAGAAAAACAAAGACCAACTCCTCAAAATTAAGTCACTTGGATTTCCTTTCATAATTAAACCGAAGAGTTGAACAACAATTTGGATTTGAATCTCAAGGATCATTAAGAATACAATGCACAGGTGAACTATTTGGCAAGATTTCATCATCATAAATCATTAATTCTTTCAAATCTTTGATTTTTTTCAAAAAAATTTCCATTGAATCTCCTTCAGTCATATGCTCACTCTTCAACTATTTTTGGAGGTAAGCAACATGAGCCTCATTTCTTGCATGGTATGTTGCAAGAACATCCCAAGTATCTTTTGTTATGTTGCAAGAGAGAATTTGAGGGATAATGGCACACTTGACATACATGACTATCATTGCAATGCATGTGCATATGCATCTCAGCCACTATAACAAAGTTTGCTTTTATGTAGGTGTTGTAGCAACCATAGCATGACCAAGAAATTCAAGATCATCATATTAAAGAACCATCTACATCACCTTCAATCCCTATATTCACAAGTGTAGTAGGATGATCTTTGAAACCCTGCACAATATTCCATAGTCCTTTTGCTACCAATACATTCCACATAATGTATGCCCACTATCGGTAATGAGTACCATCCAAATTATCCTCAATATCCAACATTCCAAATACGTCACTCCTTTTAGCCATGGCAAGTGAATAAATGTTGGTGTATTTTATCCAATCCTAAAGCTTGATCATTCAAAACTCTAAAGCATTACTTATGTACAGTATTAGTGAGAGAGACATAGAAACATGTTGTTGTAGATCTTGAAAAGTTATTACCTTTAAAAGTAAAAGTCTTTGAAGAAACTCGTGGCCATGTTAGGCATAATTACGAGCTGAGTTAAGAGTGATTGATTAGTTAGATCATTCCTCAAATTTAGGGGAACTTTTAGGTACAATCCCTCCAAGATTTAAATTCAAATATCACTATATAAACACCTATGTGTAGTCGTAGATGAGAGTAGCACTTTGAGACATTCTAGAGAGATTTTGATCAAGCACCAAGCCACAAGTGAAGCACACATTGTGCTCCTCCTTCTCAATCTTCATGTCCATTCATATCATGTACAATATGTCAATACAGATTGATTTTCAAGCTATACTTTGAAGTTGTTCTTATCTGCTGCTACAGGTTCATCTTCTCATTTTAAGTCAAATTTAGTTAGTCAGTTCTCTGTGTATACTTGATCTTTTGTTGAGCTTTAAATTGGTATAGGTTAGTTGAGAAGTAAAATTTCATAATACCAATTTTCATCATAATTTGGTGATTATTCTATAAACTACATTTATTTGGAGCAGACTAGGTATACTGGCAAGCTAACTCCTAAAGTGATGGGATGATACCTCTATGTTGCTAGATTGATTTCTCTTAATATGGTTCATCACAAATCATCAAAGTTTTTTCTTTAGATTCATTATCTACCTATTTAAAAGTGTGCAAAAGATCTTTCTTCAATTTTGAGGAGGTTGTGAGCTCTGAATTAATTTCTAGAGTGCAATCCATCCCAAAATAGCAAGTTTTTGCTTCATCCATTGTGTATCAACTAGTCTATTTTGACGAATCAATTTGAGATCAATACTCCAAAAGCCATAGGATGGTTTATATGCATCTTTAGCAAGCACAAGGTGTCTACTTATCATCTCTAAAGTTATCTTGGCAAATGTTGAGCAGGTTTTGCACCACCAGATACATCTAAGGATTGTTTCTTCCATCAACCCTTGTAGTGGTATCAGAGCAAAGATAAATCAATATGGGAGATGCATTTCCTTCCACCGTTGACAAATTGGATAGAAACAACTGCTCAGCATGCTCTATGAGGATGGAGGTCTACCTTCAAGGGAGAAATGTATTTGGATACATATTTGAAGATGAAGTCATGCAACAATGAGAAGCAAAGGTATCACATGAAGAGCAAGAAAGGCTTACAACTTGATGCTCAAAGGATGCATTAGTCGGGTTCTACATCTTAAACTCAATCTCTGATTTTCTTTTACCTCATGTGAAAGGACACAAGACCTCAAGAGAAACTTGGAAAGCACTTGCTTCCTTCTTCTCTTTAAATACTAGAGCAAGGAAGAACTAGCTATGGATGGAGTTCACTACCTTGAAGAAAAGTCCATAGCAAAGTGTGATTGACTATGTTACCAAAATGAAGGACATCTCTGATCATTTAGGAAGCATTGGAGAGGTAATTCAAGAAGAGAAAATCCTAAGGAAAATTGTCAATGGAATCAAGGCTCATGAAAAGTGGGAATCTTTCACAACTGCCATGGACCTATACATGGATATGCAAGTGCCAGACCTCAACACTCTTATGGGCCAACTCTTCACACATGAAGCAATAATAAGCAAGAATGGTGAATCCTCAAGAGGTAATCAGTCTTGTGCCTTAAACACCAATGAAGCTAAAGCTAAGGATAAGTCAAAGTCTAAAAAGAATCAAGATTATAGTAGTTCTTTCCAAGCCAACTTCATAGGTAAAGGAAAAGCTAGAGGAGGAAAGCAAGGCAGAGGGAGACCCCAAGCATCTCAATCTTGTAACATTTGTGGTTACTCTAATCATACCATTGAGGAATGCTACATGAACCCAAGAAATTCCAAAGGAAAGTGATTCAATAGATATGGCTATGGATCAAATAGAGGCATGTACAATGGAGGATACAACAACTACTTCGACAATAAAAATCATCAAAATGGATATAGAGGAAGAAAGGATTACAAAAACTACACTGAAGATCACAGTCAAGAAGATTCACTACTCCTCATGAACCTACCATTGAAGCAGGGTAAGGATGATGATCATGTTTTCTATATTGGCTCAGGGTGCTCAAATCATGTATCAAGAAATGTAGCATTGCTCTCTAATTTAGAAGATCCCAAAAATAAACATGAAGTGCAGACAGGTGATGATACAAGACATTCAGTGGAGAAAGCAAGGATTTAGAAGAATTTCCAAGGGAGAAAAGACACAAAGACTCTTCACCTTTGAAGTTGAGGACATGAAGCACAGTGCATTATTTAGCTATGGATCTGAAACACTCTCTGAATTGGAGGTATGGCACAAAAGGCTTGCTCATATTGGTGAGAGAACTTTGAGACAAATTAGTAGGGATCAAAATGTTCTTGGATTTCCCAACATCAAAAAACAAAATATGATATACAAGTGTGGAGATTGTCAATTCAGCAAAGCTCATAGACAACTGTTCAACAGGAAAGGCTATATCCATCAAGAATTATTGGATCTTGTCCACACAAATGTGTGCAATCCAAGCAAAGAACCTTCTATTTCAGGTTCAAAAGATTACGTATCTTTCATTGATTATTGTAGCAGATGGACAATTTTGTACTTTATGAAGCATAAAGATGAAGTTTTCAATTGTTTCAAAAAATATCTTGCTCTTTTAGAAAATCAAACAGGTAGATGTTCTAAGAAGCTCAGATTAGATGGTGGTGGAGAATACTTATCAACTGAATTTGATGCTTTTCAACAGGAAAGAGGCATCAAAAGAGAGGTAACAACCAGATACACACTTGAACTCAATGAAGTAGCGCTTGCTAAATATTGTTTCTGAAGTTCATTATATGGAAGCCATGTGAGAATATATATTCGCATGGATGCCTAGAACTTTACAAAAATTTTGTAATGCAAGTTTGAAGGAATTATTTATGCATACCAATAGATAATAGAACCACGCATGTAGAAAGCAAGACTCGACCCCAGATCCTTTTTAAGTGGGTGGCATATGGTCTCAGTAAAATTATAACCCTATTCAAAATATCTGATGACAATCACGTTCAAGTGAAAGTAATCATATTAAGACAAGACTGTTTCAATTCTTTTGAAAAGAAAATCTTTTCGATGTACAACTACGCATCTAATTTGTCTGCAACATGCTCAAATACTTGATTCAAAACACATTGTGAACAAATCTATTGCTATGTACATTCAATTACAAGATATTGAAATTTGTTTCAGAACAGACTTAAAACCCGTTTAGTGGTTAGCCTTAAATAAAAGATTATATCCTTGAAAAGCTCTATGAAAACCACGTAATCTCTGGGTGGAAGACTTAATCGAACCTGTTATGCCATGCATGCATATGGATATAGACTTGAAAAAAAAACAACACTTTTGATCTATGTTTATTAAGATGATCTATTATTAACTTATCCAAAAGAAACTGCACATGTGTAAGCGAAGATTAGCTCTCAAAATCAGGAGGCGCAAAACTCATTCCACTTCCTCAAGCTTTACGTATACAGAAATTGCACAAAACTTAAGTCCTAAATCAAAATTTAAAATCGCACACTTGTAAAGATTGAGAACTGAAGAAATGCGCAGAGCAATGATTGTAAAGTAGTTTGGCAAAACGTCCATCATAGCTTCAGTAAAATCAATCATAAAATCTCATCAAATGTTACTTACCTATACTGTCTTTTAAGCGTTGCACTCAAAGTAGTCTCGTCATGCCCTGTTCATGTCAGCCATCAACAACTTATCCTGCTCTGCATGATTACTTTAGATTCTTCTTATTTTCCTATTTGCACGCCATCTAACAATCTCAAAAATTTGTGAACTAGCGAAAAATCTTCCGATTAATATTGCCCTCTAACAGCAAGATCTCAGAAATTCGGGCTCCTTTCTCTACATTCTCTTCTCACAGAAGCATACATGAAGGCTATCGCCTATCAGAACTGATGCAAGCAAATGCTTTAGAGCTGTTCTCTATCCATCTCATCTTCCGACCATGCGTGTAGACCTCCCTCCTTTCAGCTGAAAACCTGGATGCCCCTCTTGAGAACAGTACTTCCCCAAATATCCCGTTCACAGGACATAGAGAGAGCCTCTTCTTTACTTCAGCGAGGGAGCTCCTATCCCATACCTCTGTCTGCTGCGAGCCTAGCACAAGTACCTTTTCCCCAGCTCACAATCCGAAATAAAAGAACAAGAAGAAGTGGAAACCTCCTGGCGTCTGCGCCTTCCCCCCCCCCCCCCTTCTGCTCCTTTTTCTGAAACCCTTCTCCCCCCCTCGTTCCTTTTTTGATAAGGAAATCATTCCCTAGCACACGTTTTTTGAAATCTGAAAAAGAAGCCCCTTTTGTTGTCCTGCATAATTCTGCTTTGAACATATCAACCAAGAGTCACCCACGAAGAGGAGAAAGCTATTTTTCTTGACATTCTTTGCTCATGATGTAGCCCATCTCGTCGACCAACAAGTTGTCGTGTTACCTCCAAATACTTCTCATCAATCCTCAAATCCACTCTTCAAGTACCTGAAATCAAACGTATTTTCCTGCCAAATAGAACCACATTAGTGCATAAAAACCAACCATTTTTTGAGCTAACAATATTCCATTAAACTTTTATGCTTTTGACTTCAGAGTTAGAAGTCATTTCCTATGTTAACCTTAAACTTAGAGAACTTAATTTCTGTCTCATGTCCCATCAACCCATGCATATGAGATTCAATTCATGCATACATGGTGTAAGCCAAGAAGATGTACATCTTTCCTTGAGGATGATTTAGCATGCATAAGGTCCAAAGGTTGAACCCCTCCTTAAAGCCTGCATGGAATTCACACTTGCAACTCCATTTGATGCATGAATAAATGCTTTTGCATTCCATTGGCATTCATGCCATAAATTGGATTGAAAGACATCCAAAAGAGAAATGAGAAGCCTATATGAGATCCTACATACATAGGGTATTTTTTTTCATTATGAACGATGTCGAGAAGTTCATAGGAACTTCAACATCTGATCATTGAGGACAATGATCACACTAAAAGGGGGAAGAGAATGTTGTAAAATGACATATTAGGGAAAAATGGTTGAACCATTTTACCCTTTTTAACGTTTATTTCTTCCCCAATAAGCTTTTTCCTTCATTAACAAGAGGTGGGATCCATTTAGAGCTTTGAGAAAATTGCTTCAAGAGTGAAGAGTTGTAACTCATTAAGCATATCTAGAGAAGAGGAAGATTAAAGGGTTGAAAGAAACTCTTAATACCTCTACTCCAAAATGTGCTCTATGAGTAAGAAGCAATTTATCAAGATGGTTAAAAAAGTAACCATTTAGCAAAGCTTATTATTGACTATATCCTTTGATAAAAATGCCTACTTATGTCAATAGATGATATCTAGTATGAGAATACTAGCTCTATTATCAAATGACATAAACAAAGATAAATTTGATTGCATCTAATCAAGGAAATAGTTCAATGAAAGCTCAATTTTCAAAGTCTTTTCAAAGAACAAATCAAGATTCTGTAAGAATATAACTTACAAAGATTTTGATTATATTTGATAAGACTAAAATGAATGGATTTTAATCCTTGAGTAAGATCTAAAGTTGTCTACACTAAGGTGAGATTGTAAATTTGATGGTATGGGACGACTAGGTTTACAATGTCACTTAAGTGGGGTCAATGGTATGGGACACTGAACTTAAGAATAATGGAAGCTTAAGCTCAAGGATATTGGAGAGCTTTTTCAATCAAGGATTTATCATAAATGAACCTCCATTTGGATAGGAAATTAAATCAACATCAATTTCCTGCAATTTTTGAGGACGAAAACCCCTTAAAGGGGGGTAGAAAGGTATCATCAATATGATACTTCTAAGCAAAAGATATTCCTTAACTCTTTCATGAAATTTAAGGAGTACATTGGATGTCCAAGTACCTAATTATGTTTGAGTTAAATCTCAAACAAAGTAAGAACCAGATATGTAAGAAGGGAATTCATTAAAGAATTCCATTTTGGCAAGTGAACTAAGGTAAGCTAGCCAAAGACTTGAAGCATATTTAGAGTAGGGTATTTGAGGGTAGATAGATCCACATTTTGGATCATCAAGCATGGCAATTCGCTTAAGTCAACAGGGTGACATATAATTGTTGATCCCTAAAAGGAGAATAGTTAATGGTTTGAAGAACATCAACATGATGTTGAAGACTTAAGCTAGGATATCAACTCATGAAGGTATGAGTTGAAGATCCCAAGAAAATCCCATGGGTAAATATCATTGAAAAAGGGATCTAAAGGAGAAAAGACTTGATCTTATCTCATGTTAAATTAGCTAGAGGAATTTTGAGAAGGCCAAGTGACCTAATTTGGTCAAATGTATCCAAGCCTTTATGATTGGATAATCCAAGAGGCCTACATTGGTAAAAAAGATCAAACCCTTTTATAGTTCGATTCCAAGTAAAGTTCAAAGGTCAACTTAAATAGACCTTTGAATTAATTGACATTAGAAACCTTACTCTTTGCTCTCATGAAAATGATGCCAAGGAGTTCGAAGATGGAACTCATGATCATGGTAAATGATCACAGAGCATTGAAAAGATAAGGGCAAAGAATGTGGAAAGGTTAAGGATGTAGTTCTATGGATTGGAGGAAGAACTCGTTGGTATGGGACAGTGAGAACTAACTCCCATTGAGAGTTTTCTCTGATGGCCAGAGAGAAAATCGACTCAAGATCCAATAGGAAACATCGAGATAAGACTTAAAGATAAGACCAAATAGATTAAGGTCTTAGGTTCATTATGAGGTGTAGAAATGTACCTCCTTGAACCAATTTAATACACTTAGTTGTATGAACAACAGGGTAAATAGAATGAACATGACATTTACCCTAGAAAAGGCTATCCTTTATCCTCTTAAGCAGATGCATTTTTCTTAATAAAATGCATAGCCAATTTTTATGTGGAGCAATAAATTTGGATAAGTAAGAGGGTAAAGAATTTTGGGAGTTTACGAAGTTAAACTCTAAAAGTAAGTCAAGCCTATTCAAGTATAATAGCCTTGAATGAAAGAATGATCTGTAAAAGGTCTTCTTTTGAATCTTTGGTGAGAACAAGTGATTCAAGAATGTTCCTAGCAAGATCTGAGATATGATGCCTAGAAACAGGTATCTTTCTTGCAAGTCCTTGGAACGAAAGCTGCAAAACTTGAATCATCTCAACCCCATCCAATAGAAAATCTAGAGGATATCTTGATGGCTTGATAAAGCTTTATTCCTCAATTATTTTGAGGATATGAAGGAATTGGTTTAGTAAGCTCTTTGTAAAGCTTTGGTGATCTTCAAGGTTATCATACATAACTATTTCAAGTATGAACCAGAGTCAGTTCAAGATAGTTAGTACTAATTTTCATTGGAAAGAAGTGGCTAACAAAGAGCAAGGTAGAGATACCTGATAATTCCAAATTCCTAAAGTCATCTTTGGATCTAAGTCTATAATGTCAAAAGGATTAAATTATATTTCAAGAATTAATCTTGGGAAAATCAAAGATGATCAAGATAAGGATCCACTTGTAGTCATGACCTTTCAAAATCGGGTATATTGTCACTCGGAATACTTGAACTTTATGTTTCAAGAAAACGTGGATGATTGAAATAAGTCCACCTAAGTTGCCAAGGAATGAGAAGATAGTATTTCTCCTCATTTTATTGAGCATGTTTTGGCAGGGACTCACTAGACCCACTTTGCTAAGTTCATATATTTAGCTAAGTCCTATAAAAAACAAATAGAGTATATTTTTATTTGAAAAGGACTATAAAAGAATAAGTGAAGTTCAAAACATCTGAAGATTCCTCTCCTTTTTGTTGAAAGTGGAATATGAATCTAGTATCTGGCCCTTTCAAGATAGAAATCGGATATCTATCATAGACTCCTAAAAATATAAATTTCTAGGGAAGTACAAAGTGTACTGAAATATATTATTTTATGGAGCTCAAGGTTTGTGAAAGTGCCAAAAGAAAAAAACCACCAAAGAAGTCCACCCATTTCACTAGTCCATAGGTATAAGGCATGCATGTACATTCAAGTGGACTAAGGGAAAGTGATTTGGGCAGGGATTTTGATTCCTTTCCTTTCAGATTAAGGTAGGGATTAGCGTTTATCTGATTACTAGATATGAATCTAAAGAGAGAGATGAACATGCTTAGAATATAGATCATGGTGCACGGGGGAATACTTCACATATTATAGCTACACGCATTTTTGAGGACAAAAATGTTAAAGGGGGAAGAATGTTGTATAATTCATGGGTTCAGAAGGTTAAACATATGGATTCTAAAGGTTAGAATATGATGTATGTTTGCTTTTGTCTAGCCCTTGAATTACCCTTGGAACATGCCTTGAACCTTTGGGTGAAACCCTTGGTTTTAACCCTTGAGGTATTTATTCATATGAGCTCCCAATTGAATGGTTAGAACCTTAGGCTTAATTTATCATAAGGTGTGGGAACCTTAGTCTTGGGAGAAGCTTCTCTAGGAGCCACCTTGTGTGTACGCGAGAGAAGAATCCTCATTTGATTTAGAAGGCATGTGATAGACCTTGGAAAATTAGAAGGCATTTGGCCAATCTCAAGGACATGCACCCCCTTGAGCTAGAGGTATATATATGGGTGGAGTTGGAATATGGGTGGAGACGTGCTCTCTCTTCACCTTGGTGGTTTAGACTAGTTGATTTTATACTTTTGAGTGGTAGCTTAGTTTCTAGGAAGTCGATTCCACAACAACCCCCCTCCCCCCTTCAAGCATCATAGAGTGCTCCTTCTGATCAACAACAAGATTAAACCCAAGTGGTCCCCGCATGAGGGTGATGAGAGGGTGATCAACCTTCTTTGTAATGCCAATGAGGAGGGAGCAAAACCACCAACACTCAAACTCCACCACCACCAAACTCTCCATAGTTGCCACCAAACTGACCGCCAAGACCTCCACCTAATGCTTTGATACCATGTAGAGAGTACACATGCGGAAGCGAAATGAAAGAAGGGTGTACTCATGAAATGAAAGAGTGTGAGAGACTCAAAGTGAGTAGATCAAGAAATCGGTAAAGTCATATGGATTCGAAATGAGCTTGCGAGGAGCATGGAATAGGCTCTTCAAGCTTCTAGCCAAGTACAAAGTGGGGGAGATGGCCTCGTTATAAAAAGTTGGAGGGGGCTCTCCAAAGTACATCATATGTGGGGTAATTCCCCTTGAAGGAGAATGAATGCACAGGTTGAAGCAAATGGCAAGGACCCAAACACAATAAGATGTAATATAAAATGGATATGAAATGGAAATGGAGTGTGTCCTAGATACAGAACAAAATGGAGATGCACTCATGCGGATACAAATGCAAATGAGGTAGGAGAAATCATGTCTTCAACAAGAATTGCGTGGAAGAGATCTCTAAGAAATATTCCTGTAGACAACTGTATGAAGAAGCTTCGTTTCTTATTTTGGAAACAACTTCTAAAGTGAATAAAATAAGCGCACTACTCATCCATAAGGGGGTCTCACCAGTTGTGGATCTAGCGGATTAATTAACCCAATCATGTGTTCTTCCTTTACCAATCACTAGTTTGAAGTCGAATTCTATCTACACAAGGAACCATCTACTACCGAGTCTTCCTCATGTGAGTGCAATAGCTCTTGATTATAGGAAAGTCTACAATAGTGCAATAGTACATGCGCGAATCTCTAAAAGTCTTGCATTATGAGGCACACTCTCTGTGTGCTTTCCAATCTCTCCTCCTCCTCCTCTTTTGTTGCTCAAAGGAACCATAAATCCGGGTCTCCATTGATCCCAAGGCGATCACGAGAAGTTCCACTTGTCGTGCTTTCTGTAGTAGGAGCTGGCCTAATTGGTCTACGTTTGTAGCAGAGGTGGATCATTTTCTTCATTAGTTTGTATATACATAAGTTTTGACATATTTGCCACGTCATCAGATTTAACGGATTCATTAACCCAATCATGTGTTCTTCCTTTCCGAATCACTAGTTTGAAGTCGAATTCTATCTACACAAGGAACCATCTACTACCTAGGGGAGGAGAGGTTGAGATCCTAAAGGTAATTCATGTGTTAAAGGGGGGAAGAATGTTGTATAATTCATGGGTTCAGAAGGTTAAACATATGGATTCTAAAGGTTAGAATATGATGTATGTTTGCTTTGGTCTAGCCCTTGAATTACCCTTGGAACATGCCTTGAACCTTTGGGTGATCCACCAAATTTAGAAAAAAGTGATTCTCCACAAAACTTTCTCAAAGTCAAGAACTTTCTTTAGTGGTACGTATCCAAAAATAGAAGAAAAGCACCAAAAAGACATATGTGAAGGCATCTGTAATTAGGCATGACAACACCTAAGCATCAAAATCACGGATTCAAATAGAAACAGAGAAGGCCTCTCTTTTCTTTTTAAATTAACTAAAAAAACGGCACCTTTCCAAACCCTATAACTCAAAATCAGTGAGGAATTACCTTAAGCTTGTGAGCAAGACTTTTATTCAATTTTTCTATCTCTAGAATAGTGTTAGAAAGATGATCTAGGTCCAAATCTGCCTCCAAGTACCATTTTGAGCCCTACAAGTTTAGAAATTCTAGATAGAATAAAATCAAGGCATTTTCTTACAGAGAATTGAATGTAGAGCCCTAAATGAGGTACTTACAACATGATTCAAAAAATTGTAGACAAAGAATATTATTATGATATGCATGCTCTCCTTTCTCTCATATAGAACTTTTCCCAATCCCTCTATCTTCATGTTCAATTGTCAATGAAAAAACATGATGCGGATATTAGAGAGAGAAAATGAAACTTGTCATCCCAAAATTTTGCCTACATGCATAAAATGACCTAATTGTTCATTCAAAGCATTATCCCCGTGATGTAAGTTGGAAGGTTCAGAATGAAGTATTTCAGTATTGAAAGGCCTATTGGATTTGACCACTATCAAGGTACCAAACATTCGGGTCTATCATAGACATGCACAGCTTATGACAAGATTGCAATGCCCTCTAACTTTGACACTATTGGCTTCACTACAAATTTGCTAACCAAACCGTGGAACTAGATGTACTAGTTAAAGTGATATCTAGTGCAAATTTTCAATATGCAGTGGAGTGGGGCAATGTCGATGTCGGCTTAGGATACTCGACAACCAAAACAATCTTTGCAAAGTGAAAGATTGATGGCAAAAGCTTCTACCAATGAGGAGGGAGCAAAACCACCAACACTCAAACTCCACCACCACCAAAGTCTCCATAGTCACCACCAAACTGACCATAGTCACCACCAACACTCAAACTCCACCAAAGTCTCTATAGTAAAATTTGTGGGGCATCTCCCTGGTGCAAGCATTGTTGGCGGTCCACTGAAGATGTTGGTCACATCTTCTTTTCTTGTCCCAACTCCAATAGGCTTTGGCAGATTATTGGAAAGAAAATTAGACTTCATAAGCATATCAGCTGGAAACAAGCTTTGCTGGGAGAAGCGATCTGTTGGTCGACAACCCTATGGGTGTGGTCCTGCTTTCTGTAGTAGGAGCTGGCCTAATTGGTCTACGTTTGAAGATGCAAATCGCTTGGAAACCTAGGGGAGGAGAGGTTGAGATCCTTGGCGAAATCGTCTTCTACATCATCGCCCTCCTTCATGCGTACATTGAGAGTTTTCGATGTCTTGAGGTATAACTTTCCTCTTGACTTGTACTTCTATTGTGGTGTGTGTGTGTGTGTGAGAGAGAGAGAGAGATGATGCTATGCTCTCTGCAAGTGCAACGAATTAGCTCCTCTTAGTCCTTGTCTAGCCGAGGAGAGCTCAAGTGTGAATGCCTTGGGCACCCTTGGTTACCTACCGCCCGAAAGGAAGGCTGGCGTCCGCCCTTTGTGACTAATCCATGCAAAACTTCTCCCTCACGTTCACTCAAGGCTATAGGAGGAATCCAACCAGTCTCGACACTAATGTCCAGCGGTTTTCTTCTCTCTTTCCCTCTCTTTGCCGAATGCTAAGAACATGATATCGTCACACGGAATATTTCTAGATAACCCTTTCGTCATGAAACCGTCATGCACTACTCCTTGCATATTATCCCACAAAAGCATTTACCTTTGGCCTTTCTCCCAAAAGAGTAGGTGAATGAGCAGAGTCTGGAGGAAGCCAAGGTCCAACATTTGTTGAATCCAATACCAACACCAAAGGGGGTGTAGCTCATTCGGTAGAGTGCTTGCATGGCATGCAAGAAGTACGGGGTTCGAGGCCCCGCATCTCCACATCTCCTCAAACCTCATGGAGATTTTTGTCACTTCACGGTTTCTCTCCCATGTCCGTCTTTCTCTTTTTGCTTTTCGTCTTTGTCGGGTTGTTCTTTTGTTTTGTTTTGTTCGCCGTGTAGTAACATTCATCGTCACCCACAAAGAAGGACATTCATCATGAGTAGTAAGTACCAAACATATTCTATCTACAGCACACTAGAATGCTATATTTGGCTCATGAGTACATAGTATGCTATAGATACGAGGTTTTGTAACTCTAGTATGGAACTACAACCTGTAAGCCATTACAAAGTGCACTTAGTCCATACTAGAGTTACAAAACGAAATAGGTATTTTTCGGCATTCTTGTGAAGAGATGGATAGGTATGTGCTTGAAGATGAAGAGCACAACATAAGAGCTCTGAGCAGTAACAAAGGTCAAAGAAAAAGAGATACATGGGGATCCTCTCACTCTACATTTGAATGTAAATTGCCTCAGTTCTATGGCTTGGGAAGCTCAGACTTTCGTAAAAGCCATGCAAAACTCTTCCTTATGGCTACCCAAAGCTATGCACAAAACTGTAGAGTCTTCTGAGGTGTGCATATAGAGTTAGTCATTCGAGCTTTTTAATTTTGGGAGGACAAAGCTCAAATGTGGAAGGCGACACTCCAGAGAGTACACAAGTGACCATTGGAAGATTTAGAGGAGAGTTATGTCACCTGTACGTGTGCGTGCACCCTTGAGGGAGTTAATTGAGCAACACGCCTTCTTCTTCTCTTTTGTGCTAGCTTGCTATAAAGATATTTCGTGTGTTCGTGCCATTATCTCCATGATTATGATGCTTCTACAACTCGCGTACTTGAGGGAAGGTCACTAAGGATTTGTATGAGTGGAGGCGATGCATGCCATGGATACAGGGGATTGTATGAGAGAATGACATTGAGGATTGTAAACATAAGCCATCATCTCGCAAAGCCTTCATCATGGACCTATGATCAAGACAGGCGATTTCTACATTCTATACGAAGAAATAGCATACTTTTAATATAAAGGAAGTTCGGCATTAGCCTACTCTCCCGGTCTTGAATTAAATAAAGAAAGAAAAGTACAAGAGAAGGGGACTAGTGACCACGGGACCCTCCAAATCCCACAAAGCAGGGGAAGCTTTTACAAAGCTTAGATAGCATTACAAAGAAGGTTAATCACCCTCTCATCACCCTCGTGAGGGGCCCACTTGGATTTAAGCTTGTTATTGATCAAAAGGAGAACTTGATGATGCCTGAAGGGGGGGGGGTTTCTTACAGTTAACAATCCTTTTGCCAAGGAGGAACAACGATTTCTCAATTGACCACTCGGGGGAGTCACCGAAGTTGAGAGCACATCTTTCCCGCCAGATTCTCCATAGGAGCTCCCCTCTGATGGCGTTCAAGAGAGTCGCGGAGCAGCCGATCGCTTCTCCCAGCAGTGCTTGTTGCCAACTGAGATGTTTCTGAAGTCTAATTTTCTTTCCAACCGTCTGCCAGAGTCTGTTGGAATTGGGGTAGGTAAAGAAGATGTGTGGAACATCTTCGATAGACCAGTAGCAACATTAGCACCAGGGAGGAATCCCACAAAGTTTGCTAGCCTTAAGGTTGGTCTAGATTCCATGATGAAGAATTTGCCATAAGAGGACAGACTTTTTTATTTCTATGAGGGGGTGCCAGATAGCCATGAACTTCATGTCCCACCGAAGCCGCGTCCATGACAGGCACCACTTCTTGTTGAGGTTAACCTGATAGTCAATTGTTTCTTTGATGTTCGGGATTTTTGATAGGCTATTCCCATTGTGCCATTTGAGACCAAGCTGTTGAGATATCAAGCTCAACATGTGATGATCCAGGATGACACGTACCAGATTTTCGTTTCTCTGACATGTATAGTGGTCATGCTAGTATATGTCAAAGATACTTCATTGAGTTTTATTAGGCTATCTACCGAGAGTGATGGCACATTTGTTTCTTGCCAGCTCACTCATTCGCGGACATTAGGTTTTTCCTTATGTACTGGTCTTTATATATTGCACTTGTTGTATTCTTGTTTTTAGGTCATTCTTGTACATTCCTTTTTATGTTATAGAAGAAGATGAAGAAGATCATTCTTCCTTGCCTCAATCTGTGTGTGTGCTTCTCCTTGAGAGTGAGAGTGTGTGTATGAGCTCTCTTCCTTATCTCCTTCCTCGTGACATGGTATCAGACTCTTTGCTACGAAAATCACCGTGAAAGTAGAAGACCTCAAAATATTTTCGGGAGTTATCCCTTTAGGGTCACTCGTTTTTGTCAGATCGAAGTTTCGGAGCCATCTCAACCTCCGTTTCGAGCCCGCAAGGTGGGGCCCACTGAAAAATCAGAAATGGCAAACGTGGATGGAATGAGTCAGCTTATGAGCGATAAGCTGGACAAGAACAACTTCCATGCTTGGAGATTCAGAATGACGAATTTCCTGATGGGAAAAGGTTACTGGAAGTACATCAAAGGAGAGAATGAAAATGCTCCGCAGTTACCAGAAAGGAATCGGACTGCAGAACAGTTAAGAGCATATGAGGAATGGAATCAAGGAGCACGAAAGGTAATGTATTGGCTATATGTTAGCATACATGATAGCATGATTGGACACATACAGGATGCCAAGACTCCAAAAGAGGCTTGGAACTGTTTGGTCACTTTGTACGAGACCAATACAAAGGCACAGAAATTGCAACTCAAGAACGAGCTGCATACATTGGAGAAAAAGAGCATGTCGGTAAGTGACTACACTCTAAAAATCAAAAGCATATGTGAGTCACTTGCATCTATTGGTGTGAATGTAGATGATGATGATAAGGTGGAAGTGTGCCTTCATGGTTTAGGAGCTGCATATAAGCAGTTCAGAACTTCTATACAGACCAGGGAAAATATTCCGAATTTTGCTGATCTGGTATCTATGCTGATCATGGAAGAAAAGAATCTTGGTGAGGATTCAAACTCCCAAGGAAGCCCAGTTCTGAGTAGGTATTCTACTTTGGCAGAGGAAGAGGCAGAGGTTTTGGAAGTGGAAGAGGAAACAATAACCAAGACCACGGTCAACAACAGAATCATGCAGGAGGAAGAGGACAGTTTTGAGGCAGGGGGAGTCAAAGAGGTCGCAGAAATTTCCAAAGAAATGATTCAGGTAATGATAGTAAAGGATGCTGGAATTGTGGTAAACCTGGACACTTTGAACGTGATTGCAAGTTAAAGAATCAAAATAACAGAAGGCAGCAAAACAACTATGCATCCACAAGTGCAGATGATTCTAAGAAGCTGTTTATGGTTCAACATCACATGATGAATACGATGTCTGCTGGTGTTTCAAAATCGAATGATAATGTCTGGTATGTTGATTCAAGTGCTTCAAATCACATGACCAGTCATGCAGAATGGTTTAGTAGTTTGCAGAAAATGTCAGTTCCTGGATATGTTGAAACAGGTGATGACACATCACATCCTATTGAGCATACAGGAAACATAGCATTGTCTATGGAGGACGAAAAGGTAAAACATCTTGCTGATGTGCTGCATGCTCCAAATATAACAAAGAATCTGGTTTTCTGTTGGACAAATGGTTGACCAGGGATTACAAGTCAGGTTCAATGCTGATGGATTATATGTAGAAGAGTACAAGCAAGATGGACGATTGGTTGCCAAAGGAAACAAAGTGGGTAGGATGTTCACCTTAAATGTGAAGATTCCTGAAATGAATGCAGCCATGTTTACAAAAGGTGCAGGAGTTATTGCAGATATAGAGATATGGCACAAACGGATTGGACATGCAAACTTGCAAAGGCTGAAACTGATGCAGTCAAAGGAGATTGTCCATGGACTACCAAATTTCAAAGTTGCAGAAATGCAAAAGATATGTGCAGCATGTCAATTTGGTAAACAGTCAAGAGCATCATTTCCACATGACAAGCATGTTAGTGAGAATGTACTAGAAGTAGTACATACAGATGTTTGGGGTCCAGAAAAGACCACATCTATGGGTGGTTGCAGGTTTTATGTTACTTTCATTGATCACCATACATGCAAAGTATGGGTATATTTCATGAAAGAGAAGAGCGAGGTGTTTACTCATTTCCTGAATTTTAAAGTTATGGTGGAAAAGTAGACAGGGAAGTACATTCAGACATTAAGATCTGATGGAGGAGGTGAATACATGTCAAATGAGTTCAGCAGTTTTCTAAAAAATCATGGAATTCGGCGTCAGTTTTCATGCAGGTACACACCACAACAGAATGGTGTTGCTGAACGCCAAAACAGACATATTGTAGAAATAGCAAGAGCGTTAATGGCTGAGAAGAATATGCCTCATTGTTATTGGGCAGAAGCTGTGCGTACTGTTGTATATATCATGAACAGAACTTCGACTGCTGCTGTACATCAAGTTACACCTGAAGCGAAGTTTATAGGTAAAAAGCCAAACTTATCACATCTGAAAGTTTTTGGCTGTATTGCATATGTACATGTTCCAGATGAGTTGAGGACGAAGCTTGATCCGAAAGCAGAAAAATGTGTCTTCATTGGATATTCCCTTGAGCAAAAGGGGTACAAATGTTATAACCCACTCACACGACAGGTGAAGGTGAGCAGAGATGTGGTATTTGATGAAATGTCAAGCTTCTATGCAGATGCCAAAGAAGGATTGAATCTTGAACCAAATAACAAAGAAAATGCTGAAAAATCTAGTGCAAAATCTCAAGTTTTGAGTGGACCGGATGCATCACCAAGCAATAGTTCCAACTCAAATCCATGGAGTGGAAGATTGCGTGGAAATTTCAGTCCAGAAAATTCATCAAATACATCCAAGAAAGGTAAAGAAAAGCTTTCTGCTGGTAGTAAAACAGGTGCAGGTTTTGAAGACGTTGATGGAGATTCAAGCGGTTCAGAAAAGAGTCTTGATGAGGAACTTGGATTGCCCTCTGTGAAGACTCCAGGAGTAAGAAGGGCACATGCAGATGATACAAGAAGAAGTGACCCAGGACCAAGAAGATCTGGGAGGATGCGTAGTTCAGTGCAACGATTGACATATGATAGTTACATGGCTCACCATTGTGCCTACATGACAAAGGTAATACAAGATGCTGAACCTTCTTGTTTTGAAGATGCAATTGGTAATGCAGATTGGGAAAAAGCTATGGATGAGGAGATGGCTGCACTTTATGGAAATGATACATGGAAGCTGGTTCCATTGCCGCAAGGAAAGAAATCCATAGGCTGCAAATGGGTTTACAAGGTAAAGCATAATGCTGATGGTAGCATAAGAAGGTATAAAGCACGATTGGTAGCTAAAGGTTATGCACAGACATATGGCATTGATTATGAGGAAACATTCAACCCTGTAGCTAAAATGTCTACTGTCAGAACACTTGTTGCATTAGCCACAACAAAAGGATGGACTTTGCATCAGATGGATGTGAAGAATGCTTTCCTACATGGTGAGTTACAGGAAGAAGTATATATGGACCAGCCACAAGGATATGAAGATTCAAAGCATCTAGAATATGTCTCTAGGTTGCAAAAAGCTTTGTATGGGTCGAAGCAAGCTCTGCGTGCATAGCATGCAAGGATTGCTGATTACTTAACCAGCATTGGGTTTTCTATGTGTGATGCAGATCACTCACTATATGCAAGGAAGGCTGATGATGGCATCACTATTGTGGCTATTTATGTTTATGACCTGATTGTAGGTGGTGATAATGAAGAAAGCATCAAAGAGGTAAAGAAACTTCTTATGCAGGAATTCGACATGAAAGATCCTGGTGTGCTGCGCTATTTCTTGGGCATTGAGTTTATACATACAGAACAGGTATATGGATGTAGCAAAGGCAGTATGCCTTGAATATGATGCAAAAGTATGGTATGGCTGATTGTAAGCAAATTTCTATGCCTTTAGATTAGAATTTGAAATTGGATACTACATCAGGTGAAGCATTGGAAAATGCTACTATGTACAGGAAAATTGTGGGAAGTCTTATTAATCTTACAATTACAAGACCTGATTTAAGCTACACTGTTGGACTTGAAAGTCAGTTTATGCAGATTCCCAGGAAGCCACATTTGGATGCTCTGAGGCGCACTCTACGTTATGTGAGTGCTACTTTGGATTATGCATTGTTTTATGAAGCTGGTGTAGATTTGTAGGTTCATGGATACACCGATGCAGATTGGGCTGGTAGTACTCCAGATAGAAGATCTACTAGTGGCTTTCTTTTCTCACTTGGAGGTGCAGCTATTACATGGAGCAGTAAGAAGCAACCCACTGTTGCTTTGTCGAGTACAGAAACTGAGTACAGAGGTGCTGCAATGGCAGCATGTGAGGCATCATGGCTGTTGGAGATGTAAGGGTCATGTGACCTTACCCCCATATTCATATATATACATCATATATAGAGCATTGCCTCAAGAGAGATCATTATGTGGGTTTCGAGGCTCCCACGCATATCCGCACGTCTCTCCTCTCTTCTCTCTCCCTCCATCTCCTCCTTCCTCCTCTTGTTCTGCACACCGAAGCCCTTCATTGGTATCAGAGCATGCTGAAGGCTGGTGTGCAAGAAGGTTCAATGGAAGCTTAGGTGAGAAGAGGTAGAAGTGCAGGTCGGCATCTCTTGACAGCTGTTCAGTATTTTGGTCATAACTCGAGCTACGAAGCTCGGATTGACGCGTTTTAAAGTTCTGTGCGTAGATAACACAGAGAGCTACAATTTCGCAGAAGTGTGTAAAACCTGATTCGGACGTCTGAAGTGCCAAAAATTCGAAAAACGCAGAGAATTGTAGAAAGCGAATTTACATTGAGTAGGACAGCAGGTCGGTTTTTTTGTCATAACGTGAGTTTTACAGATCGGAATGCAATGATTTAACTTGCTGCTTGTAGCTTGGAAAGATAGCTACAACTTTGTAGAAGAACTCAGATCCAGATTCTGAGTTTTAGGTTTCCGAAATTGCAAAATACAGAGCAGTACTGTTGCAAGTGAAATTGAAATTGACAGCAGGTGCTTGTTTTGAGCATATCTTTAGCTACACACCTCCGATTGAGTTGTTCTTTATCTCGTTACGTAGCCAAGAGTCAGATCTTGAAGTTTGCTGAAGAGCAAAAGTTCAGATTCAGAGGTTATCACCTCTGAAACAGCAAAACATAGAGCAGTACAGTTTTGCCCAAACAACCCTAATTGCACTTGGAGGTTGAATTTGCTTTGGAACTTCTTCGAGAGAGAATTTATGGTGTGCAAGATCTTATTTTCAGAGCTTCAAGACATTGTACATGTATGATCATTGTGGTAGCTCCTCCATATGAGAGTAGAGCATGATCTTGTTATGCGTTTGGCATGTAAGATGACATTGTGATATACTCTTTTTGAGGTTTATGTCGTCATGAGTTCGATCATGGATGTATAGTGGCATTGTGGTCTATATCTTGATTATGCCACTTGGTTACGGATTTACTTTCCGGTTGCACATACTTTTGTGAGAGTTGACATTGGATCTTAGTTGGAACTTATATCTTTGTTTTCTTTGCAAGTACATGATCCAGATTGGAGCCTCAGTTACACGTTTGTTTGTCATCATTATTAGCATTTGGTCATTGATTGATATATATTTGCCAGTGTGATTCTTGGCATATATGGATGGTGATTCCCACATGGTTATTTTGGTTTTAGAGTCCATTTTACAGAGGAGATGCTGCCGAAATTTCACCGGCTTTTATGCTAGAAGAGAGCTCTAGTGGATCTTGAAGCTTTTGCGATAGCTTTGGATCATTGACTATCTCCATTCACTTGGACTTGGGCACAGGTTATTTGTGATAGATTGGACCATCTTGCAGGATTCATTCTTGAGTGGGAGGTGCATCACCATTGTATTGGCGTGTATTGCCATTAGTTTTTTGGCACATGTAGTTGCCATTATCTTTGATTATATCAGTGACAGGTGGTGACAGATTACTTATTGTTCTTTCATTATTGGTTATCTTGTTTGATTGCTCAGTTTACAGGGGATACTCTGTCGAATTTTTCCCAGGATTCTTCCACATCTATTTGGTCACTTTGGAGACTTGGTGAGCAGGCTTATGCTCATGGTTTTATATGCATGGTAGATGCATGGTTATGTGACAGGTTGTTCACATGGTTCCTTCTCCAGCGAGATATTTATGATATGAGTTATGCATATGGATATGCAGACGTGATCCTATTGAGGATAGAGTATTGTTCCAGTCTCTTGTTACATTGCTAGTCTTGGATTGCCAGCATGGTGTCTTCTCGATTTGATGGCACTGACTTTCCGAGATGGAAAGCTCAGATGTGGCATACATTGGTTCGTGCAGGGTTACACATGTATGTGCATAGAGATGCACAGAGGCCTCGTGACATGCCCGACCACGTATGGATGGATATGGATGCATTGGCTAGCTCCACTATCCGATTACAGCTTGTGGATTCTATATATGAGTCTGTTATGTATGAGGAGACGAGTAGTGCATTATGGCAGAGACTACATGATATGTATGCGAGTTCATTGACTCATGTGAGACATAGATCACATCGACGACTTCGATGTTGGCATTGTGGTCGTGAGGGCCATATTCGACGACGTTGCTTCAGGCGGATGCGACGACGACATCAGAGACATGCATGTGATGTAGATCAGGTAGTGACTTCAGGAGAGTCTATGGCAGTTGATTATGCCAGTGATGGTGATATCATTTTCTGCTATGGTTCATCTCAGGATTCCTCTTATTCATTGGATGGTACACATATGGCTTGGTTGCTTGATGCATTAGCCAGTTTTCATGTTACTCCACATCGTGAGTGGTTTTGTCGATTCTCAAGTGAGAGTGGTGGATGTGTGCAGTTGCTTGATGGTACGACATATGACATTGAGGGTGCAGGAGACATATGCCTTATGCTACCTACTGGAGCATCACTTATGCTCAGACATGTACGCTATGTGCCTTCATTCCCTATGAGCTTGATTTCAGTTAGCCAGTTACAAGAGAGCAGATGCTATGCATTCCTTGGTGAGCATCATTTTCAGTTGCAGTTGGGACAGCTTATGCTTGTTAGAGGTGTCAGGATTGGGCACATGTATCCACTGCAGGTACTTCATGTGAGAGACATTCTAGTCTCAGTGGGAGTTCAGCCTTATGTGCGATGTGAGACTCGTCATGTCTCATTTTGTCTACCTACAGATAGGTCTATTGACATTCATGATGCACATGTATGGCAGGATTCAGATGCTGAGATGGATGCACATGTAGAGCATGTTTTGGATGCTCATGATGCTTATATAGAGCATGGTTTGGTTGATCATGTGGATGCTCATATGGAGCATACTTCAGATGATCAGTTGGATGCTTTAGAGCATGATGTGGATGCTCATGTAGAGCATTATGATGATACTCAGTTAGAGTGTGATCATCAGTTTGATCTTGGTGTTGATGTTGTGCATTTAGCTCATATGGAGCATGATGATACACTTGGTGTGGTAGACCACGATAGCTCTCATGATACACAGTGTATGGTAGAGCATATTAGCTCTCATGATGCACAACTAGATACATCCTTGGTTGTGAGCATGGCTGATTTAGATGCTGAGGAGTCAGCAGTTATGCAGTCATTCTTGGATTCGCTCATGCCAGATGTTGACATAGATATATCAGGACATGTTGGTCTTGATGATAGTGCTTTGGATGCCTTGGATATAGGCATGGCCGACATACTTGTTGGAACAAGCCAATCACAAATTGGTGATTATAGAGATCTTGAAGAAGACTTATGGTCAGAATGAAGTGAAGGAAGATACTTATGAAAGTGAAGAAGATTTCAGGATGATGTCTTGTACACATATGTACATATAAGTGAAGAATCTTGTAAACTGAGTATAGTTAAATCCTTAGGATGATAAGGAGTAGTGTCATAGACGCGAGATGAGTCTAAAGTCATGTATATATAAGTTAATGATGACAAGAAATGTATGAGAGAGAGGGAGAGAGTCATTTGTAGATGACAAACTTCAGAAAGATGTGTAGAGAGTTTTTTCCCAGAAAGTAGCGACGGGTTTTTCTCTGAGTGCTCTCTGTTTGATCACGTGGATCAGAAATCCTTTTGTACACATCTAATTGAGAAGCTAATGAAGCTATGTCTAGAGTTTCAGAATCTAATTCCTCTCCTTTTGTGAGAATGATCAATAGGAACATTCATATGTGAACTTTGGGAACTGAAGTCTGAGAGTAGCGCACTTTTCCGTCTCAGTATTTTGATCAGATCTGAGTGTATACTGTAAAGTTTTTGATGAGTGAGCACTTAAAATTTAAGTTAGAAGATAAGGAAGCTATGGCTAAAAGCATTTAGCAAAACGGGTTTCAGATTGGGAGAAATCAACTTAAGAAGTTGACTATGTCGAAGGCGCAACTTCTGAGAGACATTTTCTGACATGTCTTTGATCTTAATGATCAAATTAAACTTTTGGTGATTAGTTTTGAGAACTAATGATTGACATGTTTGCGCAAAGGTATTGCGAATACTTGTGCATCATTTGCTTGAAGAAATTTGAAACTTTATGCAGGTAATGAAATGGATTTCTGAAGCAGACTTTCTGAAGTAGACACTTCTTCACTCAGAGAAGTGTTGCTTGAAGTTTTGGTAAAGAAGAACATTGTTTGTGTAAAGTTTGGTTTATAACTGACATAGAAGTGTTCTTTAGTCAGTATCGATCAAACCTTTGGAGATTAAGAGGTCTCCAACAGTGGTATCAGAGCTGAAGGTGAAATACAAGAGAAGAAAAGACAATTGAAGTTCCGACTGGTGCAGATATTGAAGATATTCCCAATCAAAGGAGGACAAGGACAAATTATTGAAGATAACTTGCAGAAGTTCAGAGCACGAGTTCGAAAGAATCAAGAAGGACAAAGACTATATCAAAGGTACACTTTCTCCTCATAAACCATAGTAATTGCAGATACAGAAAGTCAAGGATGGGAGAAAGCTTGCAGATTGATAAGCTAGATAGGGAGAACTATCCAGCATGGTCCATGAGGATGGAAGCACACCTCATGAGCAAAGACCTTATAGCATTTATTACAGGAGATGAAGAAAAACGTGAATTTGCAGATCCTAGTATTCCTACTACGGAAGAGCTTGCAATGTTGAAGACTTGGATGAGAAAGGATGCTCAAGCAAGGAGTATCATCTACATGGCTGTAAATGATTACCTTCTACCTCACATTAGAGGTTTGGAAAGTGCTACAGATGTTTGGAATGCCTTGGAAGAGCATTTCCAAAATACAACTAAGTCAAGGAAGTCCTCACTATGGGCTGAGTTCACAACCTTCAAGAAGAAGAGCTCACAATCAATTTCAGATTATGTGGCAAGGATGAAGGATATTGCAGATAGCTTGGGAGCAGTGGATGAAGATATTGAAGAGGAAAAGTTGGTAAGACAAATACTTACAGGTTTGAGAGGAGATGAGAAGTGGAAACCCTTCATATTGTCCATAGAGTTGTCACTTGATCACTTTACTCCTGATCTTAATCAATTGCTAGGTCACATGCTAACCTTTGAGCAGGATCTTAAAGGAGACAATGATAGAAGTACAAGTCAAGCTATGTACTCCAAGGACAAGAAAAAGAATGGCAAGGGAAAGCAATCAAATGATGATGAAGGGAATTCAAATCAAGCTAACTTCACAAAGGGAAAGATGAATTTCAGAGGTAAAGGAAGAGGAGGTAAGAACAAAGATAATGCTAAAGCTTGTTGGATTTGTGGTAGAACAAATCATTTGGCAAATGATTGTTGGTATAACAATCAAAATGGTGGAAGCAATAATCATAATTATAATCAAAGAGGTAGAGGAGGCAGAAAGCAAAGAGGCAACTTCAGAGGAAGAGGTGGTAGGACATCATATGGTAGAGGAGGTGGAAGAAACTTCCAATCTCAGTCCTACAACAATAATTATTATAATTATGCATCAGATCAGAAGGATGACATGACTCTTATCTTGAATGCAACTCATGAATCAATGGGAGAAGATCAAAGAGTGTTTTATATTGACTCAGGGTGTAGCAACCATCTGAGTGGGAATCTATCCCTGATGACTGATATGGAAGCAAGGGTGAATGGACATACAGTTCAAACAGGTGACAATACCAAACATAAAGTGGAGAGCATTGGATCAGTGAAGACAAAGAGTGGAAGTACACTTCTGAGCAAGGTACTTTATGTTCCTACTATTCCTAAAAATTTGATAAGTGTAGGGCAAATTGTGGAGAAAGGATATGAGGTAAGATTCACAAATGATGGTGTTTATGTACAAGATCCAAATCAGGGATATAGAAACATAATTGCAGGTAAAAAGGAAGGAAGATTGTTCACTCTCAAAGTCCAAGGTAATGTGGGACATGCATTATTTACCTATGGAAGTCAAAAGGTATCTGAATTAGACCTATGGCATAAAAGGCTAGGTCATTTCAATGAGAGAGCTATAAAGGAAATGTCGAAGAATCAGGTGGTGCTTGGATTGCCAAATATTGAAGGGCAACATATGGTGTACAAGTGGAAGCTTGTCAATTAGGTAAAGCACATAAGAGTTCTTATAACAAATCAGGGTACAAGCATTCAAATATGCTTGAATTGGTTCATACAGATGTATGGGGTCCCTCAAGGGACTATAGCATAAATGGATCCAGATATTATGTGTTGTTTGTTGATGATGCAACCAGGTGGATTACTTTGTATGTAATCAAGGATAAATCAGAAGTTTTCAAGACATTCAAACATTTTCATGCCTATGCAGAAAGGATCACAGGGCAAAAGCTTAAGAGGTTAAGATCAGATGGAGGGGGAGAGTATTTCTCTAAAGAGTTTGATGATTATTTGTGGAATGCAGGTATCAAAAGAGAAGTAACTTGCAGGTACTCCCCTCAACAGAATGGAGTAGCAGAAAGGAGGAATAGGACTCTTGTAGAGTTTGCAAGAGCCATGATGAAGGAAAAGAATTGTCCAAATTACTTATGGGCAGAAGCCATTACACTGCAACATACCTTGTGAATAGGTTGCCTTGCAAAGCTTTGGATGGAGGAACCCCTTATGAAGCATGGTGGGGTAAGAAACCTACCCTTGATCATTGTAAGGTATTTGGATGTATTGCATATGCTTATGTTCCTTCACAATTAAGACATAAGCTAGAACCAAAAGCAGAGAAGTATGTGTTTATTGGATATGATGATAGACAGATGGGTTACAGGTTGTGGAATCCATCCACAAAGCAATTTCTTGTTACCAAAGATGTGACATTTGATGAGCAAAATACATGGTATGTAGGATCACCAAATGATTTTACAGGTGTTGAAGAAATACAAAGAAAAGGAAAGGAAAAAGTAAAAGTGTGTGAAGAAATTGTTGATGAAGTTGACTCTAGAAGTAGATTGCAGATCATGTAGAAGAAGGGCCAAGATTTGATCCAGAATCAAATGAGGCTGAAACTTCGAGAAGTGCAGAAATCAGAAGATCTACAAGAGAAAGGAAAGAACCTATAAGGTATAGTTATGATACATCTTTCCTAACAACAAAAGATTATGCCTACATTGTGAAGACAGAAGAAGATCCAACCACTTATGAAGAAGCCAAAGGTAAACAGAATTGGGAGAAGGCAATGCAGGAAGAGTATGATGCTCTCCTTGAAAATGAAACTTGGGAATTAGTACCAAGACCAAAGAATCAGAAGGTCATTGGATGTAAGTGGGTATATAAAACAAAGAGGTTTGCAGATGGTAAGGTGTCTAGATATAAGGCTAGACTTGTGGTCAAAGGTTATGCCCAAACTTATGGGGTATATTATGATGAAACCTTTAGTCCTGTTGCTAAGATGTCTACAATTAGGACATTGATTGCTATTGCTGCTTGCAAGGGATGGAAATTATCACAATTGGATGTGAAAAATGCATTTTTAAATGGATACATTGCAGATGAAGTATATATGGAGCAACCAGAAGGCTTCATGGAATCAATTGGATCAGACTATGTGTGTAAGCTCAAGAGAGCTTTATATGGGTTGAAGCAAGCCCCAAGAGCTTGGAATTACAGATTGGTCAAGTTCTTGAATGAATGTGGATTTCAAGCATCAAAGGCAGATAGTAGCTTGCTAGTGAAGGCAAGTGAAAATGGATACATTTATATGTGCATTTATGTTGATGATATTATTGTTACAGGAACAGATGCTCAAGGAATCAATGAACTCAAAAAGCAAATAGAGAAGGAGTTTAAGATAAGTGATTTGGGAAACTTATCTTATTTTCTAGGAATGCAGATTGTGTATACTCAACATGGAGTATATGTTTCACAAGAGAGATATTTGAAGAATCTTCTAGTCAAGTTTAACATGGAAGATTGCAAGACCTCAACTACACCATTGGAGGTAAATCATAAATTAAGCAGGTATGGAGGTGAAGAATTCAATGACATGAAGAAATATCAGAGTTTGGTAGGTAGTTTAATCTATGCTACCTTGACAAGGCCAGATTTATCATATGCAGTAGGTGTGTTGTCACAATTCATGCATTGTCCAAAGAAGACTCATTGGATTGCAGCCCAAAGGGTACTCAGATATATTAAAGGAACCCTAAGTGAAGGTTTGTATTATGGTTTCACTTCTGACACAAGAATCAAAGTGTTTAGTGATGCAGATTGGGCAGGTGACTCAGATGATAGAAGGTCTACTCATGGGTATCTCTGTTATGTTGGAGATAAGCTAGTTTCTTGGTGTTCAAGGAAGCAACATACAGTTGCTTTATCATCCACAGAAGCTGAGTATAAGGGAATGGTAGAAGCTCCAAAGGAAGTGATATGGTTGAAGACCTTAATGAAAAGTTTTGAGACTGATCATAGTACTCCAATAATTTTTGGAGACAATATGAGTTCTTTGTATTTGGCAGCTAACCCTGTTTTTCATGCCAGGACTAAGCATATAGAGATTCAATATCATTTCTTGAGGGAAAAGGTACTTGATAAAGAGATTGAAGTGATGTACACTCCAACAAAAGAACAAGTGGCAGATATGATGACAAAGAGCTTGGATGGACCTAAGCTACAGAGATTCAAGGAGATGGCAGGAGTGAAGAAGAATGGAATAATCACAATTAGTGATTGAGGGGGAGCTGTTGGAACAAGCCAATCACAAATTGGTGATTATAGAGATCTTGAAGAAGACTTATGGTCAGAATGAAGTGAAGGAAGATACTTATGAAAGTGAAGAAGATTTCAGGATGATGTCTTGTACACATATGTACATATAAGTGAAGAATCTTGTAAACTGAGTATAGTTAAATCCTTAGGATGATAAGGAGTAGTGTCATAGACGCGAGATGAGTCTAAAGTCATGTATATATAAGTTAATGATGACAAGAAATGTATGAGAGAGAGGGAGAGAGTCATTTGTAGATGACAAACTTCAGAAAGATGTGTAGAGATTTTTTTCCCAGAAAGTAGCGACGGGTTTTTCTCTGAGTGCTCTCTGTTTGATCACGTGGATCAGAAATCCTTTTGTACACATCTAATTGAGAAGCTAATGAAGCTATGTCTAGAGTTTCAGAATCTAATTCCTCTCCTACTGTGAGAATGATCAATAGGAACATTCATATGTGAACTTTGGGAACTGAAGTCTGAGAGTAGCGCACTTTTCCGTCTCAGTATTTTGATCAGATCTGAGTGTATACTGTAAAGTTTTTGATGAATGAGCACTTAAAATTTAAGTTAGAAGATAAGGAAGCTATGGCTAAAAGCATTTAGCAAAACGGGTTTCAGATTGGGAGAAATCAACTTAAGAAGTTGACTATGTCGAAGGCGCAACTTCTGAGAGACATTTTCTGACATGTCTTTGATCTTAATGATCAAATTAAACTTTTGGTGATTAGTTTTGAGAACTAATGATTGACATGTTTGCGCAAAGGTATTGCGAATACTTGTGCATCATTTGCTTGAAGAAATTTGAAACTTTATGCAGGTAATGAAGTGGATTTCTGAAGCAGACTTTCTGAAGTAGACACTTCTTCACTCGGAGAAGTGTTGCTTGAAGTTTTGGTAAAGAAGAACATTGTTTGTGTAAAGTTTGGTTTATAACTGACATAGAAGTGTTCTTTAGTCAGTATAGATCAAACCTTTGGAGATTAAGAGGTCTCCAACAATACTTAGGTTAGCCAGGATAGCACATGTTTCGTCAGCATTCGGGAGTCTAATATACGAGTTGTTATGCTCGAGACCAGACATTGCAGTTGCTATTGGAGCATTTGCACTTGGAGTTGTCAGTCGTTTGATGATTGACATAGGCATAGAGCGAGTGGGAGCTTTGCAGGAACTTCATCAGTTCTTGCGTCAGTCATATATGAGCTCGGCTCCTGTTGATATGAGTCTAGAGCAGTTTGAGGTGCATGGATACACCTTGTTCGAGGCGGTTGGTGTAGGCTGATCTAGTATGGGTAGAGATCCGGACTCTTCCTGTACATTAGTGTATAGTTCTACATCATTCTTTGTATGTGTTACCACTTATGGTCACATTGACCCTTAAGTGGGAGATTGTTGGGGATGTAAGGGTCATGTGACCTTACCCCCATATTCATATATATACATCATATATAGAGCATTGCCTCAAGAGAGATCATTATGTGGGTTTCGAGGCTCCCACGCATATCCGCGCGTCTCTCCTCTCTTCTCTCTCCCTCCATCTCCTCCTTCCTCCTCTTGTTCTGCACACCAAAGCCCTTCAATGGTTGGAGATGTTACTTGTAGATTTAGGTGTGGAAGTGCAAAAGCCTATCACTATCTATTGTGATAATCTTAGCAGCATACAGTTAGCACGGAACCCTGTTTTCCATGCTAGAACAAAGCATATCAAGGTACATTATCACTTCATCAGAGAGAAGGTATTAGCAGGTGATATTGATCTTGTTTATGTGAGAACAGATGAGCACGTTGCTGATATTTTCACCAAAGCACTTGGAGCTGAGAAGTTGAAGAAGTTTCGGAAGATGCTTGGATTACAGGATATAGTGTTGAGCTTGAGGGGGAGTGTTGAGATATCAAGCTCAACATGTGATGATCCAGGATGACACGTACCAGATTTTTGTTTCTTTGACATGTATAGTGGTCATGCCAGTATACGTCAGGGATACTTCATTGAGTTTTATTAGACTATCTACTGAGCGTGATGGCACATTTGTTTCTTGCCAGCTCACTCATTCGCGGACATTAGGTTTTTCCTTATGTACTGGTCTTTATATATTGCACTTGTTGTATTCTTGTTTTTAGGTCATTCTTGTACATTCCTTTTTATGTAATAGAAGAAGAAGAAGAAGATCATTCTTCCTTGCCTCAATCTGTGTGTGTGCTTCTCCTTGAGAGTGAGAGTGTGTGTGTGAGCTCTCTTCCTTATCTCCTTCCTCGTGACACAAGCGAGCTCGATGTGTCGTGTCCCATGAGAAGGCAAGTTTTGTGTCGATCCCAGGCGAGACATCTGCTTTGCAAAGTGTTCCATTCTTCGTACGAAATGTTGATGCAAGGGTTAGTATCCTCGAAGTTGATCCAATGGTTGGTGTCTTGTTTCCAGAGATGTTTCCATTTTTTGAAGCCTTTGTTCCATAACTTCTTGGCATTTTGAATGTTCCAAGATTCCACACTCCGGATGCCATGGATCGGAAACCAGATAGAGTCGTTTTGTCTAATACCGGCAGCCCACTTCCAGTCTTCACTAATTCTTGTGTAGCTTTTGACTTTATTCCAACTCTTCCATAGGGAGCACACAAGATTAGAGCCTTTAGGGAAGACGGGGATTGTGGAAAACAGCAAGGTCAAGATGTCGTGATTCTTCCAATTTGGGAAACACATGAGAGCCAACTCGTTCTTGTTTCTGAAGATCAACTTGGCCCACGAGGCCTCCCCATTGCACCCAGTTCCACCGCTATTCCATAGAGACGCCAAACCCCAAGGGGATCCCAAGGAGCCAAAAAATTTGGCCCTACGGAATGATTTGACAGCCATGATCAATGAGAAGGCCGGGTTGAGACCCCACAATAGCTCTAAAGGCGGTCTTAGAGTGGTTGATTATGGATCCACAGGCTTCACAAAAATTAGCAAGACACTTGCATAACGTCTCCAGGTTGGTACTATCATTGTGAACAAACGTGTTCATATCATCGGCAAAAAGTCTCATGGTGATCTGACTATGGTCGTGAGGCAAACGGAGGCATTTGATATTACCAGCGTCCACCTAGTGTGCCACAAGCCTGCTAAGCCCCTCTGTGGTGATGGCAAAGAGAAATAGCATACTTTTGGCACGAGAGCCATAGAAACTCATTAACTTTTGCACAGGTCATGAAACACTTGAAATACGCACTCTCAAAACTTGGCTTCATTTTTTAGGGTCTTCTCTCATCTGTCTTTGAATTCTCTTAAATGTTCTATCATCATTAGGCTTCGATTGACGAATTAAATGAGTTGGCACCTATCAAAGTCATGACAAGTGGAGCCACTGTGCTCTTAAATGAATTGGAGGCCGGTCTTGAAAGTACATCATATGTGGCATAATTCCCCTTGAAGGAGAATGATTTATATTTCAACGTATGGAACAGTGTGAAGGCTACGAAGAAGAGCCCGGTGGTTCACGTTATACGGTGTGCGGAAAATGAACGAAGTCTGGTGAAGAAGACGCTATGGAGCAGTGTGGTCCGGAAGCAACTGAAATAAATTTCTGCACTAGGAGGTGCAACTATATGGTATTCCAGAATGATGTACAAGCGGTCTGATTAATCAAAGAGTATTGTTTATTGTCAAGATCACTTCCTTTCTGAAGTTTTTATGTGAGTACCAAGTCTTTCAGTATTCTGCAGTGTTACTATTTTGTGTTAAGGAAACACTCACGAATTTGACACAACAAACAAGAGAGAAACAGAATCTTCCGGAAAATCAGTGCACAGGTGTACAGTATGCGAAGTTAGTGCGCGGTGTGCGCATAACAGAGCAATTAACCGCGGCGGACGCGTAAGGCGCGCATAACGCGAATTGAAGAATGACAGACCAGAGGAGCGCCAAAGAAATTGTATATATACAGCAAGATTTGAAGAACGCGACAGAGATATACACGGAGAGAGAATCGTAGATGATACACAGAGGAAAACGAGAGACTGAGAGAAGACGCCATAGAGCACGTATGAGTGAAGAGAGATTTAGAAGTTCTCAGAAGATGCCATAGATCGCGTATGTACAGATGAATAACACAAGCCTGAAGTGTCGGGTCTTTTCATCTGAAGAGAGATGGTAATAAGACACTACTCACTGTAGGAGAGTTTCTGTAACTTGAGCAAGAAGAGGCCAAGCTTACTTGTACACATCTTCTCTAATCGAAAACACATGTTCATGTGGATGTGTGCGTGCAATCTTTACTTGTGAAGAATCTAAAGTTATTTCGTATTACGGTAGGAAGCTTAGTTTATCGTTAACTATCACGACTCGTTACTAAACGTGCTTCAGTACCTTCTCTGTAAACGCATGTTTCGGTGAATAACAGTTTACTCAGTAAACATATTTCAGTAATTTTCGGTCAGTTACAGTTTCTCAGAAAACAAGTTTTTTGGTAGAACAACGAAGTATAACTCATAGCAGAGTTCGAAGCTTTGTATGAGAGATAGCTCATCTTGTAGCTAGACATCTCTACTTTAAGCTGATCACAGTTTCCGGTGGAATGAAGATGTACACACAGTACAAAAGTTAACCGGAAAGTAGCACTTCAGAACTGTGAAGGTTCTTCTTAAACTTCAGAAGAGCTCATTAAGTGGAGAAAGCTCACGAATCACTTTGGTACTTCTTGTATGTTCACCTGAAGTAATTATAACCAAAGTAGCAGTTCATTTCGGTAAAATTCCGGTACGACTACGGTGTCAGTCCAGTAACAGTCTGGTGAAGTTCCGGTGGAACTTGTGTCGCAGGATAACACAGTTAAGACGACGTTAATTAGGCTGAGCTACTGTTGATTACAGAAGTGTTCTGAATCACTCTAGTTTAGCATTCTATTTCGGTGGCGCGGCTTTTTCCGCAGGCCTGACAGAGTTCAAGCCTTGTCGCGAAACCCACCTTCAGGGCGAAAGTATTTCCGCATCAGTGGCGTTAGAGCCGAAGTTTTCGCCAACATTTTGGAAGTATTGCGTGATATAGTTTAATCAAGAATGTAAATGCATGTTGTGATTGTAGTATTACATTCATAATCCCTCTTTGCGATCCCATACCTTTGGAGATTGAGTGTTGTATTTCACTGAAGTATAGTACTGGCTTAACATTTACCGACCACGATGGGATAGGGTCAGTGATAAATCATAGCATAGAGTTGTTTGATGCCATTGCAAAGTGGTAAGGAGTATCTGACAAGTAATCCCTGTCACGAGTGTTTAGACGAGTTCCTTCAATAGGCTATAGCAACATTAAACTTTGAAGATATCACCCTCATGAACACAATCAATATCTTGGAAGAATTGCTGTTATGGGTGGAAAACGGAGTGCTACCTCGAAAACTCCTATAGGAATGGATCTTTGAGTGGAGAGATGGCAAATTATCCAAGGCCTCATGGGAAGGGCAAGCTAGTGGACTTGATCAGTAGAGCAACCAACACGAAGGAGAATACCCTACAGAAATAGGCCAAAGCGACGGTAATGGACCCCACCTAGAGTTGGCTTTAGCTCTAGTTCCTTCGACTCAATTCAATACCTTATAGGAGATTGAAGACCCAATCTCACACATAAATCAATTGCCAGTGTTGAATTATATTCATTTTTATGGAAGAACAGATGAAGACCTGTTGGGAAAGATGGATGGACACTCCAAGAAATGAGTAGATACTGCCAAATCCTTCTTTATACCAACCCCTTGATGCTTCAAACTTGTGTTCTAGGCCCTCTTAGCTTTCCAATGACACTAAATAAGTGCCTATGTACTTTGGAAATGATGTGAGAAATGATTGAATCAAGATAGACTACTTCCAAGGTGAAGGATCAATGAAAACCTTCTATTTTTGTTCACACACATGCTGCTTGTTATGCACCATGCTTCCAATACAGTAGGAATTAGAAAGATTCCTCTTATATATATCAAATTAACATTCCTCTTAGATATATCAAATTAACTTAATGAGCTAATGATTCGAAGTGGAATCACTTAAAATGATGCACTATACACAGAGCAACCAATTTAGCAATCAAATCATTACCCCCGATTTTTTAGGACCTCCATAGAGTTTGACCAGTGAGTGCTTCGATGCACTTTTCTCCAAATTGGCTGCATGGATTATCTTCAAAATTTTTTAGCACCTAGAGATCTTGGATCTGATTCTAACAAGCTATAGAACATTGAAAATGGTGTAGGACTGAATGAGATATGAGCAGCACAAGTTGACTATTATGAGTCACTATGACAGAGAGACTATAGATGAGAAGTATAAATCTATTGTATGAAAACATAATGTTGTACAAGATCATAGGCATGATAATCAAAGCCTAATGATTATGAGTAGTATAGGCTATGATGTAAAATGCCTTACTCTCTTACAAGGTGGTCAAGGAGAACTCGGGTATGGAGCCTTCTTACCCGCAAGTTTTTTTTGAACTCCTGCATCATTTGATCCTTAATCTGCTTGATGCCATTAGCATCATTACCTATGAGTATGATATCATCAACATATACACATAGGTATATTACCTCTGAATTTCTCCTCTTAACAAACAGAGAAGTATATGTTTTACTCATGATGAATCCTTGATCCTGAAGGTATGTAGTCAACCTATGGTTCCATGCCCTAGGTGCCTGCTTCAATCCATAAAGAGCTTGTTCAATTTACATACATATGTTACCTTGCTTGGATCCTTATAGCCAGGAGGTTGAGACATGTACACCTCCTCTGAAATCCACCCATTTAGAAATGCTTTTTTTACATCCACTTGATACATGTTCCAGTTCTTTGATGTAGCCACACTTACCAATATCATGATGGTTGGCATTTTGGCCACAGGTGAGAAGGTTTCTTCATAATCAACTCCTTGGGTTTGTGCAAAACACTACCCACAAGTCTAGATTTGTACTTGCTTATTGATCCATCAGAATTCCTCTTCATCTTATAGATCCATCTAGAACCAATTACCTTCATAGACTCATTCTTTGGTACTAGCTCCCAAATATCACTCTCCTTGAGTGCTTCAATTCCTCATCCATAGCCTCTTTCCATTCTGCTTTGGTCTTTGCTTCCTCATATGATGATGGCTCTTCAAATGACAAGTCTTTTGCAAGATAAATAGAGTACTTAGTAACTAAGGAAGTGTCATACCCATATCTGATTGGCTTCTTGCTCTCCCTTTGTGATCTTCTGATTGCTTGGTTGGATGATTCAGGTATATCCTTCAACTTCTTCATCTTGACTTTGCCTTTGGAATTCCATGCCTTGAACTCTTCTAAGTTGATGATGTCTTCATCATATGAGTTGATGTCTTCAATCTGATTAGGCCCCTCCTTAGTGAGACTTGGAAACTCCTCTTCCAAGTCATAAGGTATCTTTACTTTCTTGCATTCACTTTCAAACCAAGAGTCATTCTCATCAAAGACAACATCTCTACTGACCATAAATCTGGGTTGTAGAACCTCTATCCGTTCTGTTTCAAGTTGTACCCTATGAAGATGCACTTTTTTGCCTTAGGATCTAGCTTACCTCTTATTTGAGAAGGGATATGCACATAAGCAACACATCCAAAGATCTTGCACTGATCAAGTGAAGGTCTTGTACCATGCCATGCTTCATATGGGGTCATCCCATCAAGAGATTTGGATGGCAACATGTTTACAAGATAAGTGGCAGTAGATACACTCCCTGCCCAGAAGTGATTAGGTAATTTTTTCTCATTTAACATTGACCTAGCTGTTTCAACAATTAATCTATTTCTCCTCTCTGCCACACCATTTTGCTCAAGGGTATACCTTGTTGTAATTTCTCTCGTGATTCCTTTGTCCTGCAAGAATGCATCAAACTCATTTGAGAAGTACTCATCTCCTCCATCTGACCTTCGTCTCTTTGGGTTTCTTCCTGTTTGGTTCTCAACCAGTGCAAGATACTTTTTCAAACAACTGAATACTTCATCTTTGTGCTTCATAAAATATAAGACAATCCACCTATTGAAGGCATCAATGAAAGATACATAATACCTTGATCCAGAAATTGAGGGATCCTTACTTGGTTCCCATATATCTGTATGGACAAGCTCTAGGTAGTGCTCATGCATGTAGCCTTTTCTTGAGAAGGGTAACCTGTGAGATTCTCCAAACTGACAAGCATCACATTTATAGATCATGTGTTGCTTAGATACATCAGGTATCCCAAGCACACATTGATCTCTACATATTTGCTTTGAGGTTCTTTCACCAACATGCCATGATCTCTTATGCCAAATTTCAAGTTCTGATAGTGTTTGATCTTTATAGCTATAAAGTGCAATGTTCCTTGTATCTTCAAGTTCAAGAGTGAATAATATACTTGTCTTTTCTTCTTTGGCAATTCTCGTGAATCCATGTTGGGGATCTTCCACAAATGCTCCATATTGGTTGAATCTAACCTGCAAACCCTTTTCCAAAATTTGTCCAACACACATCAAATTCTTGGTAATTGTAGGTACATATAGAACCCTGCTCAACAGATTCTTATTTCCATCAGAGGTCTTAACATTTCCTACTTTAATCACTGAGTGCTTGGTGTCATCACCTGTTTGCATCTGATGCTTACCCTTTGGTTCCTCAAGGTCAGAGAGAAGAGCTACATTGCCTGCCACATGGTTTGAGCATCCTGAGTCAATGTAGAAGAGATGGTCATCATTTATACGTGGTTTTGAAGTCATATTCATAATCAGTTGAGAATCTTCTTGCTCCTCTGTGTAGTTGTAATCTTTCCTTGATTTGTAGCCTCCTTGGTAGTGACTATTGTAGTTGTTCTTGTAGCTGTTATTGTATCCTTGATGGTGGTTGAATCTTCCTCTTAATTGGGTATATCCACCTCTTTGAAATCCTCTTCCTCTCTGATTGTTGAAGTTCCTGTAACACTCATCTATAGTATGATTTGAAAATCCACAAATATTAGATGGTGAGGAGTTATAAGATATCCCCCTACCTTGCTTACCTCCTCTACCACTTCCTCTTGAGGTTCTACCTCTCCCTGCATAGTTGGCTTGGGAGGTAGCTCCTTCATCCTCAATCTTCTTGTTCTTCCTTTGTCTTTGTGCTTACTTTTATTAGTGTATAGGGCAGAAGAGCTATTACCTCTTGATGAATCTCCATTCTTGTAGAGCTTGGATTCATGGGCAAAGAGTTGCCCCATGCGTGTGGTAAGGTCTGGAATCTGCATGTCCATGTACAAGTCCATGGTAGTTGTGAAGCTCTCCCGTTGGTCATCAGCTTTAATACCATTGATTACTTGTCTTACAATCTGCTCCTCTTCAATTTTTTCTCCTATGCTTGCCAATTGATCTGCTACATCTTTGACTATGGTCACATACTCTGAGATGCCTTTCTTGGGTTGCTTTGTTTGAGTGGTAAAGTCAATCCACAATTGGTTCTTCCTAGCCCTTGTGTTGGAGGAGAAATAGTAAGACAATGTTTCCCAAGTCTCTTGGGATGTCTTATAGTTTCTAATATGTGGAAGAAGAAAATCACTAATTGAGTTAAGCAAGTACGACCTTGCTAATGCATCCTTGGCACACCATGTGTTGAGTCTTTCATGGTCCTCTCTTGTAGGTTGTCCTTTGCTTCTGAATATGGGCATCTCCTCATCTCCTGAGATGTATCCATAGAGGCTCCTTCCTTGCAAGTATGTCTTCATCCGCAAGGACCATGCTTGATAGTTCCTGTCCAATTTATCAATTGAAGAAGGAAAAACATCTCCCATTTTACCTTAGCTTTGCTCTGATACCACTGTTGGGAAAGATGGATGGACACTCCAAGAAATGAGTAGGTACCACCAAATCGTGCTTTATACCAGCCCTTTGATGCTTGAGAGTTGAGTTGTAGGCCCTCTTAGCTTTCCAATGACACTAAATAAGTGCCTATGTACTTTGGAAATGATGTGAGAAATGGTTGAATCAAGACAGACTACTTCCAAGGTGAAGGATCAATGAAAACCTTCTATTTTTGTCCACACACCTGCTACTTGTTATGCAGAGTGCTTCTAGTACAGTAGGAGATAGAAAAATCCCTCTTAGAGGTATCAAATTAGCTTAATGAGCTAATGATTCCAAGAGGAATATTAAAATGATGCACTATACAAAGAGCAATGAATTTATCAATCAAATCATTACCCTCGATTTTTTAGGACCTCTACAGAGTTTGACCAGTGAGTGCTTCGATGCGCTTTTCTCCAAATTGGCTGAATGGAGTATCTTCAAAATTTGTCAGCATGTAGAAAACATGGAGATGATTCCAAGAAGTTATAGAACATTGAAAATGGTGTAGAACTAAATGAGATATGAGTAGCACAAGTTGACTATTATGAGTCACTATGACAAAGAGACTATAGATGAGAAGTATAGATCTATTGTATTAAAACATAATGGTGTACAAGATCATAGGCATGATAATCAAAGCCTAATGATTGTGAGTAGTATAGGCTATGATGTATGCCTTACTCTCTTACAATGTGGTCAAGGAGAACTCGGGTATGGAGCCTTCTTACCCGCATAGTTTTTAGACATCTTTTATAGATGTTACACTTTAAATTTGAATTTGAATTCGTCATTGGCTGTCACTAAAAGTGATCCTCCAATCTAGGAGATATTCTTTCAAGTAAAGTCGTGACTTTTCTACCTAAAAATCTCCACGAGTTTAGTGGTGATTACAAATATTCTTCAAAGTCAAAAATGACTTTTACAAATGGTAAAGATAATCCTAGCAATGGTTTCCATGGAGCTTCAATTGTACATAAACTTTAGCCAAATGTGTAGGCTTGACCTTTGCGCCAACAAGACCCATATGTGCACATGCACATATTCAAAAATCAATATATCTATAATCATCATAACTTACAAGATGATAACCATTAGTTTCAGGTATTCCAAGCTATGCTGGTAGGTGATGCACTTAAATGGTTGATCGAGTACCCTCTAGACCATTTTTCATCCTATGATAAGTTGAAAGAGACTTTCTTAGAATGATTTCAGACCACCAAGGGCATTTCAGAGCCCAATGCTACTCTCTAGTATATGATGCAGAAAGGATTGGTAGAACAATATGCATCAGGCTTCAGATCCATAATGCGACAATTTTCAATCGACAAATGTGCTTCAAAAGAAATGCTGCAAGGTTTTTTTGTTGATGGACTTCAACCAGCTATTAAAGAAAAGAATTACATGTATACACTATAACAAACTCATACACTTGGTCGAATAATCGATTTAGTGAAAAGGATGGACCGAAAAATACAATTGGCCAATCTAGGCTCCGAGAAGAACAATCTAGTGACAAAATTAAGTACAAATCCAATTCAACCCTTGTATTATTTATGTTCAAGGAACGCGGGCCACATTACAGCCGATTGTGTGTTGAATCACGTATTTTGTCCAATTTGTAATAAGAATAATATAGTCTGGACGAATGCCGATTTAATGCTATGAACACATTAGTTGCTTCCACACAAGTAGATGTTCATTCATGGAAAGGAAATTCGATGGGATACAAGCCATCGGTCCACTTTGTCCATCAATCTCACCATTTGTTGCTCTACATGATTCATTAACCCAATCATGTGTTCTTCCTTTCCTATTCACTAGTTTGAAATCAAATTCTATTTACACAAGGAACCATCTACTTAATCTTTCTCATGTGAGTGCAATGGTTCTTCATTATTAGGAAAGTCTACAATAATGCAATAGTACATCCATAATTGAGCTATTCTGCAACATGCATAATTGAGCACTGCTATCAAGGTACCAAACGTATGGGTCTACTACAGACATATATTGCTCATGCAAAGATGGGGCATAGGTACAATGAGTATTAAATGCCCATCCTTCATTCTCAACAAGCTTACCAAAGTTTGCTTTAGGTGTAGATTCCTCTACAATAACCATTCTGGCCTCTTTCTTCTTTGGCTCTTCTACAACAAGCTTATGAGAACTCTCCATGGCATGTTCATTCATGCATTACATTACTTGTAAAAGTGTTTTTGCTTTTCTTTCTTCTTGATCTTTTTCTTCCTTCCTTGATTGTGCAATGTTAGCTCAACTGTACTTACTAGTAGATGAGCACCATGACGAGCTCCATTTATAGGCGGCCTCCTAAGTAGCTAAGAAATCTTGATTAGCAACTTGCATATTTGAGCTATTATGCCTCAATTGATCTTCTTGTACCAAAACATAGATCAAATACTCAATGGTTAAGTCATTTGGATTGCATTTTTGAAGAGTAAAAGCAAAATTCTTATTTGAATCTAGAGGACCGTTAAGAATAGCATGCGCAAGTGAGCTATCTAGCTAGACTTCGTCATCAAAAATAAACTTGTGTTTCAAATCTTTGATCTGCATCAAAAACCTTTCCATTGAATATCCTTCATTCATTTGCTCATGCTTTAAGGATTTTTGAGGTAAGCGACATGAGCCTCATTTCTTGCATGGTATGTTGCAAGAATATGCTAAGCATCTTTTGTTATCTTGCACGAGAGAATGTGAGGGAAAATGGTACACTTGACATAGAAGACTATCAATGCATGGGCATACACATCTTTGCCATCATAACAAATTTTGCTTTGTAGTAGGTGCTACAAGAATTAGAGCAGGACCAAGAGATTGAAGATCATGATAGTAAAGCACGATTTGCAACACTTTCAATCACTATACTCACAGGTATACTAGGATGTTCTTCAACACATTACACAATATTCCATAGTTCTTTTACTAACAATACATGTCACATCATGTATGCCCACCATGGGTAATGAGTACCATCCAAAGTATCCTTTATCTCCAACATACTAATCAGATCATTGCTTTTAGCCATACCAAGTGACTAAATACTGTGCTATGGAAAATTGCCTACATCTCAAAACATTGAATAGAAATACCCACTCATGCTCTAGTAAACTTGTAGAAAATTTTGAGAGGCTTGTATTGGTATTTTATAGAGGAAAATAGACAAAACAAAGGCATTTAATAGGTATTTGATGATATTTTATGTGTTTGTGCCATTATCTCTAAGATTATTCTTTTACAACTAGTTTACTTGAAAGAATGTCATTCAGGACTGTATGAATGGAAGTGATGCCATGGATAAACGGGATTGTATGAGAGAATGGTGTTGAGGATTGTAAACATAAGCCATCATATTGCAAAACTTGCATCATGGTCCTATGACCAAGATAGGTGATTTCTAGATTCTATATGAAGAAACAACATGCTTTTGACATGAAAATCATAGAAATTGATTAACTTTTGGATAGGTTATGAACATTTGAAATATGCATCCTCTTCTCTTTAGAGCCTAAATTCTTTTTCTTTTGGATCTTCTTTCATCTCCGTGTGAGTTCTCTTAAATTTTCTATCATGTTTCATTGCACGCTTTGTATCTTGATTGATTATCAGGCTTCAATGGATGAATTAAATGAGTTGGCATTTACCAAAGCCATGAGAAGTGGAGGCATTATGATATGGTGAATGGATGTCAAAAACCTCATTTTGGGCGACTAAACCTAGTATTACCTTTGGAGCAAGCTCAAGCAAAGTGAAGAAACTATGCTACGAGGTAATTTGGTTGGTTGTACCACTATCAAGGTACCAAACATTCAGGTCTATCACAAAGATGCACTACTCATGAGAAGATGGGGCATAGCTAAAATGAGTAGTAACTTCCCATTCTTCATTCTAAATAGCTTACTAGACTTTAGCTTAGGTGTATATGCCTTTGCAAAAACCGTTCCAAACTCTTTTTTCTTTGCCTCTTTTGGAACCAGTTTACGAGGATTCTTCATTTCATGATCATTTGAATTACACTACTCGCAAACTATTATTGCTTTTCTTTCTTCTTGTCATCTTTGTCTTTCTTCTCTGATTGTACAACATTAGCTCATTTCTACTTACTAGTAGATGACCTCCATTTATCGGTACCCTCCTAACTAGCTAAAAAATCTAGATGTGTACCATGCATAATCGACCTATTATGTCTTGAATAATCTTCCTATAAAAGAACAAAGACCAACTCCTCAAAATTAAGTCACTTTGATTTCATTTCATAATTACATCAAAGAGTAGAAGAAAAATTTGGATTTGAATCTCAAGGACCATAAAGAATACAACGCACAACTGAACTATTTTGCAAGATTCCATCATCATAAATCAACAACTCTTTCAAGCCTTTGATTTAAAAACAAAAACTTTCCATTGAATCTCCTTCATTCATATGCTCACTCTTCAACTATTTTCGGATGTAAGCAACATGAGCCTCATTTCTTGCATGGTATGTTGCAAGAATATCCAAAGCATATTTTGTTATGTTGCAGGAGAGAATTTTCGGGGATAAGGGCACACTTGACATACAAGACTATCATTGCATGTGCATGTGCATGTGCATATGCATCTCGGCCATCGTAACAAAGTTGCTTTTTTGTAGGTGTTGTAGCAACGGTAGCATGACCAAGATATTCAAGATCGTCATATTAAAGCACCATCTACATCACCTTCAATCCCTATATTCACAAGTGTAGTAGGATGATCTTTTACACCCTGCACAATATTCCATAGTCCTTTTGCTACCAATACATTCCACATCATGTATGCCCACTATGGGTAATTTGTACCATCCAAATTATCCTCAATATCCAACATACCGAATACGCCAGTCCTTTTAGCCATGGCGAGTGACTAAATGTTGGTGTATTTTATCCAAGCCTAATGCTTGGTCATTCAAAAATGTAAATCATTACTTATGCACACTCGTAGTGGGAGAGACATAGAAACATGTTGTTGCAGATCTTGAAAAGTTATTACCTTTAAAAGTAAAAATCTTTAAATAAACTCGTGGCCATGTTAGGCATAATTACGAGCTCCATTAAGAGTGATTGATTAGCTAGATGATTCCTCAAATTTAGGTGACTTTTAGGTACAATCCCTCCAAGATTTGAATTCAAATATCACTATATAAACACCTATCTGTAGTTGCAGATCAGAGTAGCCCTTTGATCTACATTCTAGAGAGATATTGATCAAGCACCAAGACATAAGTGAAGCACACACTATGCTTCTCCTTCTCAAGCTTCATGTCCATTCATATCATGTACAATATGTCAATACAGATTGATTTTCAAGCTATACTTTGAAGTTGTTCTTATTTGTTGCTACAAGTTCATCTTCTCATTTTATGTCAAATTTAGTTAGTGAGTTCTCTACGTATACTTGATTTTTTCTTGAGCTTTAAATTGGTATAGGCTATTTGAGAAGTGTACTTTTATAATACCAATTTTCATCATCATTTGGTTATTATTCTATAAACTACATTCATTTGAAGTGGACTAGGTATACTGTCAAGCTAACTCCTAAAGTGATGGGATGATACCTGTATGTTGCTAGATTGATTTCTCTCAATATGGTTCATAAAAAATCATCACATTTTTTGCTTTAGATTCATTATCTACCTAATTAAAAGTATGCAAAAGATATATACTCAATTTTCGCCAGGTTATGAGCTTTGAGTTAATTTCCGGAATGCAATCCATCCCAAGATAGCAAGGTTTTGCTTCATCCATTTTGTATGAACTAGTCTGTTTTGATGAATCAATTTGAGATCGATACTGCAAAAGCCATAGGGACGTTTATATGCATCTTTAGCAAGTTACAAGGTGTCTACTTATCATCTCTGAAGTCATCTTGGTAGATGTTGAGCAGGTTTTGCAGCAACAGGCACATCTTTGGAGTGTTTCTTCCATCTTCCCTTATAGTGGTATCCAAGCAAAGATAAATCAATATGGGAGATGCATTTCCATCCGCCATTGACAAATTGGATAGAAACAACTACTCAGCTTGGTCTATGAGGATAGAGGCCTACCTTCAAGGGAGAAATCTAATTGGATACATATATGAAATGAAGTCATGCCGACAATGAGAAGCAAAGGTATCACATGAAGAGCAAGAAATGCTTACAACTTGATTCTCAAAGGATGCACTAGCCAGGTCCTACATCTTAAACTCAATTTCTCATTTTCTTTTACCTCATGTGAAATGATGCAAGACCTCAAGAGAAACTTGGATATCACTTGCTTCCTTCTTATCTTTAAATACTGGAGCAAGGAAGAACCATCTATGGATGGAGTTCACTACCTTGAAGAAAAGTCCAAAGCAAAGTGTGACTGATTATGTTACCAAAATGAAGGAGATCTCTTATCATTTAGGAATCATTCGAGAGTTAATTGAAGAAGAGCAAATCATAAGTAAAATTGTCAATGGAATCAAGGCTGATGACAAGTGGGAATCTTTTACAAAATGAAGGAGATCTCTTATCATTTAGGAATCATTCGAGAGTTAATTGAAGAAGAGCAAATCATAAGTAAAATTGTCAATGGAATCAAGGCTGATGACAAGTGGGAATCTTTTACAACTGCCATGGACCTATACATGGATATGCAAGTGCCAGACCTCAACACTCTTATGGGCCAACTCTTCACACATGAAGCAATAATAAGAAAGACTGGTGAATCCTCAAGAAGTAATCAGTCTTCTACCTTATACACTGATGAACCTAAAGCTAAGGACAAGTCAAAGTATAAAAAGAATGAAGATTAAGGTAGTTCTTTCCAAGCCAACTTCATAGGTAAAGGAAAAGCTAGAGGAAGAGGTAGAGGAGGAAAGAAGGGCAGGTGATGATATAGAACGTTCAATGGAGAAAATAAGGATTTAGAAGAATTCCCAAGGGAGAAAAGACACGAAGACTCTTCACCTTTGAAGTGGAGACACGAAGCACATAGCATTATTTAGCTTTGGATCTCAAACAGTCTCTGAATTGCATGTATGTCACAAAAGGCTTGCTCATATTGGTGAGAGAACTTTGAAACAAATTAGTAGGGATCAAAATGTTCTTGGATTTCCCAACATCAAAAAACAACATATGATATAAAAGGGTGGAGATTTTCAATTCGGCAAAGATCATAGACAACCCTTCAACAGGAAAGACTATATCCATCAAGAATTATTGGATCTTCTCCAAAGAGATGCATGCGATCCAAGCAAAGAACCTCCTATTTTAGGTTCAAAAGATTATGTATCTTTTATTGATTATTGTAGCAAATGGACAATTTTGTACTTTATGAAGCATAAAGATGAAGTTTTCAATTGTTTCAAAAAATATCTTGCTCTTGTAGAAAATCAAACAGGTAGATGTTTTAAGAAGCTCATATTAGATGGTGGTGCAGAATACTTCTCAACTGAATTTGATGCTTTTCAATAGGAAAGAGGCATCAAAAGAGAGGTAAAAACCATACACACACCTGAACTCAATGAAGTAGATGAAAGAAGGAACATAACAATAGTTGAGGCAACCAGATCCATGCTCAAAGAAAAGGATTTACCCAATTATCTTTGGCGTGAGGCTGTATCAACAACCACATACCTTGTAAATAGACTTCCATCAAACTCTTTAGATGGTATGAATCCCTATGAGGTATGGTATGGAAGAAGGCCAAGTGTAGACCATTGCAAGATCTTGGATGTCTAGCTTATGCGCACATACCTTCTCAAATAAGAGGGAAATTGAATCCCAAAGCAGAGAATTATATCTTTATTAGATATGATCATAACAAAAAAGGATACAAATTGTATAATCCCTCTAACAAAGGTTTTTTAGTTGGTACATGTGTCATCACATCCTGTTTATCTTGATTGTTAATTTGGCTTTGATTAACAAACTAAATGAATTGGCAATTATCAAAGTCATGAGAAGTGGAGGTAGTATGCTATGGAGAGTCGGATGTCAAACACCTCATTTTTTGAGACTAAACACACTATTCCTTCTGAAAGCGAGCTGAAGAAAAGTGAAGAAACTATGCTACGAGGTAATATGTTTGGTTGCACCAATATCAAGGTACCAAACATTTGGGTCTACCACAGACATGCATTGCTCATGAGAAGATGGGGTGTAGCTGTAATGAGTAGTAAATTCTCATTCTTCATTCTAAGCATGCTTACTAGACTTTAGTTCAGGTGTAAAGGCCTTTGCAACAACCATTCAAAACTCTTTCTTCTTTGCCTCTTTTGCAGCCAGTTTATGATAGTTCTTCATTTCATGATCATTTGGATTATGATACTTGCAAAACTAGTCTTGCTTTTCTTTCTTCTTATCATCTTTGTCTTCCTTCTTAGATTGTGCAATGTTAGCTCATTTCTACTTACTAGTAGATGAGCTCCATTTACCGGCACCCTCCTAACTTGCTAAGAAAGCATCATCTGCAACATGCATTATTGATGTGTTCAACCTCATCCTATAGAAAAACAAAGAACAACTTCTCAAAGGTTAAGTCACTTGGATTGCCTTTCATAAATAAACAAAATCTTACAAGAAAAATTTTGATTTCAACCTGGAGGATTATGAAGAATAGGATGCACATGTGAACTTTCATCAGTAGAAATGAACAACTCTTTCAATCCTTTGATCCTTTTACAGAAAACTTTCCATTGAATCTCCTTCATTCATATGCTCACTCTTCAACTATTTTTGGAGGTAAGAAACATGAGCCTCATTTCTTGGATGGTATATTGCAATATTATCCCAAGCATCTTTTGTTATCTTTTGGGAGAGAATGTGAGGGATAATGCCATGCTTGACAAAAAAGGCTATTAATGCATGTGCATATGCATATCTTGCATCACAACAAAGTGTTCTCTATAGTAAGTGGTACAAGAACAACAACAAGACCGCGAAATTGAAGATCATCATAATAAAACCATCTACATGACCTTCAATCACTGTATTTGCAAGTGTATTTGGATGCTTTTCAACACCATGGACAATATTCCACAATCCTTTTGTTACCCATTCATGTCACATTATGTATTTCCACTATGGGTAATAAGTACCATCCAACTTATCCTCACTAGCCAACATACAGAGTACATCATTGATTTTAGCCATGGCTAGTGACTAAATACCATGATGCAAAAAATTGATTGTATCTCAAAAGTTGAACAGAAATACCTAATCAACCTCTAGTAAACTTGTAGCATATTTTGAGATGCTTAGATTGGCGAACCAAACCTTGTGTATATCTCTCACACAAAAGGAAACAATTTCCTACAGAATCACTATGATAATGCAATCCTAGGCTAAAATGAGATCAAATCAAAATTCTGATGCCACAAAGCAAAGTTGTGTTGGAGTTCGACTTCTGCAAAAACACACAAACAACTCGCGGAAGAAGAAGAGGCTTGGAGCACAACACAGAGTACTGAATGTATTACCATTAGCATGTACAAATAGAAGTAATCCCTTAGGGCTATATGCGTATATACAAGCTGGGTGGAAAAAAACCCCCTAAAGAGGGAAAAAAGTGCCCCGGTGGTCCTAGTGTGTGAACACACTAGGAGTGATGCGATGATGCGGTGAATAATGAGTTAGCACTAGGAGACAACAAATCCCTCCCAGGAGTGATGCGGTGAACAATGAGTTAGCACTCGTGTATAAGGAAGTGCCAAGCTATGTGGAATCAATCCACAAAAGGAAGTAAGCCCAAAGCTTTGCAGAAAGCTTCAAACTTCTCCTTAGCTAGAGCTTTCATGAAAAGTGAATCAACAATGTTCTCTTGTCTGGGCACATATGCCAAGCTGACGTCTCCAAGAGAGAACCTCTCCCTGACATAATGATAATGCACCTCAATATGATTAGCGTGAGCATGGAATATAGGGTTCCTCACAATTGCCAATGTGCTCTGATTGTCAGTGAAGATGGTGGTAGCAGAAGACTCACCAAAACCTAAATCAATTATGAGGCGTCTGAGCCACAGACACTCAATAGTCGTTGTGAAAGCTACACTATACTAAGCCTCACAACTAGAAGTGGCCAGAGTAGGCTACTTCTTTCTCAGCCAAGACATGCATGAGCTACCAAGCATGAAGCAAAAACCACTAGTGGACACATGAGTTTCATAGCAACCAGCTTAATCACTATCAGAAAAAGCATGCAAATCTGGTAGTAGTGATCCCCCCTTGGGATAAAACAATCCAAGTAGCTGGGTACCACTCAAGTAGTGAAAGATGCACTTAACCACCTACCAATGCTTGACACCTGGGCAATGCATAAACTTGCTCATCTATGAGACAACAAACTAAATATATGGCCAAGTAATGCGTAAGTAAATCAAGCATCCAACAGCATGCTGATAGAGAACAATGTCAAATGCATCCCGAGCATCATGAAGACTCAATCATAGTCCTGTCTCCATAGGAGTGACAATAGGCTTACAATCTTCAAGGCCAAAATGCTGCAATAATGTGTCAATATATTTCATTTGACACAAAGCCATTCCACCATCAACTTGTATAAACTAAATGCCCAAATAATGATGCAAATGCCCCAAATCAAACATCTCAAATGAGGCATGCAAATTAGCCTTAACATCAGCAATATGTTTGTCATGAGGACCAATGAGCAGCATGTCATCAACATACACAACAATGATCAGAAGCATATCATTAGCATGCTTAACATATAAGGTTCTTTCAATTGGATTTATGCCTTCTTTAACCTGCACACCTCATTTTCATGCCCTTTTTGCACAAAGCCATAGAGCTGAAGAACATACACTTCTTCATGCAAGTCACCATTCAGAAATGCAGTTTTAATGTCCAACCATGAACATTCCAACCATGATGCAAGTGCACAGATGCTATGAATAGTAGTCATTTGGCATGTAGGTGCAAAGGTCTCATCAAAATCAATGCCTCTTTCCTGCACATAACCCCTTGCAACAAGCCTAGCATTATACCTATCAACTGTTCCATCAGGTTTACACTTCAGCTTATATACTCACTTAATGCCAATGGGCTTCTTGCCAGGAGGCAAGTCACATAAAGACCTCGTATCATTTTTCATGATAGCATCATATTCAGATTGCATTGCAGCCATCCAATGTTCAGAATTTTGTGCTTCACCAAACAAAATAGGTTTAGTCTCATCACAAAGACTAGAGTGAGCCATAACATAGGAATTTGATGCAAAAGAGGCACTATGAGAGCCTAAACAAGCACGGTATGATAGGGGTGAATCTGATTTAGTGCCACGCAAAGTTTGCACCAGCCATTTTGGCATAGTTTTTGCCTCCTCAATATCAACTCTTTCATCAACAAGTGCATCGTGTAAATCTCCATAAAAAAATGGAATGTCCTACATCATCACATGAAACCTGCAAAGGTTGAGAAGTTGCCTCATTAGAACCAACACTAGAGTATCCACCTATAAAAAGAGGCAGCAAAGTATCATACAAGTCTTTGGAGCTAACAAATGTCTCCTTCATACATTAAAGTAAAGGCTTAATAGCATATTCCAAAAAAACAACATCACGGCTAACCAAAATGCATTTAGTCTATGGATGATATAGACGATAGCCTTTGCTTTCAGAATTGTACCCAACAAAAATATGTTTTATTGATTTATCATCCAATTTCCTATGATGTTGTCCAGGCCCTAATGTATATGCTAGACAACCAGAAACACATAGATGAGCAAAAAATGACTTGCAACCATGCCAAGACTCATATGGAGTGATAGACTGTAGTGCTTTAGTGGGACACATGTTAAGTACATATGCTGCACACATGACAACCTCAAGCCACAAACTATGTGGTAAATCTTGACTCTTGACCATACACCTCGCCATCTCCATGAGTGACCTGTTCTTCCATTCATCAAATCCATTCTATTGAGGTATATATGGCATTATACACTGATGTTTTATCCCACGTTCAGCCCAAAATGCATTAAATTCAGAAGACATATATTTCCCCCCCTTGATTAGAATGGAGGGTTCCCATTTTACATACTGATAGATTTTTAGCGAAAACCAAGAATTGTTTAAAGATCATAAACACTTCAGACTTTCCTTTGAGTGGATATACCCATGCATGCCTAGAAAAATCATCAGTGAAATTCATGAAGTAAAGATAGTTTCCAAAAGAATGTGTCTGTATAGGACCACAAACATCACTATGTACAAGCTGCAATTTTTTAGTAGCTCGAACTAAAACATCCTTTGGGAAGGATGAACACTGAATTTTGCCCAAAATAGAGCCTTCACAAACATGTTTTCTGGGTGCCTCAAATTTGGGAAAAGAGGACACCATTTCATATTTCTGTAGGCATATCAAACTAGCAAAATTTAGATGACCAAAGCATGCATGGCAAAGCTTCGCATCTGACATAGCCTGAGAATCATGTACTGCACATGCTGAATCATTTACAGATTTTTCATTGTGTATGAGCTTATACAACCCATGACATAAAATTCCTGAAGCAATAATCACATCGCCATTTGACAGGTCATGAATTGTATATCTACTATCAACAAATTTCACAACAAAGCCAAACTTGGCTAATGCAAAAATTGATAACCGATTCTTCTTTATCCTTAGCACAAACAAAGCATCCGACAATGTGAAAGAAATACCATCAGTAGTAGTCAGAATGATCTTACAAAATCCCATGACAATATTTCTTGTAGGGGCATGCTCAAGTATTTTTTGTAGTAGTCAAGCGTTGTTGGTGCATGTGACAACATTTCTTGTAGGGGCAGGCTCAAGTGAAGTGAAGAAACTTTGTTGTGAGGTAATATGTTTGGTTGACCCACTATCAACGTACCAAACATTTGAGTCTACTAGAGACTTACACTATTCAGGAGAAGATAAGTCAAAACTACAAACAATAGTAAACACCCATTCCACATTCTGCACAAGATTAGCTGACTCTATTTTTGGTGTTAAGGCCTCTACAACAACCATTCCTATACCTCTTTTTTCTTTGCCTCTTTTGCGCCCAGCTTTGGAGAGTTCTTTATAACATGATTGTTTCCTTTACAGTACTTACAAAAGAATTTTTGCTTTTCTGATTTCTTCTCCTCTTTGTCTTCCTTCTTTGAATCTGCAACATTTGCAAATTTTTGCTTACTAGTAGATGAGCTCGAGTTACCTTTGCCCTTCTGACTAGCGAGGAAAGCTTGATCTACAACATGCATAATGGACCTGTTCTACCTAGTATGATCTTCCTACAACAGAAGAGAGACTAACTCCTCAAATGACAAGGCATTTGGATTGCCTTTCATCATCAAATGAAGAGTAGAAGCAAAACTCTGATATGAATCAGGAAGACCATTCAAAACGGTCTGCACAAGTGAGCCATCTAGTATAACTTCATCAACAAAAATCAACTGTTCCTTCAAGTCTTTGATCTTTGTCAAAAACCTATCCATAGAATCACCTTCATTCATGTGCTCACTCTCCAGCTGTTTATGGAGGTAAGCAACACGAACCTCATTCCTTGCCTGGTACAATGTGATAAGTGTATCCCAAGCATTCTTAGTTGTTTTCGAAGAGCGAATGTGAGGAATAATGGCATGTTTGATAGACAAGGCTATCAATGCATGTGCCTGAGCATCTTTACCATCCCAATGAATTTTGTATGTAATAGGTGAAACAAAAACCACAACACGAACAAGAATTTGAAGAATATGAACATCTTCAATGACACCTACAATAGCTTCGATACCTGTATTCATAGGTGTAATAGGAGGTTTTTCAACACCTTGCACAATGTTTCAGAGTCCTTTTGCAACCAATACATGTCCCATCACAAAATCCCACAATGGGTAATTGGTACCATCCAACTTATCCTCAACAGCCAACATACGGAATACATCACTACTTTCATCCATGGCCATTAACTAAAGTACCCTGATGTAGAAAAATGACTGTATCTGAAAAAGTTGAACAGAACTACCCTAACAAGTTCTGCTAAACCTATAGCAGACTTCGAGATGCTTATGGTGGCGAGCCAAAACCTGTATATATCTTTGGCACAAAAAGATGAAATAGCCTACCCAAGTGCTATGATAATGTGTTCAGAGGCCAAAATGGGCTCAGATCTGGATTCCGGCACCACAAAGTAAAGCTGTTTACATCTCCTAATCACCCTTACTTTGCTCACCAAATTTCATGCGATTTTGAGACTGTGATCGGAGGGGTGTCGACAATGCCCTAGATGAAGCGACCACCTACTCTGATAGCAATTATTGGATTTAGATGTCTATGGAAGCATGCAAACAGCAAAAGGAAGAAGAATAAGCTTGGAGCACAACACACACTACTAAATGTATTATCACTAGAATGTACAAAGATAAGTAACCCGTAAGGGCTATAGGCATACATACAAACTGGGGAAAAAAAACCTCCTAAAGAGGGAAAAAAGTACCCCGATGGTCTTAGTGTGTTCACACACATCACCACCTAAATATATCAACAAGTTGCTTTGAACAAAGATTAAAACTGTATGTGGGAGACTAGACCAAGATTGGAAGCATCAATCAAAGAAATTAAATACTTTACGAAGGAAGCTCATTCATTGGGATAGATAAACACTTGACAAGATTTGGACACTTAAAGGATTTCATGGAAATTCCTTAAGTTTGGGTCATATGAGTTGCATAATGGGAGTTCTGGAATGCTTCAATACATGCTTGGAAAGGGAGTTTTTGAATGCTTTTGGTCATATGAATTGTACAAAGGGAGTTTACTTTGTTAGAGAAGTTTGCAAAATCATTTTATTCTCTTAGTAACCTCAAATGTATGACTTGTAAAGCTCAAAAATTTGCAAAGCATGGAAGAGTCATTCATATGGTTATACAAAGCTATGTAATATATATATATATATATATATATATATATATATATATATATATATATATATATATATATATATATATATATATATATATATATATATATATATATATCGAGCTTTTTACACTTTCAAGTGTGGGTGAAAAATGTTTTTGCATAACTTATCTTTGTAAATTCTCTTGGTAATACATTTTGTATTGTGTGTTGTGCTCCAAGCTTCTTCTTCTTCCTTGTGTTGTTTTCATGCTTTTACATACCTTAAACTCCAAGAATTGGTATCAGATCAGGTTGTTGCTTCATCTAGGGCACCGTTGGCACGCGTCCGGTCAGAGTGTTAGAATTGCATGATAATTGGTGACCATACTCACGGTGATTAGGAGTTCAAAATACCTTCACATCTATGGTGTCGAAATCATGATCTGAGCTCTTTTGGACCTCCGAACACACTATCATAGTGCTTGTGTAGACAATTTCATCTTTTTTTGCCAAAGATATATACAGGTTTTGGTTCACCAGTATAAGCTCCTCGAAGTCTACTACACGTTTAATAGAATTGGATAGGGTAGTTTTGTTCAACTTTCTGAGATACAATCATTTTTCTACATTAGGGTAATTTAGCGAGTGACCATGATTGAAAGTAGTGATGTATTCTATATGTTGATTATTGAGGATAAGTTGGATGGTATCAATTACCCATTATGGGCGTATATGATGCATCATGTATTGGTTGTAAAAGGACTATGGTATATTCTGTAGGGTGTTTAAAAACATCCTATTACACTGGAAATTAGAGTTACTGAAGTTGACGTAGATGGTGTTGAAGATGGTGAAATTCTTCAGATTCATGTTCGTGCTGCAGTTCCTACTGCACCTACTGTAATAACCTCATTGGGATGGCATAGATGCTCAAGTACATGCATTGATAGCCATTATTCCTCACATTCACTCCTCCAAAATAGCAAAGGATGCTTGGGATACACTTACCACTTTATACGAGGCAAGGAAAGAAGCTCTTGTTGCTTACCTCTGAAAACAGTTGGAGAGTGAGCACATGAATGAAGGAGATTCCATGGAAAAGTTTCTAACAAAGGTCAAAGATTTGAAGGATCAGTTGATTTATGCAAATGAATTCTTGCGTTACAATCCACGTGTGCAGAGTGTTCTAAATGGTCTTCCAAATTTATATAAAAGTTTTGCGTCTACTCTTTGATTGATGATGAAGGCCATTATTATAGGTAGAACACATCCATTATGCATGTTGCAGATCAAGCATTCTTGGCTAATCAGAAGGGCAAAGGTAAATGGCGCTCATCTACTAGTAAGCAAAGATTTGTTAATTGTGCACTATCAGAGAACAATGATAGAGATGAGAAGAAAACAGGCAAGGAGAAATTGTTTTGTAAATATTGTAAAGGAAATGTTCATTTCATATAGAGTTTTCCAAAACTCACTGCAAAAGAGGGAAAAAAAAAGAGGCAGGAATGGTTGTTGCAAAAGTCTCTACACCCAAATGAGAGTCTACAAATCTTGTGTGGAATGAAGAATGGGTGTTTATTAGTGTTTTTAGTTATGAGGCTTCATTCAAATAGAAACACAGAAGGCCTCTCTTTTCTTTTTAAACTAACTAAAAAAACGGCACCTTTCCAAGCCCTATAACTCAAAATCAGTGAGGAATTAGCTTAAGCTTGTGAGCAAGACTTTTATTCAATTTTTCGATCTGTAGAATAGTGTTAGAGATGATCTAGGTCCAAATCTGCCTCCAAGTACCATTTTGAGCCCTACAAGTTTAGAAATTCTCGATAGAATAAAATCAAGGCATTTTCTTACAGAGAATTGAATGTAGAGCCCTAAATGAGGTACTTACAACATGATTCACAAAAATTGTAGACAAAGAATATTATTATGATATGCATGCTCTCCTTTCTTTCATATAGAACTTTTCCCAATCTCTCTATCTTCATGTTCAATTGTCAATGAAAAAACATGATGCGGATATTAGAGAGAGAAAAGGAAACTTGTCATCCCAAAATTTTGCCTAGATGCATAAAATGACCTAATTGTTCATTCAAAGCACTATCCCCGTGATGTAATTTGGAAGGTTCAGAATGAAGTATTTCACTATTGAAAGGCCTATTGGATTTGACCACTATCAAGGTACCAAACATTCGGGTCTATCATAGACATGCACAGCTCATGACAAGATTGCAATGCCCTCTAACTTTGACACTATAGGCTTCACTACAAATTTGCTAACCAAACCGTGGAACTAGATGTACTAGTTAAAGTGATATCTAGTGCAAATTTTCAATATGCAGTGGAGTGGGGCAATGTCGATGTCGGCTTAGGATACTCGACAACCAAAACAATCTTTGCAAAGTGAAAGATTGATGGCAAAAGATTGATGGCCTAATTGGTCCACGTTGAGATCCTTGGCGAAATCGTCTTCTACATCATCGCCCTCCTTCATGCGTACATTGAGAGTTTTCGATGTCTTGAGGTATAACTTTCCTCTTGACTTGTACTTCTATTGTGGTGTGTGTGTGTGTGAGAGAGAGAGAGAGAGATGATGCTATGCTCTCTGCAAGTGCAACGAATTAGCTCCTCTTAGTCCTTGTCTAGCCGAGGAGAGCTCAAGTGTGAATGCCTTGTGCACCCTTGGTTACCTACCGCCCGAAAGGAAGGCTGCCGTCCGCCCTTTGTGACTAATCCATGCAAAACTTCTCCCTCACGTTCACTCAAGGCTATAGGAGGAATCCAACCAGTCTCGACACTAATGTCCAGCGGTTTTCTTCTCTCTTTCCCTCTCTTTGCCGAATGCTAAGAACATGATATCGTCACACGGAACATTTCTAGATAACCCTTTCGTCATGACACCGTCATGCACTACTCCTTGCCTCAGTTCTATGGCTTGGGAAGCTCGGACTTTCGTAAAAGCCATGCAAAACTCTACTGTAGAGTCTTCTGATGTGTGCATATAGAGTTAGTCATTCGAGCTTTTTAATTTTGGGAGGACAAGACTCAAATGTGGAAGGCGACACTCCAGAGAGTACACAAGTGACCATTGGAAGATTTAGTGGAGAGTTATGTCACCTGTACGTGTGCATGCACCCTTGAGGGAGTTAATTGAGCAACACGCCTTCTTCTTCTCTTTTGTGCTAGCTTGCTATAAAGATATTTCGTGTGTTCGTGCCATTATCTCCATGATTATGATGCTTCTACAACTCGCCTACTTGAGGGAAGGTCACTAAGGATTTGTATGAGTGGAGGGGATGCATGCCATGGATACAGGGGATTGTATGAGAGAATGCCATTGAGGATTGTAAACATAAGCCATCATCTCGCAAAGCCTTCATCATGGACCTATGATCAAGACAGGCGATTTCTACATTCTATACGAAGAAATAGCATACTTTTAATACAAAGGAAGTTCGGCATTAGCCTACTCTCCCGGACTTGAATTAAATAAAGAAAGAAAAGTACAAGAGAAGGGGACTAGTGCTCACGGGACCCCCCAAATCCCACAAAGCAGGGGAAGCTTTTACAAAGCTTAGATAGCATTACAAAGAAGGTTAATCACCCTCTCATCACCCTCGTGAGGGACCCACTTGGATTTAAGCTTGTTATTGATCAAAAGGAGAACTTGATGATGCCTGAAGGGGGGGGGGGGGGGGGGGGGGGGACAATCCTTTTGCCAAGGAGCAACCAATTTTGCAATCAAATCATTACCCCCGATTTTTTAGGACCTCCACAGAGGTTGACTAGTGGGTGCTTCGATGCACTTTTCTCCAAATTGGCTAAATGGATTATCTTCAAAAAATTTTAGCACGTAGAGATCTTGGAGCTGATTCCAACAAGCTATAGAACATTGAAAATGGTGTAGAACTGAATGAGATATGAGTAGCACAAGCTGACTATTATGAGTCACTATGACAGAGAGACTATAGATGAGAAGTATAGATCTATTGTATGAAAAAATAATGTTGTACAAGATCATAGGCATGATAATCAAAGCCTAATGATTATGAGTAGTATAGGCTATGATGTATGGCTTATTCTCTTACAATGTGGTCAAGGAGAACTCGGGTATGGAGCCTTCTTACCTGCGAGTTTTTTAGACATCTTTTATAGATGTTACACTTGAAATTTGAATTTGAATTCTTCATTGGCTCTCACTAAAATTGATCCTCCAATCTAGGAGATATTCTCTCAAGTAAAGTCGTGACTTTTCTAGCTAACAGAATCCACGAGTTTAGTGGTGATTACAAATATTCTTCCAAGTCAAAAATGACTTTTACAAATGGTAAAGATAAAAAACTTCCTAGCAATGATTTCCATGGAGCTTCAATTGTACATAAACTTTAGCTAAATGTGTAGGCTTGAGATTTGCACCAACACCTCCCCCTCAAGCCAAACATTTTGGCTTGGTCTTCTTCTTCAATCTTCTTGAATGTCGTGCAATCCAATCATAGACTTAAACCTGTAAAGTTCTGTACCATCTAATGCTTTAATCAATAAGTCTTCACATTGCATGTTAGTTGATACATAAGCCAACTGAATTTCCTTGCTCAATAGCTTCTCTCTCACATAATGATAGTGGATCTCTATATGCTTGGTCCTAGCATGATAAATAGGATTTGCTGCAAGGTGTAGTGAGCCTGTATTGTCTCCAAAAATCATTGGAGATGTAGTATGCAAACCTAAATCTGTATATAACAATCTGATCCATATGGCCTCTTGAGTAGCATTGGCCAATCCTCTATACTCTGCTTCTGTAGAAGATAAAGCAACAATAGGTTGCTTCTTTGAAGACCATGATATAGGTTTGTCACCTTCAAAGGATAGGTATCCTTAGGTACATCTAAAGACATTTCTGTAGATAAACGTATGAAGAAGCTTCTTTTCTTTTGGGAACAACTTCTAAATTGAACGAATACTCATCAGATAAATCATCTACTCATCCATAAGGGGTCTCACCATTTGTCGATCTAGACGATTCATTAACCCAATCATATGTTGTTCCTTTCGTAATCACTAGTTTGAAGTCAAATTCTATGTACGCAAGGAACCATCTACCCAATCTTCCTCATGTGGGTGCAATAGTTCTTGATGATTAGGAAAGTCTACAATAGTAGAATAGTGCGTGCGCGAATCTCTAAAAGTCTGGCATTATAAGGCACACTCTCTGTGTGCTTTCCAATCTCTTCTCCTCCTCAAAGAAACCATAAATCCGTAAAGAGGTGCTGCATTGGAGTGATTGGCCAAACCTTATGGTGTGTTTTCTGTAGTAGGAGGTGGCCTAATTGGAAATCCTTGGCCACATCGTCTTCTACATCATCGCCCTCGTTCATGCGTACATTGAAAGTTTCCATTCATTGGCTTGAGGTATAGCTTTCCTCTTGACTTGTACTTCTATTGTGGTGGGTGGGTGGGTGTGTGTGGGTGTGTGTGAGAGAGAGAGAGATGATGCTATGCTCTCTGCAAGTGCAATGAATTAGCTCCTCTTAGTCCTTGTCTAGCCGAGGAGAGCTCAAGTGTGAATGCCTTGGGCACCCTTGGTTACCTACCGCCAGAAAGGAAGGTTGGCGTCCGCCCTTTGTGGCTAATCCATGCAAAACTTCTCCCTCACGTTCACTCAAGGCTATAGGAGGAATCCAAACAGTCTCGACTCTCGACACTAAGGTCCAGCGGTTTTCAGAGCCTTCTCTCTTTCCCTCTCTTTGCCGAATGCAAGGTACCCCTGTTCATAATCCATGTTCACGATCCCATACCTTTGGAGATTCAGTGTTGTATTTCACTGAAGTATAGTACTGGCTTAACATTTACCGACCACGATGGGATAGGGTTAGTGATAAATCATAGCATAGAGTTGTTTGATGCCATTGCAACGCGGTAAGGAGTATCTGACAAGTAATCCCTGTCACGAGTATTTAGACGAGTTCCTTCAGTAGACTATAGCAACCACTATAATGAATACTGGCGCATAGCGACGGTTAACGTGACACAATTTCATCACATAATTAGCTATAAGGGATGTTTTTAAGGACGAAAACTTTGACGTTTTTATCGACATGTGGCATGACGGGATATGCGACGATTACATTGAGCATCGCTAATTTGACGATTTAAACAAGCATCACATAAGCGATGCAAATTTACATCGCATAAGCAATGCTAATTATCGTCGCTTATGTGATGCTATCTAGACACGAGTTTACGATGCTTTAGCATCGGTTTCACGATGGGTTGTTGATGAAAAAAATAAAAACATTGGATGCTCTTCGAGCGGCATCTTTGATCGATTGGATGCTCTTCCACGGAAGTAGATGTTCCTTCATTGAAAGGAAATTCGATGGGATACAAGCCATCAATCCACTCTGTCCATCAATCTCATCATTTGTTGCTCTACATGATTCATTAACCCAATCATGTGTTCTTCCTTTCCTATTCACTAGTTTGAAATCAAATTCTATATTCTACACAAGGAACCATCAACCCAATCTTCCTCATGTGAGTGCAATGGTTCTTGATTATTAGGAAAGTCCACAATAATGCAATAGTACATGCATCATTGAGCTATTTTGCAACATGCATAATTGAGCTATTTTGCCCTGATTGATCTTCTTGTACCAAATTAGAGACCAAATACTCAATGGTAATATGTCTGGTTGCACCGCTACCAAGGTACCAAACATATGGGTCTACTACAGACATACGCTGCTCATGCAAAGATGGGGCATAGGTACAATGAGTAGTAAATGTCCATACTCCATTCTCAACAAATTTACCAAACTTTTCTTTAGGTGTAGAGGTCTCTGTAACACCCATTCTAGCCTCTTTCTTCTTTGGCTCTTCTACAACAAGTTTATGAGAACTCTCCATGGCACCCTCATTCAAGCATTACAGTACTTTTGAAAGTATTTTTGCTTTTCTTTCTTCTTGTCATTGTTTTCTTCCTTCTTTGATTGTGCAATGTTAGCTCAATTGTACTTACCAGTAGATGAGCTCCATTTACAGGTGGCCTCCTAAGTAGCTAAGAAATCTTGATTAGCAACTTGCATATTTAAGCTATTCTGCCTCGATTGATCTTCTTGTACCAAAACATAGATCAAATACTCAATGGTTAAGTCATTTGGATTGCATTTTCGTAGAGTAAAATGGTCAGTGATAAATCATAGCATAGAGTTGTTTGATGCCATTGCAACGCGGTAAGGAGTATTTGACAAGTAATCCCTGTCACGAGTATTTAGACGAGTTCCTTCAGTAGACTATAGCAACCATGAGTAGTAAGTACCAAACATATTCTATCTACAGCACACTAGAATGCTATATTTGGCTCATGAGTACATAGTATGCTATAGATACGAGGTTTTGTAACTCTAGTATGGAACTACAACATGTAAGCCATTACAAAGTGCACTTAGTCCATACTAGAGTTACAAAACGAAATAGGTATTTTTGGGCATTCTTGTGAAGAGATGGATAGGTATGTGCTTGAAGATGAAGAGCACAACATAAGAGCTCTGAGCAGTAACAAAGGTCAGAGAAAAAGAGATACATGGGGATCCTCTCACTGTACATTTGAATGTAAATTGCCTCAGTTCTATGGCTTGGGAAGCTCGGACTTTCGTAAAAGCCATGCAAAACTCTTCCTTATGGCTACCCAAAGCTATGCACAAAACTGTAGAGTCTTCTGAGGTGTGCATATAGAGTTAGTCATTAGAGCTTTTTAATTTTGGGAGGACAAAGCTCAAATGTGGAAGGCGACACTCCAGAGAGTACACAAGTGACCATTGGAAGATTTAGAGGAGAGTTATGTCACCTGTACGTGTGCATGCACCCTTGAGGGAGTTAATTGAGCAACACGCCTTCTTCTTCTTCTTTTCGTGTGTTCGTGCCATTATCTCCATGATTATGATGCTTCTACAACTCGCCTACTTGAGGGAAGGTCACTAAGGATTTGTATGAGTGGAGGGGATGCATGCCATTGAGGATTGTAAACATAAGCCATCATCTCGCAAAGCCTTCATCATGGACCTATGACCAAGACAGGCGATTTCTACATTCTATACGAAGAAATAGCATACTTTTGGCACGAGAGCCATAGAAACTCGTTAACTTTTGCACAGGTCATGAAACACTTGAAATACGCACTCTCAGAACTTGGCTTCATTTTTGAGGGTCTTCTCTAATCTGTCTTTGAATTCTCTTAAATGTTCTATCATCATTAGGCTTCGAAGTGGAGGCAGTGCGCTCTTAAATGAATTGGAGGCCGCTCTTGAAAGTACATCATATGTGGCATAATTCCCCTTGAAGGAGAATGATTTATATTTCAACGTATGGAACAGTGCGAAGGTTACGAAGAAGAGCCGGGTGGTTCACATTATACGGTGTGCGGATATGAGTTGGCAGCTATCAAAGTCATGACAAGTGGAGGCAGTGCGCTCTTAAATGAATTGGAGGCCGCTCTTGAAAGTACATCATATGTGGCATAATTCCCCTTGAAGGAGAATGATTTATATTTCAACGTATGGAACAGTGCGAAGGTTACGAAGAAGAGCCGGGTGGTTCACGTTATACGGTGTGCGGAAAATGAACGAAGTCTGGTGAGAAGACGCTACGGAGCAATGTGGTCCGGAAGCATCTGAAAGATAAATTTCTGCACTAGGAGGTGCAACTATATGGTATTCCAAAATGATGTACAAGCAGTCTGATTAATCAAAGAGTACTGTTTATTGTCGAGATCACTTCCTTTCTGAAGTTTGTATGTGAGTACCACGTCTTTCAGTATTCTGCAGTGTTACTATTTTGGAAGTATTGTGTGATATAGTTTAATCAAGAATGTAAATGCATGTTGTGATTGTAGTATTACATTCATAATACCTGTTCGCGATCCCGTACCTTTGGAGATTTAGTGTTGTATTTCATTGAAGTATAGTACTGGCTTAACATTTTCCGACCACAATGGGATGGGGCCGGTGATAAATCATAGCATAGAGTTGTTTGATGCCATTGCAAAGCGGTAAGGAGTATCTCACAAGTAATCCCTGTCACGAGTATTTAGATGAGTTCCTTCACTAGACTATAGCAACCACTATAATGAATATGGGCACATTGTGATGGTTAACGTGACATAATTTCATCGCTATAAAATTGCACAAAGCATCACAACAAACATCGAGTCTGGAACATCGGTTTAACGACAAAAAGTTTGATGTTTTTATCAACATGTGACATGACGGGATATGTGACGGTTACATTGAGCAACACTAATTTGAGGATTTAAAAAAGCATCACATAAGTGATGCTAATATATATCGAATAAGCGACACTAATTATCGTCCCTTATGCGATGCTATCTAGACACGAGTTTATGATGCTTTAGCATCGGTTTCATGATGGGTTGTTGATGAAAAAAGTAAAAACAATGAATGCTCTTCGATCGAAATCTACATGCCTCTGATCTAAGAGCTCTCTAACGTTCACAATTGCACTATGCTTATGAGGTGAAACAATCGCTTGCTAAATTGTTCAGTGTTGTATTTCATTGAAGTATAGTACTGGATTAACATTTTCCGACCATTATGGGATGGGCTCGGTGATAAATCATAGCATAGAGTTGTTTGATGTAGACAAAAGCGGTAAGTGTTGGGAATGATAGATGGACACTTCAAGAGAATAAGTAGGTACTGCCAAATCCTGCTGTGTACCAGCCCTTTGATGCTTCAGAGTTGATAAGTGGACCTTCTTAGCTTTCCAATGACACCATAAAATGGCCTATGTACTTTGGAAATGATGTATGAAAAGGTTGAATCAAAACAGATAACTTTGAACTTCAAGTCTTCAAGAAAACCTTCTATTTTTTACTAGACACCTGCTCTATCTTTTGCTCAGTATGACTAGCACAGTAGGAATTGGAAAAATTCCTTTTGGGGGTATGTAATTAGAATATCAAGCTAACTATTCCAAGTGGAATCACTTAAATAGATTAACTATGCTTAGAGAAATCAATTTAGCAATTAAACCTTTACCCCTGATATTTTAGGACTCTTGTAGACTTTGACCAGTGATCACTTCGACATACGTTTCTCTGAAATGGCTGAATAGAAATCCTTCAAATTTTGACAGCATGTAGACAACGTAGAGCTGGTTCCAAAAATCTATAGATGTTTGAATTTGGTGAGATATGAGTGAGATATGATCTCCACAAGTTGAATTACTGATAGAGACTATGACAGAGAACTCAGAAATGAACAATGTAGATATATGTATTAATGAACACAGTTGGATATTGCCATAGGCATGAAGATCATTGCCTAATGGTGTAGATAGGTGTGGACTAGAGTGTAGGCCTCACACACACTCAGAAATGATAATGAGAAGCTCGGAGAGTGCCTCTCTTACCCGTGACTTTTTGAGTTGATCTTTTATAGAGGTTGAGTCCAAATTTTGAATTTGAACTCAAACTTTGGCTCTCTATAGTCATGCTTCTACATCCTAGGATATATTCTCTCACATTGATTGATGTTTTACAATTAATAAAATCCACGACTCCCTTGGGTAGGTGATTACAAAGATTCCAAGTCAAATATGACTTTTACAAAGTGTAAATGGGTAATTATATTCTAGCATTGGTTTCCATGCTTCTCCATATGTGTATGAACTACAAGCCAAATGTGTAGGCTTGTGAATTGCACCAACAGCTCCCCCTCAAGCCAAACATTTTGGCTTGGTCTTCATATTTAGTCTTCATGTATATCCTGCAATCCAATCATTGATTTGAACCTACAAAGTTTGGTTCCATCCAATGCTTTAGTTAATAAATCTGCACATTGCATGTTGGTTGATACATATGTTAGTTGAATGTCCTTGCTTAATAGCTTCTCTCTCACATAATGGTAATGGACCTCTATATGCTTGGTCCTAGCATGATAAATAGGATTAGCTGCAAGGTGAAGTGAGCTTGTATTATCTCCAAAGATCAATGGTGACCTAGTATATAGACCCAATTCTGTATACAATAACTTGATCCATATGGCTTCTTGAGTGGCATTGGCCAATCCTCTATATTCTGCCCGTGTAGAGGATAATGCAACTGTAGGTTGCTTCTTTGAAGACCATGATATTGGTTTATCGCGTGCAAATGAAATGTATCCAGAAGTGCTCCTCCTATCATCCTTGCATCCTGCCCAATCTGCATCTGAGTAGATCTTAATATCCAAGTCTGAAGTGTAAGGAAAATACAAACCATGATGTTGAGTACCCTTGAGGTACTTTAATATTCTTTTGGCAGCTTCTAAGTGAGGTACCCTTGGCTTGTGCATAGACTGACTTAGCACACTAACTCCATAAGCAATGTCTATCCTTGTTAAGGTAGCATAGTTCAAGCTTCCCACTATGCTTTGGTAACCTGTAATATCATCAAGTTCATCACCTTCATGGGCACGTAGTTTTAGATTTACCTCCATTGGAGTACTTGCAACTTTGGCATCCTGCAAATGAAACTTCAACATATCCTGTATGTATTTTTTTTAGTAATATAGATTCGAGAGTTAGTATAGACTAACTCAAGTCCAAGAAAATACTTTAGTAATCCAAGATCACTGATCTTGAACTCCTTCATCATCTGATTCTTGATTTGTCTGATTCCATTGACATCATTACCTATAAGTATGATATCATCAACATATACACATAGGTATATTACCTCTGAATTACTTCTCTTGATGAATAGAGAAGTGTCTGCCTTGCTCATGACAAAACCTTGGTCTTGAAGTTATGTGGTCAACCTATGATTCCATGCTCTAGGTGCCTGCTTTAATCCATAAAGAGCTTTATTCAATTTGCACACATATGTTACCTTGTTTGGATCCTCATAGCCAGGAGGTTGTGACATATATACTCCTCTGAAATCCATCCATTCAAAAAAAGCATTTTTTACATCCAATTGATACATGTTCCAATCTTTAGATGCAGCCACACTCACCAACACCCTGATGGTTAGCATCTTGGCTACAGTGAGAATGTTACTTCATAGTCAATGCCTTGGGCTTTTGCAAAATCTTTGGCCACCAATCTGGCTTTGTACTTGTTTATTGACCCATCAGAATTTCTTTTGAGTTTATAGATCCATCATGATCCAATTACCTTCATGGACTCTTTCTTTGGTACTAGTTCCCATGTGTCACTTTCTTTAAGTGCCTCCATCTCCTCATCCATAGCTTCTTTCCATTCTATCTGAGTTTTTGCTTCTTCATATGATCCTAGTTCTTCAATTGACAAGTCTTTGGCAAGATAAACAGAATGTTTAGTGACAAGAGAGGTATCATACCCATATCTTATAGGTTTTTTTATCTCCCTTTGTGATCTTTTGATTGATTGATTTGAAGATTCAGGTATGTCTTCAAGTTTCTTCATTTTGACTTTGCCTTTGGACTTCCATGCCTTGAATTCTTCAAGATTGATAATGTCTTCATCATCTAAAGTGGTGTCTTCATTCTGAGTAGGTTCCTCCTTAGCAAGACTTGGAAACTCCTCCTCCAAGTCATAGGGTAGTTTAAACTTCCTGCATTCATTCACATACCAAGAATCATTTTCATCAAAGACAACATCTCTACTAACCATGAATCCTTTATTTAAAGGGTTGTAGAACTTGTACCCCTTCTGATTTAGATCATATCCAATAAAGATACACTTCTCAGCCTTAGGGTCTAGCTTACCTCTTATCTGAGAAGGAATGTGTACATATGCTACACATCCAAATATCCTGCAATGATCAAGTGAGGGTCTCTTCCCATGCCATGCTTCATAAGGAGTCATCCCATCAAGGGACTTAGATGGTAACCTGTTTATGAGATAAGTAGCAATAGAAACACTCTCTGCCCATAGGTAGTTAGGTAATTTCTTTTCATTTAGCATTAACCTAGTTGTTTCAACAATCAATCTATTTCTTCTTTCAGCTACCCCATTCTGTTCAGGAGTATACCTTGTGGTGATTTCTCTCTTGATTCCTCTATCCTGCAAGAATGCTTCAAAATCATTGGAGAAGTACTCACCTCCTCCATCTCACCTTAGCCTCTTTAGATTCTTCCCTGTCTGATTCTCAACAAGTGCAAGATACTTTTTAAAACAGTTGAACACTTCATCATTGTGCTTCATAATGTACAATACAGTCCAACTGCTATAATCATCAATAAACGATACATAGTACCTTGATCCTGAAATTGAGGGGTCTTTGCTTGGTCCCCATACATCTGTATGGACAAGTTCTAGGTAGTCTTCATGCATGTAGCCTTTCTTTGAGAAGGGTAACCTGTGAGACTTCCCAAATTGACAAGCACCACATTTATATATCATGTGTTGTTTGGAAACATTGGGTATTCCAATTACACATTGATCCCTGCATATTTGCTTCAAGGTTCTTTCTCCTACATGCCCTAATCTTTTATGCCAAGTCTCAATCTCTAAAAGTTTTTTATCTTTATAATTGTAGAGTGCCATATTCTTTGTATCTTCTAGCTCAAAAGTAAAAAGTCTACCTGCCTTTTCTCCTTTAGAAATTCTCTTGAACCCATGCCTTGGATCCTCCACAAAGGCTCCAAATTGGTTGAATCTAACCTGCAAACCTTTTTCCACAATCTGTCCAACACTCATCAAGTTTTTTGTAATGGTTGGTACATATAGTACCCTACTCAACAAGTTTTGATTTCCATCACAAGTCTTAACATTTCCAACTTTAACTACTGAGTGCTTGGTGTCATCACCTGTTTGTACTTGGTGCTTACCTCTTGGTTCTTCAAGGTCAGAGAGTAGAGCTACATAGCCGGCTACATGATTTGAGCAAGTTTATGAGAACTCTCCATGGCATCCTCATTCAAGCATTACAGTACTTTTGAAAGTATTTTTGCTTTTCTTTCTTCTTGTCATTGTTTTCTTCCTTCTTTGATTGTGCAATGTTAGCTCAATTGTACTTACCAATAGATGAGCTCCATTTACAGGTGGCCTCCTAAGTAGCTAAGAAATCTTGATTAGCAACTTGCATATTTAAGCTATTCTGCCTCGATTGATCTTCTTGTACCAAAACATAGATCAAATACTCAATGGTTAAGTCATTTGGATTGCATTTTCGTAGAGTAAAATGGCAAAATTCTTATTTGAATCTAGAGGACCGTTAAGAATAGCATGCACAAGTGAGCTATCTAGCAAGACTTTGTGATCAAAATCTACTTGTGTTTCAAATCTTTGATCTATCTCGAAAACCTTTCCATTGAATCTCCTTCATTCATTTGCTCACTACTCAACTATTTCTGGAGGTAAGCGACATGAGCCTCATTTCTTGCATGATATGTTGCAAGAATATCCTAAGCATCTTTTGTTATCTTGCATGAGAGAATGTAAGCGATAATGGCACACTTGACATACAAGACTACCAATGCATGTGCATACACATCTTTGCCATCATAACATATTTTTCTTTTTAGTAGGTGCTACAAGAATAAGAGCTGGACCAAGGGATTGAAGATCATGATAGTAAAACACCATTTGCATCGCATTCAATCACTATACTCACGGGTGTACTAGGATGTTCTTCAACACATTACACAATATTCCATAGTTCTTTTAGTACCAATACATGTCACATCATGTATGCCCACCATCGGTAATGAGTACCATCCAAATTATCCTTAATCTCCAACATATTAATCAGATCATTGCTTTTAGCCATGCTGAGTGACTAAATACCGTGATGTGGAAAATTTCCTATATCTCAAAACATTGAATAGAAATACCCACTCAAGCTCTAGTAAACTTGTAGCAAATTTTGAGACTCTTGTATTGGTATTTTTTAGATGAAAATAGACCAAAAAAAGACATTTAATAGGTATTTGATGATATTTCATGTGTTTGTGCCATTATCTCTAAGATTTACAATTGGTTTACTTCAAAGAATGTCATTCAGAATTGTATGAATGGAAGTGATGCCATGGATAAAGGGGATTGTATGAGAGAATGTCGTTGAGGATTGTAAACATAAGCCACGATATTGCAAAGCTCGCATCATGGCCCTATGACCAAGATAGGTGATTTCTAAACTCTATATGAAGAAACAACATGCTTTTGACATGAAAATCATAGAAATTGATTAACTTTTGGATAGGTAATGAACATTTGAAATATGCATCGTCTTCTCTTTAGAGCCTAAATTCTTTTCATAGGATCTTCTCTCATCTCCATGTGAGTTCTCTTAAGTTTTTTTATCATGTTTCATTGCACCCTTTGTATCCTGATTGTTCATCAGGCTTCAATGGACGAATAAAAGAAGTTGCCAGTTATCAAAGCCATGAGAAGTGGAGGCATTATGATATGGTAGGTTCTAGATTCTATATGAAGAAACAACATACTTATGTCATGAAAATCATAGAATTTGATTAACTTTTGGACAAGTTATGAACACTTGAAATATGCATCCTCTTCTCTTTAAGACTTAAATTATTATTTTAGGATCTTCTCTCATCTCCATTTGAATTCTGTTAAATTTTCTATTATGTTTCACTACAGCCTTTGTATCCTAATTGCTCATTAGGCTTTGATAGATGAATTAAATGAGTTGGAAATTATGAAAGCGTTGAGAAGTAAAGGAACTATGATATGGTCACTTGTATGTCAAAAACCTCATTTTGGGAGACTAAACCAAGTATTCCTTGTCTATTCAAGCTCAAGAAAAGTGAAGAAACTATTCTACAAGGTAATATGTATGGTTCCATGTAGCTTTTCCTCAATCACACCTTGTAGTGTTTCTTCAATCACAATCTATCCTCAATCACAAGCTTCCAATCACTCAAGCATAGTGGAAGAGAGTAAAATAGAACTTGCACAGCGAAACTTTTGCATAAGCATGCATTTGTAGAGTCAAGCACTTTTTTCTAGCAGTACCTATCCAAAAATAGAAGAAAAGAACCAAGAAGACATATCTAAAGCCATCCATAATTAGGCATGACAACACAAAATCATGTATTCAAATAGAAATAGAGAATCCATCTCTTTTCTTTTTAGATTAACTAGAAAAAGGCACTTTTCCAAGCCCTATAACTCAAAACCAGTGAGGAATCAGCTTAAGTTTGTGAGAGGCACTTTTATTCAATTTTTCAATCCGCACAATAGTGTTACAGATGACCTAGGTCCAAATCTGCCTCCAAGTACCATTTTGAGCCCTACAAGCTTAGAAATTCTAGAAAGAATAAAATCTAGGCATTTTCTTGCAGTGAATTGAATGTAGAGCCCTAAATGAGGTACTTACAACATGATTCACAAAAATTGTAGATAGAAACTATTATTCTCTTATGCATGCTCTCATTTCTCTCATATAGAAATTTTCCCAATTCTTTCATCTTCATGTTCAATTTTCAATGAAAAAACATGATGCAGATATCTAGAGAGAGAATATGAAACTTATCATCCCAAAATTTTGCCTACATGCATAAAATGACCTAATTGTTCATTCTAAGCATTATCCCCACGATGTAATTTGGAAAGTTCAAATGAATTATTTCACCATTAAAAGGCCTATTGCATTGCACCACTATCAAGGTACCAAACATTTGGGTCTACCATAGACATGCCCTGCTCATGAGAAAGTTGCAATTCCCTCTAACTTTGACATGATAGGCTTTGCTGCAGATTGACTAACCAAATCGTGCAACTAGAGGTGATAGGTTTTTTTTTAATAAAGGGAGTTCGGCCTTAGCCTACTCTCCTAGACTTGTATTAAATAAAAGGAAAAGAAAAGTACAAGTGAAGGGGACTAGTGCCCACGGGACCCCCATGGGAAGTTGGTAATATCAAAGGCCTCTTGTTGCCCCATATCCATGGCCAGGTCACCATGAGACTTTTGACGATGATATGAACGTGTTTGTCCACAATGACTATACCAGTCTGGAGACATTTTGGAGGTGCCTGGACACTTTTCGCAAAGCCTCAGGATCCAAAATCAACCCCTCAAAAACCGCTTTCAGATCTATTTTTGGGATTCAACCTGGCTTTCTCTTTGAACATGGCTGCCAAAACATTCCCCCAGACCAGGTCTTCCGGCTTCTTGGGATTCCCTTGGGCTTTGGTATACCGATGGACCAGGGATCGAACTGGGTCCTGGCCAGACTCCAAAGCAAGCTAAACTATTGGAGAGGTATGCAAATCAACCTCGCAGGTCGCGCAATGGTGATTAACACTTTCCTAATTTCATCGACCATTTACTTACCCTCTTGTTGGATACCAAAAGTGCAAGAGGTATCTAAACTAGAAAGTATTTGCACAAACTTCCTTTGGACAGGAGACCACAACAGGAGGGGGCTGCCTAAAATCAAATGGTCCATCTCCACTATGTTGGAACAAACCAATCACAAATTAGTGATTATAAAGATCTTGAAGAAGGCTTATGGTCAGAATGAAGTGAAAGAAGACACTTGAGAAAGTGAAGGAGATTTCAGAATGATAGCTTGTACACATATGTACATATAAGTGGAAATTCTTGTAATTTGAGTAGAGCTAAATCCTTAGGATGATAAGGAGTAATGTCATAGACGCGGAATAAGTCTAAAATCATGTATATATAAGTTAATGATGTTAAGAAATGTGTGAGAGTCATTTGTAGATGAAAAAATGTCTTAGAGATGTGTAGAGAGTTTTTTCCCAGAAAATAGCGACGGGTTTTTCTCTGAGTGCTCTCTGTCTGATCATGTGGATCAAGATTCCTTTTGTACACATCTAATTGAGAAGCTAATGAAGCTATGTTCAGAGTTTCATGATCTAATCTCTCTCCTATTGTGAGAATGATCAATAGGATCATTTGTATGTAGAAGTGAAAACTGAAGTCTGAGAGTAGCGCACTTTTCCGTCTCAGTGTTTTGCTTAGATCTCAATGTATACTGTAAAGTTTTTGATGAGTGAGCACTTAAAATCTAAGTTAGGAGATAAGGAAGCTATGGCTAGAAGCATTTAGCAAAACGGGACTTGTACTGTGAGAAATCAACTTAAGAAGTTGACCATGTCGAAGGCGCTACCTCTGGAAGACAGTTATGACATATCTTTGATCTTAAGAATCAAATTAAACTTTTGGTGATTAGTTTTGAGAACTAATGATTAGTATGATTGCGCAAAGGTATTGCGAATACTTGTGCATCATTTACCTGAAGAAATTTGAAGTTATGTGCAGGTAATGAAGTTGATTTCTGAAGCAAACTTTCTGAAGTAAACACTTCTTCACTCAGAGAAGTGTTGATGAAAGTTTTGGTAAAGAAGAACAATATTTGTGTAAAGTTTGGTTTATAATTGACATAGAAGTGTTCCTAAGTCAGTATAGATCAAACCTTTGGAGATTAAGAGGTCTCCAACAGTGGTATCAGAGCTGAAGGTGCAATACAAGAGAAGAAAAGACAATTGAAGTTCCGATTGGTGCAGATATTGGAGTTCTTTCAAATCAAAGGAGGACAAGGACAAATTATTGAAGATAACCTGCAGAAGTTCAAAGCACGAGTTCGAAAAGAATCAAGAAGGACAAAGCTCATATCAAAGGTACACTTTATCCTCATAAACCATAGTAATTGCAGATACAGAAGATCAAGGATGGGAGAAAGCTTGCAGATTGATAAGCTAGATAGGGAGAACTATCCAGCTTGGTCCATGAGGATGGAGGCACACCTCATGAGTAAAGATTTGATGGCATTCATTACAGGAGATGAAGAAAAGCCTGAATTTGCAGATCCTAGTATTCCAACTAGGGAAGAACTTGCAGTTTTGAAGACTTGGATGAGAAAGGATGCTCAAGCAAGGAGTATCATTTACATGGCTGTGAATGATTATCTTCTACCTCACATTAGAGGATTGGAAAGTGCAACAGATGTTTGGAATGCTTTGGAAGAGCATTTCCAAAATACAACTAAGTCAAGGAAGTCCTCACTATGGGCTGAGTTCACAACCTTCAAGAAGAAGAGCTCACAATCAATTTCTGATTATGTGGCAAGGATGAAGGATATTGCAGATAGCTTGGGAGCAGTGGATGAAGACATTGAAGAGGATAAGTTGGTAAGACAAATACTTACAGGTCTGAGAGGAGATGAGAAGTGGAAGCCTTTCATATTGTCCATAGAGTTGTCACTTGATCACTTTACTCCTGATCTTAATCAATTGCTAGGACACATGCTAACTTTTGAGCAGGACATTAAAGGAGACAATGATAGAAGTGCAAGTCAAGCTATGTACTCCAAGGACAAGAAAAAGAATGGCAAGGGAAAGCAATCGACTGATGATGAAGGGACTTCAAGTCAAGCTAACTTCACAAAAGGAAAGATGAATTTCAGAGGTAAAGGAAGAGGAGGTAAGAACAAAGATAATGCTAAAGCTTGTTGGATTTGTGGCAGAACCAATCATTTGGCAAATGATTGTTGGTATAACAATCAAAATGGTGGAAGCAATAATCAGAGTTTTAATCAAAGAGGTAGAGGAGGCAGAAACCAAAGAGGCAACTTAAGAGGAAGAGGTGGTAGGACATCATATGCTAGAGGAGGTGGAAGAAACTTCCAATCTCAGTCCTACAACAACAATTATTATAATTATGCATCAGATCAGAAGGATGATATGACTCTTATCTTGAATGCAACTCATGAATCAGTGGAAGAAGATCAAAGAGTGTTTTATATTGACTCAGGATGTAGTAACCATCTGAGTGGGAATCTATCCTTGATGACTGATATGGAAGCAAAGGTGAATGGACATACAGTTCAAACAGGTGACAATACCAAACATAAAGTGGAGAGCATTGGATCAGTGAAGACAAAGAGTGGAAGTACACTTTTGAGCAAGGTACTTTATGTTCCTACTATTCCTAAAAATTTGATAAGTGTAGGGCAAATTGTGGAGAAAGGATATGAGGTAAGATTCACAAATGAAGGTGTTTATGTGCAAGATCCAAATCAGGGATATAGAAACATAATTGCAGGAAAAAAGGAAGGAAGATTGTTCACTCTCAAAGTCCAAGGTAATGTGGGACATGCATTATTTACTTATGGAAGTCAAAAGGTGTCTGAATTAGACCTATGGCATAAAAGGCTAGATCATTTCAATGAGAGAGCTATAAAGGAAATGTCAAAGAATCAGGTGGTGCTTGGATTGCCAAATGTTGAAGGGCAACATATGGTGTACAAGTGTGAAGCTTGTCAATTAGGTAAAGCACATAAAGGTTCTTACAACAAATCAGGGTACAAGCATTCAAATATGCTTGAATTGGTTCATACAGATGTATGGGGTCCCTCAAGGGACCATAGCATAAATGGATCCAGATATTATGTGTTGTTTGTTGATGATGCAACCAGATGGATTACTTTATATGTAATCAAGGATAAATCAGAAGTCTTTAAGACATTCAAACATTATCATGCTTATGCAGAAAGGATCACAGGGCAAAAGCTTAAGAGGTTAAGGTCAGATGGAGGGGGAGAGTATTTCACTAAAGAATTTGATGATTATTTGTGGAATAAAGGTATAAAAAGAGAAGTAACTTGAAGGTACTCTCCTCAACAGAATGGAGTAGCAGAAAGGAGAAATAGGACTCTTGTAGAATTTGCAAGAGCAATGATGAAGGAAAAGAATTGTCCAAATTACTTATGGGCAGAAGCCATTAATACTGCAACATACCTTGTGAATAGGTTACCTTGTAAAGCTTTGGATGGAGGAACCCCTTATGAAGCATGGTGGGGTAAGAAACCTACTCTTGATCATTGTAAAGTATTTGGATGTGTAGCATATGCTTATGTTCCTTCACAATTAAGACATAAGCTAGAACCAAAAGCAGAGAAGTATGTGTTTATTGGATATGATGATAGACAGATGGGTTACAGGTTGTGGAGTCCATCCACAAAGCAATTTCTTGTCCAAAGATGTGTCATTTGATGAGCAAAATACATGGTATACAGGATCAACAAATGATTATGCAGGTGTTGAAGAGATACAAAGGAAAGGAAAGGCAAAAGTAAAAGTGTATGAAGAAAGTATTGATGATGTTGACTCTAAAAGTAGATTGCAGGATCATGTAGAAGATGGGCCAAGATTTGATCCAGAATCAAATGAGGCTGAAACTTTGAGAAGTGCAGAAATCAGAAGATCTTCAAGGGAAAGGAAAGAACCTATAAGGTATAGTTATGATACATCTTTTCTAACAACAAAAGATTATGCTTATATTGTGAAGACAGAAGAAGATCCAATCACTTATGAAGAATCCAAAGGTAAACAGAATTGGGAGAAGGCAATGCAGGAAGAGTATGATGCTCTACTTGAAAATGAAACTTGGGAATTAGTACCAAGACCAAAGAATCAGAAAGTCATTGGATGTAAGTGGGTATATAAAACAAAAAGGTTTGCAGATGGTAAGGTGTCTAGATACAAGGCTAGACTTGTGGTCAAAGGTTATGCCCAAACTTATGGGGTAGATTATGATGAAACCTTTAGTCTTGTTGCTAAGATGTCTACAATTAGAACATTGATTGCTATTGCTGCTTGTAAAGGATGGAAGTTGTCACAATTAGATGTGAAAAATGCATTTCTAAATGGATATATTGCAGATGAAGTATACATGGAGCAACCAGAAGGTTTTATGAATTCAATTGGATCAGATTATGTGTGTAAGCTCAAGAGAGCTTTGTATGGGTTGAAGCAGGCCCCAAGAGCTTGGAATTATAGACTTTTCAAGTTCTTGAATGAATGTGGATTTCAAGCATCAAAGGCAGATAGTAGCTTGCTAGTGAAGGCAAGTGAAAATGGATACATTTACATGTGCATTTATGTTGATGATATTATTGTCATAGGAACAGATGCTCAAGGAATCAATGAACTTAAAAGGCAAATAGAGAAGGAGTTTAAGATAAGTGATTTGGGAAACTTATCTTATTTCCTAGGAATGCAGATTGTATATACTCAACATGGAGTATATGTTTCACAAGAGAGGTATTTGAAGAATCTTCTAGTCAAGTTTAACATGGAAGATTGCAAGATTTCAACTACACCATTGGAGGTAAATCATAAATTAATTGAGCAAGTATGGAGGTGAAGAATTCAATGATATGAAGAAATATCAGAGTTTGGTAGGTAGTTTAATCTATGCTACCTTGACAAGGCCAGATTTATCATATGCAGTAGGTGTGTTGTCACAATTTATGCATTGTCCAAAGAAGACTCATTGGATTGCAGCTCAAAGGGTACTCAGATATATCAAAGGAACCCTAAGTGAAGGTTTGTACTATGGATTCACTTCTGATACAAGAATCAAAGTGTTTAATGATGCAGATTGGGCAGGTGATTCAGATGATAGAAGGTCTACTCATGGGTATCTCTATTATATTGGAGATAAATTAGTTTCTTGGTGTTCAAAGAAGCAACATACATTTGCTTTATCATCCACAGAAGCTGAGTATAAAGGAATGGTAGAAGCTGCAAAAGAAGTGATATGGTTGAAGACCTTGATGAAGAGTTTTGAAACTGATCATAGTACTCCAATTATTTTTGGAGATAATATGAGTTCTTTGTATTTGGCAGCTAACCCTGTTTTTCATGCCAGGACTAAGCACATAGAGATTCAGTATCATTTCTTGAGGGAAAAGGTACTTGATAAAGAGATTGAAGTGATGTATACTCCAACAAAAGAACAAGTGGCAGATATGATGACAAAGAGCTTGGATGGACCTAAGCTACAAAGATTCAAAGAGATGGCAGGAGTGAAGAAGAATGGAATAGTCACAATTAGTGATTGAGGGGGAGCTGTTGGAACAAACCAATCACAAATTAGTGATTATAAAGATCTTGAAGAAGGCTTATGGTCAGAATGAAGTGAAAGAAGACACTTGAGAAAGTGAAGGAGATTTCAGAATGATAGCTTGTACACATATGTACATATAAGTGGAAATTCTTGTAATTTGAGTAGAGCTAAATCCTTAGGATGATAAGGAGTAATGTCATAGACGCGGAATAAGTCTAAAAGCATGTATATATAAGTTAATGATGATAAGAAATGTGTGAGAGTCATTTGTAGATGAAAAAATGTCTTAGAGATGTGTAGAGAGTTTTTTCCCAGAAAATAGCGACGGGTTTTTCTCTGAGTGCTCTCTGTCTGATCATGTGGATCAAGATTCATTTTGTACACATCTAATTGAGAAGCTAATGAAGCTATGTTCAGAGTTTCATGATCTAATCTCTCTCCTATTGTGAGAATGATCAATAGGAACATTTGTATGTAGAAGTGAAAACTGAAGTCTGAGAGTAGCGCACTTTTCCGTCTCAGTGTTTTGCTTAGATCTCAATGTATACTGTAAAGTTTTTGATGAGTGAGCACTTAAAATCTAAGTTAGGAGATAAGGAAGCTATGGCTAGAATCATTTAGCAAAACGGGACTTGTACTGTGAGAAATCAACTTAAGAAGTTGACCATGTCGAAGGCGCTACCTCTGGAAGACAGTTATGACATATCTTTGATCTTAAGAATCAAATTAAACTTTTGGTGATTAGTTTTGAGAACTAATGATTAGTATGATTGCGCAAAGGTATTGCGAATACTTGTGCATCATTTACTTGAAGAAATTTGAAGTTATGTGCAGGTAATGAAGTTGATTTCTGAAGCAAACTTTCTGAAGTAAACACTTCTTCACTCAGAGAAGTGTTGATGAAAGTTTTGGTAAAGAAGAACAATATTTGTGTAAAGTTTGGTTTATAACTGACATAGAAGTGTTCCTAAGTCAGTATAGATCAAACCTTTGGAGATTAAGAGGTCTCCAACACACTAGCCAAAGGGATAGTGGGGGCCTTGGTATTCTTGACATGGATTGCATTGCTACCAAACTGGTAACAAAATGGATGATTAAGGCATGGTGCGATGGGGAGACTTCATGGGCCAAAGTGATCTTCAGAAACAAAACCGGGTTGACTTTTGTGGGATACTCAAATAGGAATAATCTTGACATTTTGACCCTTTTGTTTTCCTCGATCTCGGTTTTCCCGAAAGGCTCGAACCTAGTGTGCTCCCTATGGAAGAGCTGGAATAAAGTCAAAAGCTATATAAGATTTAGTGAAGATTGGAAGTGGGTAGCCAGTATTAGAAAGAATGACTTTATTTGGTTTCTCATCCATGGCATCAGGAATGTGGAATCTTGGAACATTCAAAGTGCCAAGAGGCTCTAGAACAAGGGCTTCAGAAAATGGAAACATATCTGGAAACAAGACACCAACCAATGGGTCAAGTTCGAGGATATCAACCCTAGCATCAACATTACCTATGAAGAATGGAATATTTTACAAAGCAAATGTCTCGCTTGGGACCGTTCTAAAGTCCTTCTTCTCATGGGACATGACTTGCCTAACAAAATGGTAACTGCCTAACAAAAATCCCGAATATCAAAGGAAACATTGATTATTAGGTCTAACTGGAAAAAGCTCTGTTGGGAGAAGCAATCAATTGCTCACTTACCCTATGGAATGCCATCAGAGGGGAGGTCCTCTAGAAGGTCTGGTGGGAAAGATGCACTTATAACTTTGGGGGCTCCCCCAAAGAGTGGTCGATTGAAAAATCGTTGTTCCTCCTCAGTAAAAGAATCACCAATTGTAAGAACCCCTATTGTATAATTCATGTTCAGAAGGTTAAACATACTGATTCTAAAGGTTACAATATGATGTATGTTTGCTTTGGTCTAGCCCTTGAATTACCCTTGGAAGATGCCTTGAACCTTTGGGTGAAACCCTTGGTTTTAACCCTTGAGGTATTTATTCATATGAGCTCCCAATTGAATGGTTAAAACCTTAGGCTTGATTTATCCTAAGGTGTGGGAATCTTAGTCTTGGGAGAAGCTTCTCTAGGAGCCACCTTGTGTGTACGTGAGAGAAGAATCCTTATTTGATTTAGAAGGCATGTGATAGACCTTGGGAAATTAGAAGGCATGTGATCACCCTTGGGAAAGTGTTCAAATGAGGAAAGGTTACACCTGTTAATGTAGTAGGCCTAGTAGGGGATTCAAGTTCTAGTAGCGATAATGTGGCTCCTATATATTACTATCGTTTATGGTTTAATAAGAAGAGAAAATTTCTGAATTTGAAGATTAAGTGCTTGGCCTTGCTGATCACGCATGCCATGGGTATTATGGAACTTGGGGGTCCATAAGTAGGACTCGAAACTTAAAGCTCCTCTTCCTAATTTAAATTTTGTTGGCTTTTGAATTAATCCAACTTATAAAAAGCATAAAGGATAATGGCTATTGAGTCCCATATCCTCAATATTCCATTAAACTTTTATGCTTTTGACTTCAGAGTTAGAAGTCATTTCCTATCTTAACCTTAAACTTAGAGAACTTAATTTCTCTCTCATGTCCCATCAACCCATGCATATGACATTCAATTCATGCATACATGGTGTAAGCCAAGAAGATGTACATCTTTCCTGGAGGATGCTTTAGCATGCATAAGGTCCAAAGTTTGAATCCCTCCTTAAAGCCTGCATGGAATTCACACTTGCAACTCCATTTAATGCATGAATAAATGCTTTTGCATTCCATTAGCATTCAAGCCATAAATTGGATTGAAAGACATCCAAAAGAGAAATGAGAAGCCTATATGAGATCCTACATATATAGGGTATTTTTTTTCATTATGAACGATGTCGAGAAGTTCATAGGAACTTCAACATCTGATCATTGAGGACAATGATCACACTAAAAGAGGGAAAAGAATGTCGTAAAATGACATATTAGGGAAAAATGGTTGAACCATTTTACCCTTTTAAACGTTTATTTCTTCCCCAATAAGCTTTTTCCTTCATTAACAAGAGGTGGGATCCATTTAGAGCTTTGAGAAAATTGCTTCAAGAGTGAAGAGTTGTAACTCATTAAGCATATCTAGAGAAGAGGAAGATTAAAGGGTTGAAAGAAATTCTTAATACCTCTACTCCAAAATGTGCTCTATGAGTAAGAAGCAATTTATCAAGATGGTTAAAAAAGTAACCATTTAGCAAAGCTTATTATTGACTATATCCTTTGATACAAATGCCTACATATGTCAATAGATGATATCTAGTATGAGAATACTATCTCTATTATCAAATGACATAAACAAAGATAACTTTGATTGCATCTAATCAAGGAAATAGTTCAATGAAAGCTCAATTTTCAAAGTCTTTTCAAAGAACAAATCAAGACTCTGTAAGAATATAAATTACAAAGATTTTGATTATATTTGATAAGACTAAAATGAATGGATTTTAATCCTTAGAGTAAGAGCTAAAGTTGTCTACACTAAGGTGAGATTGTAAATCAGATGGTATGGGACGTCTAGGTTTACAATGTCACTTAAGTGGGGTCAATGGTATGGGACACTGAACTTAAGAATAATGGAAGCTTAAGCTCAAGGATATTGGAGAGCTTTTTCAATCAAGGATTTATCATAAATGAACCTCCCATTTGGATAGGAAATTAAATCAACATCAATTTCCTGCAATTTTTGAGGACGAAAACCCCTTAAAGGGGGGTAGAAAGGTATCATCAATATGATACTTCTAAGTAAAAGATATTCCTTAACTCTTTCATGAAATTTAAGGAGTACATTGGATGTCCAAGTACCTAAGTATGTTTGAGTTAAATCTCAAACAAAGTAAGAACCAGATATGTAAGAAGGGAATTCATTAAAGAATTCCATTTTGGCAAGTAAACTAAGGTAAGCTAGCCAAAGACTTGAAGCATAAGAGTAGGGCATTTGAGGGTAGATAGATCCACATTTTGGATCATCAAGCAAGGCAACTCGCTTAAGTCAACAGGGTGACATATAATTGTTGATCCCTAAAAGGAGAATAGTTAATGGTTTGAAGAACATCAACATGATGTAGAAGACTTAAGCTAGGATATCAACTCATGAAGGTATGAGTTGAAGATCCCAAGAAAATCCCATGGGTAAATATCATTGAAAAAGGGATCTAAAGGAGAAAAGACTTGATCTTATCTCATGTTAAATTAGCTAGAGGAATTTTGAGAAAGCCAAGTGACCTAACTTGGTCAAATGTATCCAACCCTTTATGATTGGATAATCCAAGAGGCCTACATTGGTCAAAAAGATCAAACCCTTTTATAGTTCGATTCCAAGTAAAGTTCAAAGGTCAACCTAAATAGATCCAATACGAAACATCGGGATAATCCTTAAAGATAAGACCAATTAGATTAAGGTCTTAGGTTCATTATGAGGCGTAGAAATGTACCTCCTTGAACCAATTTAATACACCTAGTTCTATGAACAAAAGGGTAAATATAATGAACATGACATTTACCCTAGAAAAGGCTATCCTTTATCCTCTTAAGCACATGCATTTTCCTAAATAAAATGCATAGCCAAATTTTATGTGGAGCAATAAATTTGGATAAGTAAGAGGGTAAAGAATTTTGGGAGTTTATGAAGTTAAACTCCAAAAGTAAGTCAAGCCTATTCAAGTATAATAGCCTTGAATGAAAGAATGATCTGTAAAAGATCTTCTTTTGAATCTTTGGTGAGAACAAGTGATTCAAGAATGTTCCTAGCAAGATCTGAGATATGGCGCCTAGAAACAGGTATCTTTCTTGCAAGTCCTTGGAACTAAAGCTACAAAACTTGAATCATCTCAACCCCATCCAACAGAAAATCTAGAGGATATCTTGATGGCTTGATAAAGCTTTATTCCTCAATTATTTTGAGGATATGAAGGAATTGGTTTAGTAAGCTCTTTGTAAAGCTTTGGTGATCTTCGAGGTTAGTATACATAACTATCTCAAGTATGAACCAGAGTCGGTTCAAGATAGTTAGTACTAATTTTCATTGGAAAGAACTGGCTAACAAAGAACAAGGTAGAGATACCTGATAATTCCAAATTCCTAAAGTCATCTTTGGATCTAAGTCTATAATGTCAAAAGGGATTAAATTCTATTTTAAGAATTGATCTTGGGAAAATCAAAGATGATCAAGATAAGGATCCACTTGTAGTCATGAACTTTCAAAATTGGGTATATTGTCATTCGGAATACTTGAACTTTATGTTTCAAGAAAATGTGGATGATTGAAATAAGTCCACCTAAGTTGCCAAGGAATGAGAAGATAGTATTTCTCCTCATTTTATTGAGCATGTTTTGGCAGGGACTCACTAGACCCACTTTGCTAAGTTCATATCTTTAGCTAAGTCCTATAAAAGACAAATAAAGTATATTTGTATTTGAAAAGGACTATAAAAGAATAAGTGAAGTTCAAGACATCTGAAGATTCCTCTCCTTTTTGTTGACAGTGGAAGATGAATCTAGTATCTGGCCCTTTCAAGATAGAAATCGGATATCTATCATGGACTCCTAAAAATATAAATTTGTAGGGAAGTACAAAGTGTACTGAAATATATTATTTTATGGAGCTCAAGGTTTGTGAAAGCGCCAAAAGAAAAAGACCACCAAAGAAGTCCACCCATTTCACTAGTCCATAGGTACAAGGCATGCATATACATTCAGGTGGACTAAGGGAAATTGATTTGGGCAGGGATTTTGATTCCTTTCCTTTCAGATTAAGGTAGGGATTAGCGTTTATCTGATTACTAGAAACGAATCTAAAGAGAGAGATGACCATGCTTAGAGTATAGATCATGGTGCACGGGGGAATACTTCACATATTATAGCTACACGCATTTTCGAGGACGAAAATGTTAAAGGGGGAAGAATGTTGTATAATTTTTGGGTTGAGAAGGTTAAACATATGGATTCTAAAGGTTAGAATATGATGTATGTTTGCTTTGGTCTAGCCCTTGAATTACCCTTGGAACATGCCTTGAACCTTTGGGTGAAACCCTTGGTTTTAACCCTTGAGGTATTTATTCATATGAGCTCCCAATTGAATGGTTAGAACCTTAGGCTTGATTTATCATAAGGTGTGGGAACCTTAGTCTTGGGAGAAGCTTCTCTAGGAGCCACCTTGTGTGTATGCGAGAGAAGAATTCTCATTTGATTTAGAAGGCATGTGATAGACCTTGGGAAATTAGAAGGCATGTGATCACCCTTGGGAAAGTGTTCACATGAGGGATACTTGGCTAGACACTTGGCCAATCTCAAGGACATGCACCCCCTTGGGCTAGAGGTATATATATGGGTGGAGTTGGAATATGGGTGGAGACGTGCTCTCTCTTCACCTTGGTGGTTTACACTAGTTGATTTTATACTCTTGAGTGGTAGCTTAGTTTCTAGGAAGTTGATTCCACAACAACCTCCCTCCCCCCTTCAAGCATCATAGAGTGCTCCTTCTGATCAACAACAAGATTAAACCTAAGTGGTCCCCACCGACTATTTGCATAATATTATCACCCATCCTTGCAATTTAAGCACTTTTCTATGCTGTGGTAATTTTATGGCGAGGCATAGAAAAAATTCGACAATATTTCAGCTGTTTTTCTAGATATATGCACCAAAAATTAAATCTTCACAAGTAATTTCAATCATTTCCCTCTTGTTCTCAACACTCCCTACGTCTCTATGCACTTATATGCTCAATTTCTACCTCTTAGAGTCTCCTTTGTCCAAAGTGTATATGAACCAAGTCAAATATAATCAATCCACTCCAAAAACCCAAACTCTGGGTAAAAGCATCAATAAGAGTCTGTAACGTAAGCAAATATATTCTGACGGGAGGCCTTAAAAATATACATTCATCCCATGATCGATACACGAGGTCTTTGGACTGTCTTCTCTTTTGTCTTCCACCTATATCACCAAGGTATCTCCAAGCACGAGAATACCCCAGTTAAAAACCTTACCACGTCCCTCAGTTTTTGTTTAAATTCAAGGTTTTTAGTAGGGCAATATAAAACCTCACAAGGTGCATGAGTTGTCCAATTAAGGACCCGCAATATCATACATTCGTCTCACTGCATGTGAGTAGTGTCCATTTACGGACCCGCAATTGCACACATATCGTCGCCTGCCACATGCAATCGAAGGAAAAACAAAACTCAAATGTGTACCTGAGATAAAACTCTCATACTTTTATATCGAATTTCCAAAAGAAACTCAGATTCGGATCAAAACTATCTTCAAAAGCGTTAGGTCCAAGAGAATCTAAGAGAGGAAAGCAGCAAAGGCAGCGACTCAGAATATCATTTGAGTAGATGACAACTTGTTGGTGTAATGAATGCATAGAAGCATTGTCGCACAATAACTAAGGTCTCCACGGGATTTGCTTCTTAGCTAGATCTGACTCAACGATAAGAAAACGAGAGCCATTCCAAACTGACACATCATGCATCTCATTATTTATAAACTTGTGCCATATTCTTCTCCTTCCTTGGTAGTTATTGTTGGTTTGACAAACTGCAATCAAAGATCCATAGATGGTGCACGTGACTCAGAAATTGCCATTGAATCCTTTCAGTCACATAATATAGTTGGTGAATCCTGCGGGGAGAAGTCACGAGGTTCAGTTCATGGATTCCGCCTTTAGCTCTGATACCATACCTGTTAGAGTGCCTAGCTATGGCACTGTTCGAAAATCTGTAGAGACAAGCGAGAGAGATAGAGCGGAGAGAGAACGCACACGGCGCGGTGTAGCAGAGGTGGATCATTTTCTTCATTAGTTTGTATATACATAAGTTTTGACATATTTGCCACGTCATCAAATTTAACGGATTCATTAACCCAATCATGTGTTCTTCCTCTCCTAATCACTAGTTTGAAGTCGAATTCTATCTACACAAGGAACCATCTACTACCTAGGGGAGGAGAGGTTGAGATCCTAAAGGCAATTCATGTGTTAAAGGGGGGAAGAATGTTGTATAATTCATGGGTTCAGAAGGTTAAACATATGGATTCTAAAGGTTAGAATATGATGTATGTTTGCTTTGGTCTAGCCCTTGACTTACCCTTGGAACATGCCTTGAACCTTTGGGTGAAACCCTTGGTTTTAACCCTTGAGGTATTTATTCATATGAGCTCCCAATTGAATGGTTAGAACCTTAGGCTTGATTTATCCTAAGGTGTGGGAACCTTAGTCTTGGGAGAAGCTTCTCTAGGAGCCACCTTGTGTGTACGCGAGAGAAGAATCCTCATTTGATTTAGAAGGCATGTGATAGACCTTGGGAAATTAGAAGGCATGTGATCACCCTTGGGAAAGTGTTCACATGAGGAAAGGTTACACCTGTTAATGTAGTAGGCCTAGTAGGGGATTCAAGTTCTAGTAGCGATAATGTGGCTCCTATATATTACTATCCTTTATCTCAAGGGGCGGATCACTATTGCCATATTTAAATTCAATGCAAAATAGTAGATAAGATATGAGTTAGAGAAAGAGAAATTCTAATATTATAGATGTGAATCAATTGATACAATAGCTTTGGAAAATAGCTTTTTGACAAAGCCTCTACATCTCGACCACCCCCGAGTTATCACAATTTCATTCACACTCGCATTCTCAATCACACTCTCACTCTCACTTTCACTCTCAATCACAAGGTAATTCTCTAATTTTCTGGATTCCTCCTCTTTCATGCACATCATGCAAAGAGGTGTGCGATCCACCAAATTTAGAAAAAAGTGATTCTCCACAAAACTTTCTCATAAGCATGAGTTTATAGTAGTCAAGCACTTTTTTTAGTGGTACGTATCCAAAAATAGAAGAAAAGCACCAAAAAGACATATGTGAAGGCATCTGTAATTAGGCATGACAACACCTAAGCATCAAAATCACGGATTCAAATAGAAACAGAGAAGGAATCTCTTTTCTTTTTAAATAAACTAAAAAAACGGCACCTTCCCAAGCCCTATAACTCAAAATCAGTGAGGAATTAGCTTAAGCTTGTGAGCAAGACTTTTATTCAATTTTTTGATCTGTAGAATAGTGTTAGAGATGATCTAGGTCCAAATCTGCCTCCAAGTACCATTTTGAGCCCTACAAGTTTAGAAATTCTAGATAGAATAAAATCAAGGCATTTTCTTACAGAGAATTGAATGTAGAGCCCTAAATGAGGTACTTACAACATGATTCACAAAAATTGTAGACAAAGAATATTATTATGATATGCATGCTCTCCTTTCTCTCATATAGAACTTTTCCCAATCCCTCTATCTTCATGTTCAATTGTCAATGAAAAAACATGATGCGGATATTAGAGAGAGAAAATGAAACTTGTCATCCCAAAATTTTGCCTACATGCATAAAATGACCTAATTGTTCATTCAAAGCATTATCCCTGTGATGTAATTTGGAAGGTTCAGAATGAAGTATTTCACTATTGAAAGGCCTATTGGATTTGACCACTATCAAGGTACCAAACATTCGGGTCTATCATAGACATGCACAGCTCATGACAAGATTGCAATGCCCTCTAACTTTGACACTATTGTCTTCACTACAAATTTGCTAACCAAACCGTGGAACTAGATGTACTAGTTAAAGTGATATCTATTGCAAATTTTCAATATGCAGTGGAGTGGGGCAATGTCGATGTCGGCTTAGGATACTCGACAACCAAAACAATCTTTGCAAAGTGAAAGATTGATGGCAAAAGCTTCTACCAATGAGGACCTCCCATTGAACTTGTGGATGATGCACACGACCAATTCCCACAAGACATCCCATCCATTTATGAGGAGCAGGAGAGTACTCAATCTCACGAGAGATTAGGCTTCGAATCTAAATCCATATAGGAGCTACCCCACTTCACAGGCCCATGGGAAGCTAAGTCTACTTGTATGAGAGCACCCACAGTCATGGTACGAAATGAGGACTCAGTCATACCTAGGAACACAGAGGTAGTGAAAAACACTAAAGTACAGTGGAACCTCACCTTAGAAGAGCTATTCAAAGTAAGGCCAGAGCTATGGAAACATGTAGCCAAACAAGTACCAGAAATAGCAAATCCTCGTTCCCAGGGAGGATCCCAGAGAACAGTGCCAGAAATACCATTGGACAAGATAAGAGAAATGAGTGAGGGCGAAGTGGGAAACACATATCTTCCTATTACCCATCAAGGATACACCACCAAGGCCATTTAGACTCAGGCACAAGAGTTGCAATTGCTACCACTTCCCTATGGAAGCGTTGGGGCAAGCCAGCACTCAGGCCCACAAGGATGAAATTGCAAATGGCCGATGGTCACATAGAGAGACCCCTAGGGCTGTTAGAATGAATAACTCTCACCACATGTGGTGTTGAGCTCGAGCATACATTTGCTATATGTGATTTTAGCAAAAATCATGCCTATGAAATGATCTTGGGACGGCCCTTATGCGGCAGTTGCAAGTGGTACAGGATTGGGGAACCAATTCCTTGTACTTGCAACACTTAGGTGTTACGACCAAAGTGAATCTCAACAATTACTCTCATAGAGATGTCCCTCCTATCCAATGGAATCCCCTCCATAGAGCCAAAGATGATACGGAATCAGTGCATTCCATAGGATCAAGATCCTCATGGATGCATGAAGACACCCACTTATGGATGTGCAAAGTAGCAGTAGAAGAAGAGAAGAGAGAAGAAGCCAGAGAGATAGGCGCAAAAGAAACACATAGATAAATTCAAGACCCAGCCTATGCACCTGTAGTCTTTCCTGACGAAGAATTTGAACCCCATGGCTGGGCAGAAATCCTAGCAACAATGGATGTAGCCATCAATGAAGAACAATGGACACCTCACTGTGATGAAGATGGCTATGACATTTCCGTCTTCTCCATAGAGCCAATCATGGGAGAGGTAGTGTTAGAAGAGTGTGAACCTAGCCCTGATGCATTTGAGGATGCAAGCGACTCCGATCTAGAGTCAATCATTATGGACCCACCTTTTGCATCAGATGAAGAACACTTCTATGAAGTAGAATTTCAACCCCAGAGGCATGGAGAGCTTACAAAGGATGTAAGGCTAGCCACACATGTGACCCTGAAGGAAGAAGGAAAGAAAAGAAAGAAGAGAGAAGTCACACTAGAAGAGGAAGAATCTTTGTTTGAGGTCCCGAAAAATTTTAAGAAGTATGAGATAGATGACAGGAGATTCATGATCAGAATGCCTAAACGAGAGGCGCAATCGGGGGAGGCCTATGATAACAAAGAAACTACCAAGAAAGTAGTGGTAGCCGTGGAAGATGGAGAAGAGAGATGCACGTACATAGGCCATGACTTGACGGAAGACGAAGAGCACGAATTGATAGCTTTGCTAAGAGAATACAGATATGTATTCGCTTGGAGTTACAAGGATTTGAAAGGCGTGGACCCTGACATATGCTCACACACTATCCCCATGACCTCAGATGCCAAACCTTCTAAGCAAAAGCCATACACATATAATGATAATTATGCTGCTAAGATCAAAGAGGAGATAGATAGACTGGTTGAAGATGGATTCATCTACGAAATTGAGCACACTGAGTGGGTATCCCCCATCGTAGTGGTGCCCAAGAAAAATGGAAAGCTGCGTGTATGCATTAACTTAAAGAAGGTCAATGCTGCGACAATTCGAGATAACTATCCGCTTCCTATCACAGAACATCTCTTAGAAAGAGTAGCAGGCAAGGAAGTGTACAACTTCCTTGATGGATTTTCGGGCTACAATCAAGTAGCCATAGCTCTTGAAGATCAGCATAAGACGGCTTTTGCCACTGAATGGGGCATTTTTGCCTTTAGAGTAATGCCATTTGGGCTTACCAATGCACCCGCTACCTTCGAGAGACTAATGTGCCATGTATTTAAAGAGTTCCTGAGGAAGAACTTAGAAGTCTATGTTGATGACCTTTGTGCTCATTCCAACATTAGACAAACCCATATTCTTGAACTCAGACAAATCTTTGACAAATGTAGAGAATATCAAGTCTGCCTGAACCCAGAAAAGTGCATTTTTATGGTCAGGCAAGGCAAAATTCTAGGACACATAGTGTCAAAGAATGGCATATCCACTGATGAAGAGAAAGTGAGAGCCATAGCCGAGTTACCTAAGCCAAAGAATGTCAAGGAAGTACAAGCTTTCATGGGGCATTGTGGTTATTACTCACGGTTTATACACATGTATGCCATCATAGCAAAGCCTCTGTATGGACTTTTGACTAACTTTGAGTGGACTGAGGAATGTGAGAACTCCTTCAATGAGCTTAAACGACGATTATGTTGAGCACCAATCTTGACCAAACCAGATTGGAATAAGCCTTTCCATGTTCATGTTGATGCATCCAATTATGCTATTGGGTGTGTACTCGCGCAGCTTAGCGGCGAAGGCAATATGGATCTTCCAATTGCCTATGCTAGTAGACAGTTGAATGCCGCTGAACAAAATTATACCACTACTGAGAGAGAAGGACTAGGCATGGTATATGCGGTTAAAAAGTTTAGACATTACTTGCTTGCAAATAAGTTTAAATTTTTTACTGACCATCAGGCACTGCTGTATCTTGTGAACAAGCCATGCAATACAGGAAGATTAGTAAGATGGTTTCTCTTGCTAATGGAATATGATTTCGAGGTTGTGGTAAGGAAAGGGAAGACTCACTTGAGAGCAGATCATTTCTCTCGACTCACATCTGGAGAAGCCCCACAAGGAGTGTCAGATGACCTACCTAATGCTTACTTGTTCAATTTAGAAATTGTGCCACAGTGGGCTAAGCCACTAGTGTCAGTATTGACATACGGACCTAACCACCCAGTAATAAACACACAGGATAAAGAGGTAGTAAAAGCCCAAAAGTATCACATCATGGCAGGAAGTATGTACAAGCACACAGATCAAGGGATCTTGGCTTGTTGTGTGGAAGAGGATGAGTACACTAAATGGTTGCAATTAGCACATGTAGGTGCATTAGAGCAACACTAATCAAAGCAACGAACCCTACAGACACTAAGGAGATTCGGAGTGCATTGGCCGACTATGGAAGCTGATGTCCAAAAGTTATGCAAGGAATGCCCAATATGCTGCACTAAACCACTTGTGGAGCATGCCACTCTTTATCAAGTGTCCATAGTGCCAGATTGGAGTGAACCACTAGTATCCTTCCTGAGGACGAAAACATTCCCTCGATGTTGGTGCAAGACAAGCCTACACACATTGGCTTGGAACCTTGTACTTATGGAAGATTAGCATGGATAAAGATTTACCAAGGCTTCACTCAAAGCAAGGCTCATATGAACATATGCTTATATGTTCTTACTTCTTTACCCCTTGTAAAAGTCTAAGTGACTTATCATTTGATTGTAATCACTTTAAGCCATCCACCTACTTCTAGAGTCGTGGAAATTTGAATGTTGAGATGGAGAGAATATCTCCCTACTTTTAGAGGAGAGATTCAAGGGAGCCTAAGTTTGAATTTCAAATTCAAATGAAGATCAAACTCCTATAAAGGATGTAGTGAAAAAGTCGCGGGTTACACTCATACTCTAGCTCACTCCCCGAGGCAAAATTTCATTGTAACTCATTGTGTGTGAAGGCTACTCTATTGCCAACACCACAATACCTCATTTAGCTCTGCTTGGCAAGCTAATGAGATTGTACAAACACATTTATCAATAGAAGTATACATTCATCATCTCTGTTTTGTCTGAGAGTTCTACTCCAAGTCTGTCAACGTCAAAGCAGCATTGCTCTGGATCTACTGAACCAAATCAAGAGATCTATAGCTCATTGGAACCAGCTCAAAGTCTACTACAAGCATACAAAATTTCAAAGGATTCCATTCAGCCATTTGAGAGAAAATCGAGTCGAGGTGCACACTGGTATTTGTCTGCAGAGTTCCTGAAAAGTCGGGGGTGATTATAATTTTGCTAAACTTATTTCTCAGTGCATAGTTGATCAATTGAAGTGATTTCACTTGTGATTGGTAGCTTACTAAGGTACATTAATACTCCCAAAAGTAATTGTTCCAATTTTAAGTGTGCTGGACACACTGAGTAAAAGTCTGAGCAGGTATCATTACAGGAATAGAAGGTTTTGCTTGATTTTTGAAGTACCAAGTTATCTGTTTTGGTTTGATCATTACTCAAACCATTTCCAAAGTACATATAAGGTTTCTTTATGTCATTTGGAAACTAAGCCAGTGTACTAAGCATATTTGAAGAGAAAAGAGGGCAGGTGTGAAGCAGGATTTGCAGCACCAACTGATTTCCTGAGTGCATCCATCCATCACTCTCAACAGTGGTATCAGAGCATAGAAGGTAATCATGGGTGATGGTTTCCCTTCTTTCATTGACAAATTGGACAGAAACAACTATCAAGCTTGGTCATTGAGAATGAAGACCTATCTACAAGGGAGAAGTCTATTTGGATACATATCAGGAGATGAGGAGTTGCCCTCATTCAAGACTAGAGGACTACCTACAAAGGATGAGCATGAAAGACTCAACCAATGGTGTGCAAAGGATGCTTTGGCAAGGTCTTATCTCTTAAACTCTATATCTGACTTTCTTTTACCTCATGTAAGGAACTGTAAGACTTCCCAAGAGACTTGGGAAACCTTGTCAAACTATTTTTCTTCCAACACAAGGGCTAGGAAGAACCAATTGTGGATTGAGTTCACTACCCTTAGGAAGCAGCCCAAGCAATCAGTTTCAGAGTATGTGACAAAGATCAAAGATGTGGCAGACCAACTAGCAAGCATTGGAGAGGAAATTGAAGAGGAGCAAATAGTCAGGCATGTGACAAATGGACTCAAGGCAGATGATAAGTGGGAAAGTTTCACCACTGCAATGGACCTCTACATGGACATGCATACCCCTGATCTCACAACACTCATGGGCCAACTATTTACACATGAAGCAAAGTTCACCAAGGCTGGAGGTCAATCAAAAGGTAACAACCCCTCTGCTCTCTATACTGAAAAAAAGGTTAAAGATAAAGGCAAGAAAAAAACAGGATGAAGAAGGCTCTACCTCTCAAGCCAATTATGCAGGGAGAGGTAGGTCATCTAGAGGAAGAGGCAGAGGAGGTAAGTCAGGTAGGGGGAGACCCTACAACTCATCACCATGCAACATCTGTGGATTGTCCAACCATACCACAGATGAATGCTACAAGAACTACAAAAATCAGAGAGGAAGAGGCTACTCAAGAGGTGGATACTCTCAAGGAAGAGGCAGATTCAACCAACATCAAAGCTACAATGGGTACAACAACCAATACCACAACAATTATAACAACAACCACAATGGAAACTACCAAGGTGGATTCAGAAATAGAAGAGACTACAACAATTACACAGAGGAGCAGGATGACTCCTTATTGATCATGAATATGACCTCCAAGATAGGTACAAATGATGATCATTTATTTTACATTGACTCAGGATGTTCTAACCATGTAGCTGGCAATGTGGCATTACTTTCTGATTTGGAAGAGCCCAAGGGCAAACATCAGGTACAAACAGGTGATGACACTAAACATTCTGTTGTCAAAATTGGAAATGTGAAGACATGTGACGGTAATCAAAACCTATTAAGCAGGGTACTCTATGTACCAACAATAACTAAGAATTTAATGAGTGTTGGTCAGATTGTGGAGAAAGGTTTGCAGGTCAGATTCACACAACATGGAGCATATGTGGAGGACCCAAAACAAGGATTCAGAAGGATAGCCAAAGGGGAGAAATCAGGTAGATTATTTACATTTGAGCTAGAAGATACAAAAAACATTGCTTTGTATAATTACAAGGATCAGACACTTTCAGAGTTAGAGATATGGCATAAGAGATTAGGGCACATAGGTGAAAGGACTCTTAAGCAAATGTGCAGGGATCAATGTGTGCTTGGGATACCTAATGTATCCAAGCAACACATGATTTATAAATGTGGATCATGTCAATTTGGTAAGTCTCACAGATTACCCTACTCAAGGAAAGGTTTCATATATGAAGACTACCTAGACTTGGTACACACAGATGTTTGGGGACCTAGCAAGGATCCTTCCATTTCTGGTTCAAGGTATTATGTGTCCTTCATTGATGACTATAGCAGGTGGACCATTTTATACTTTATGAAGCATAAAGATGAAGTATTTAATTGTTTCAAGAGGTATCTTGCACTTGTTGAGAATCAAACAGGTAGAAGCTTGAAGAGGCTAAGATCAGATGGTGGAGGAGAGTACTTCTCCAATGAGTTTGAAGATTTCTTGCAGGAAAGAGGCATCAAGAGGGAGATCACTACAAGGTACTCACCTGAACAAAATGGGGTAGCAGAAAGAAGGAATAGACTTATAGTGGAAACAGCTAGGTCTATGCTCAATGAGAAAAAGTTGCCAAATTACTTATGGGCAGAGAGTGTATCCACTGCCACTTATCTCATCAATAGGTTGCCATCCAAATCACTTGATGGCATGACACCATATGAAGCATGGCATGGTAAGAGACCCTCTCTGGATCATTGCAAAATCTTTGGATGTGTAGCATATGTGCATATTCCCTCACAGGTAAGAGGAAAGCTAGACCCAAAGGCAGAGAAATGTATCTTCATTGGTTATGATTTGAACCAAAAGGGATACAGATTCTACAACCCCACAAACAAAGGGTTCAAGGTAAGCAGAGATGTCATATTTGATGAGAATGACTCATGGTATGAGAATGAATGCAGGAAAGTGAGTCTACCCTATGACATGGAGGAAGCTTTTCCAAAGCTTACCAAGGAAGAGCCAACTCAGCAAGAAGACTCAAGCTCAGATGATGATGCCATAAACCTTGAAGAGTTCAAGGCTTGGAAATCCAAAGGAAAGATGAAGATGAAGCAATTGGAGGACAAGGCGGAAACTTCTACTCAAGCTATGAGAAGATCTCAGAGAGAGAAGAAGAAACCTATCAGATTTGGGTATGACACATCACTTGTAACTAAACACTCTGTATATCTTGCAAAAGACTTGTTGAATGAAGAACCAGGTACCTATGAAGAAGCAAGTACAAGGCCAGAATGGAGAGAAGCCATGGATGAGGAGATAGAAGCCCTCAAAGAGAGTGATACTTGGGACTTGGTACCCAAGAAGGATTCTATGAAGGTAATAGGATCTAGATGGATCTACAAATTAAAGAAGAATTCAGATGGAACAATTAGCAGGTACAAAGCTAGGTTGGTAGCCAAGGGTTTTGCACAAACCCAAGGCATTGATTATGAGGAGACATTTTCTCCTGTGGCCAAGATGCCAACTATCAGAGTTTTGGTGAGTGAAGCTGCATCCAAGAATTGGAACATGTACCAATTGGATGTGAAGAATGCATTCTTGAATGGATGGATATCTGAAGAAGTCTACATGTCACAACCACCTGGCTATGAAGATCCAAAAAAGGTACATTATGTTTGTAAATTGAAGAAGGCTCTGTATGGTTTGAAGCAGGCACCTAGAGCATGGAACTACAGATTGACCACCTACCTCCAAGACCAAGGATTTGTGATGAGCAAAGCAGACACTTCTCTATTCATAAAGAGAAGTAGTACAGAGGTAATCTACTTATGTGTTTATGTTGATGATATCATCATTACAGGTAATGATGTCAATGGGATTAGACACATCAAAGGACAGATGATGAAAGAATTCAAGATTAGTGATCTTGGATTACTAAAATATTTCCTAGGTCTTGAATTGATCTATACAGATACAGGTATCTACATCACTCAAAAGAAGTATGTACAGGACATGGTCAAGAAGTTTGGTTTGCAGGATGCTAAGGTATCTACTACTCCAATGGAGGTTAACCAAAAGCTAAGTGCTCATGAAGGAGAAGAAATCAAAGACATTACAGGATACCAAAGTATGGTGGGTAGCTTGAACTATGCTACCTTGACAAGAATTGACATAGCATATGGAGTAAGTGTGCTTAGTCAATTCATGCACAAACCAAGGGTACCTCACCTAGAGGCAGCAAAGAAGATCTTGAAGTATTTGCAGGGAACACAAAATCATGGTTTGTATTTTCCTTATACATCAGATATTGACATAAAAGTTTACTCAGATGCAGATTGGGCAGGATGCAAGGATGATAGGAGGAGCACCTCAGGTTACATTTGTTTTGCAGGAGATAAGCCTATCTCTTGGTCAGCTAAGAAGCAACCTACAGTGGCATTGTCATCCACTGAAGCAGAGTATAGAGGGCTTGCCAATGCAACTCAAGAAGCTATCTGGTTGAAGCTTCTATATACAGAGTTAGGTCTATTCACAAGACCACCTATCATATTTGGAGACAACACTAGCTCTCTTCACCTTGCAGCAAACCCAATTTATCATGCCAGAACAAAACACATAGAGGTTCATTACCACTATGTGAGAGAGAAATTGCTAAGTAAAGAGATTCAATTGACATATGTGTCTACTAATATGCAATGTGCAGATTTACTTACCAAGGCATTGGATGGAAACAAGCTATGCAGATTCAAATCTATGATTGGATTGCAGGAAGTAATTGAAGAATGAAAGAGAAGACTTAATCCAAGGTGTTTGGCTTGAGGGGGAGCTGTTGGTGCAAGACAAGCCTACACACATTGGCTTGGAACCTTGTACTTATGGAAGATTAGCATGGATAAAGATTTACCAAGGCTTCACTCAAAGCAAGGCTCATATGAACATATGCTTATATGTTCTTACTTCTTTACCCCTTGTAAAAGTCTAAGTGACTTATCATTTGATTGTAATCACTTTAAGCCATCCACCTACTTCTAGAGTCGTGGAAATTTGAATGTTGAGATGGAGAGAATATCTCCCTACTTTTAGAGGAGAGATTCAAGGGAGCCTAAGTTTGAATTTCAAATTCAAATGAAGATCAAACTCCTATAAAGGATGTAGTGAAAAAGTCGCGGGTTACACTCATACTCTAGCTCACTCCCCGAGGCAAAATTTCATTGTAACTCATTGTGTGTGAAGGCTACTCTATTGCCAACACCACAATACCTCATTTAGCTCTGCTTGGCAAGCTAATGAGATTGTACAAACACATTTATCAATAGAAGTATGCATTCATCATCTCTGTTTTGTCTGAGAGTTCTACTCCAAGTCTGTCAACTTCGAAGCAGCATTGCTCTGGATCTACTGAACCAAATCAAGAGATCTATAGCTCATTGGAACCAGCTCAAAGTCAAATAAAAGCATACAAAATTTCAAAGGATTCCATTCAGCCATTTGAGAGAAAATCGAGTCGAGGTGCACACTGGTATTTGTCTGCAGAGTTCCTGAAAAGTCGGGGGTGATTATAATTTTGCTAAACTTATTTCGCAGTGCATAGTTGATCAATTGAAGTGATTTCACTTGTGATTGGTAGCTTACTAAGGTAAATTAATACTCCCAAAAGGAATTGTTCCAATTTTAAGTGTGCTGGACACACTGAGTAAAAGTCTGAGCAGGTATCATTACAGGAATAGAAGGTTTTGCTTGATTTTTGAAGTACCAAGTTATCTGTTTTGGTTTGATCATTACTCAAACCATTTCCAAAGTACATATAAGGTTTCTTTATGTCATTTGGAAGCTAATCCAGTGTACTAAGCATATTTGAAGAGAAAAGAGGGCAGGTGTGAAGCAGGATTTGCAGCACCAACTGATTTCCTGAGTGCATCCATCCATCACTCTCAACACTCGAGACATGACCCTGGCTAGGAAAAGGAGTTTAGAACAAGAAGCCCTGGACTACTCACTCATTGGTGATAATCTATACAAACGTGGTAAAGATGGGTACCTCAGACTATGCACCCATGAGAGTGAATATCTCAAGATCTTGGAAACTGCTCATCACGGTGTAGCAGGGGGACATTTTGGACCAGACCGAGTGATTAAAGCGATCCTATTTGCAAGCTTGTGGTGGCCGACCCTTCACATGGATGCACATACCTATGTGAAGAAGTGTGATGTTTGTCAGCGAACTCAGTATCCTATACGCAAAGATGAAATGCCACTGAAACCTATGATGGGTGGACGAGCATTCTCTAAGTGGGGAATAGACTTTGTAGGTCCTATTAATCCCCCAGCTAAGGGTTCTCATGCTGAATATATCATTGTGGCAACGGATTATCTAACCAAGTGGGTAGAGGTAAAAGCCACAACGAAGAATGATGCTCAAACAACAGCTAAGTTTTTATTTGAGAACGTGTTCACCAGATACGGGCTACCTATAGAGCTAGTTAGTGATAGAGGCACTCACTTCTTGAATGAAGTTATTGAAAATCTGCTCCAAGAATTCTTGGTAGTACATAAGAAGTCTGCCCCCTATCACCCTCAAGCTAATGGCCAGGCTGAGAGCACCAATAAGATCTTATGCAATGTACTGACAAAATTAGTGAACAATAAACGCTCTGATTGGGACAAACAGCTACACCATGTTGTTTGGGCATACCGAGTCGCCTACAAAACGATACTCCAAGCCACCCCCTTTCAGATGGTATTTGGTCAAAATGCAGTGCTACCGTTGGACTTCTTGATACCTACATTGAAAGTAGCACAAGAGCATGAATGGACAGGTCATGAACTCTCATCTAGACTTTTTGACCTTGAACGACTAGGAGAAACAAGGCTGAGGGCGGCTGCAAGGATATATGCAGCTAAGAAACAACAGAAGGCATACTTTGATGCCCACGTTAAGGATAAAGGTTTGAAGGCAGGTGACCTAGTACTAGTCTACACTTTGAAACAACATGTGAGGAAATTAGAGAAAAGAGGCTACGGACCCATGATCATTAATAGGATCTCAACAAGTGGAGCAGTGCAACTAGCCACATAGAAGGCGATATTCTCCCAAGCTACATAAGCGGATGCCGAGTCAAGTTATATCAGGAACCTCTGACGGAAGAGATGCTATGTCGACTCAACACTGCTAAGAAACGCCAAGAAGAAGAAAAACAAATTCACGAAGAAGCTCAAGCAGAAGCATTGGAACGCATCTGGAGAATGAAGTTGAGAAGACAGGGTAGAGAGCAATCTAGGACAGATGCATATGCAGATCAAGGATATCACGTGGCTATGTGTGAAGTTTCAGATATCAGCTCCCATAGGATAATTGATCGACATCCTTTTATAACCTTAGATATAGGACAAGGAAAGGGTGCAAGGACTGTAAGAGCCTTGATTGACTAAGGTGCAGCCACTAGTGCTATTAAATTTTCCTACTGTCAAAAGTTGAAATTAGCTGTCAATCCTATAGAAGCATATCTCATAGGATTGGGAGGTGTGGAAACCCCTTGCATGGGCGAGGTGGAACTTCCCCTCTATATTCAAGATGAACCAATGACAGTTAAAGTACTAGTGTGTCAAGATGAGGACCTCACTGAGCCTCTTGTCTTGGGTCAGGACTGGATCTATGATCATGCAGTCAACCTAAACCTAAGAAGTGGACTTCTTCAGGTATGGGTAAATCATAGTCGAATTACAGTTGAATTGGAAAATGAGGCACTCAAGGAACTAGGTAAGGCACGAACTCCTTGTCTTTCTAGGGGTGCACATGAAGTTGACAATGCTATTCTTGTCCAACACTGTATGATGCAGAAAGAGGATTGTCTAAACAATGGAGTCAAGGATAAGACGGCACCCCCTTCTTTTCCAAAGGCCAGAGGGATGCGGCAACCAAAGGCAGATCAAATATAGAAGGAGCAGAGTACTACCTGTACTGGAGGCCAAAGAAACGTGCGAAGCAGAATGTCTCAGTCGTTGAAACAAGTGTGGGTGCGGAAAGGCGAACACCCTGTTGCGACCATGCCAACCCCACAGCCAAAACCTCTTATTAGTAATCAACAACACAACACTAATAAGAAGTTTTTCATAAATTCTTCTGCGAAAATGAAGTCTATTTGGGTACCCAAGAAGTTGATGAAGGTCAACCCACAATCACGACAAATATGGGTGCCTAAGGCTTGCTTGCGGGCTCAAATAGCTACACCGAGGCCACACCCGGTACAACATGTTTCACTCACTCGAACATCAGATGCACATTCTTATACATCACATGCGGACACATATTCTTCCATGAGCACAAGTAGAATCACTTGTAAATGGGTACCTAAAAAGCCTCATTTTCAAGTAGATACCCATATCAAACTCTCGAGAGTCTCCACAAAGTCAAGATCAAAACCCATCCATTGCATTTGGCAACCTAAAACTTGTAATCAATCCCCGTATCCCAGTTGTAAATCCATGCCCACCTACTAACTACATCACTCTCTTACTACATCATTCCACTTAGCTCCTAGGTCTACCAAATTTCTAACTACACACACAAGCACTGAGCACTTAATAACCTACTAATCTCTCCTGAACCTCATGTTAATGTTGTAATGGGGACAAAAACGATTCTATCTTGTCCTGTACAATGGTAACACTTGTTTCTATATTCTCACAAAGTCAGGAGGCAAGAAGTAACATGGCAGATACGGCAGGAACTAGCTCCCAGGCAGGCACCAGCCCCCAAGTCGTGGACATTGAAAGCCTTCCAATTGAGGAGGAATTGACGGAACGTCCAGTGGCATTGAGGGCATTACATGCCATACCGATTCAAATCCTCCACAAGGGCACACAATGCCGGTCAGCAAAAATTCACATTGGTTTAGTGATGTGGCAGGACCTCTGGGTGAAGGCACCTACATGTGGGAGGCCGAGATAGAATTCAATGGGCGCTGGGGCAGGTATCACTTCTTCACCAGAGAATTTGAGAAACTGCAGAATAATGAAGGACTGAAACCTATATGGAAGAAGGCGGGACTCTACGATTACTTCAAATTCCAATTGCCAAAGCCCGACTTTCTAAGATGCTCATATTTGATTAGCACCCTCACTCGAAGCAAAGACAAAAAGGGATACAGCACCTTTGTCCTCCCATCTCTCACAAGGGGCAATGAGCTGAAGCGCTTCAGGTTGACTATCAATTTGGTAAGGGAAGCTCTAGACATGAAAGGTATGCACATTCCTATGGAGAAAGAGACTATGGTCCTCGATAATATGAAGAACAGGAATCTGACGAAATTAAAGGACATGGTGGCAATGACACCTACAATTGCCATTCACTTGCGAATGGTCATGCAGCATTTTGCATTTCCCGCTTAGGAGAGGTTCACAATGCCAACCAAAAAGATATGGTTTAGTCTATCTTGGCTGACGCCTTTGATTTGACAATCAATATGCCCCACTGGATTATCGACCAAATCCACTTGGCTCATCAAAGGTGGTATAAAAAACAAAAGTCTGTATTGTATGGATGCTGTGCTCTCACCCGGATTGTGTTAGATGTTTGGCTTATGATGTGCCAGTTCAGAGGGCATTAATTTGGACCAGGGTACATAAATTTCAACGTAGACTATCAACCGTAGGACCGCCATCTAAGAAAATGTGAGGCGCACTTTAGATGCCCTGTGCACAACCCTGCGGTGCGACGCTGACACCTGAGGCAACTCCACGACTCTCGAGGTGGGTACAACCCTTCACTATCAGATTACCAAGACACAGAACTGATGGACCGAATCTGGTGTTCCCACCTGTACCAACCGACCTAGAGTTTCCTCACGGATTCACATTAGAAGACCTAACTGATGAGGAGGTTGCCAGAATAATCGAAGCTGTTAACGCGGAAGTCGAGGCAGAGCAAGCTAGTGGACAACAAACTGCTACAGACCAACCCCATCCCAGACAACGAGATGTCGTCAATGTGGAGGGTGAAGACGAAGAAGAACAAGAGGAGGAACATGGTGGACAATCCGAGGAAGAAGAGCACCAATATGACCAGGAAGCTCTGCAAGTACTTGAGGGTGCCCCGGCTTATACGAAGGAATTGAAAAAGCTCTATGGTACCATCAACAGAGTTCAAGAGCAACATAGACTGTCCCTAGCAGCAGGAAAAGCCCTCATGAACAAGATCCTTGAGGAGGAAGGCGTAGACGAGCAATACCACGCCACACTTGATATGATATCTGATGCTTTAGGAGTACTAGAGACGGTGCATACCACCCTTGCACAAGCACGAAGAACGGAGCAAAGATACGGCAGACGTGCCCCCCGATCAAGAAAACAGATGAATGTATTAGTATCAGAACCACAAGGCACATCCACAACCACGGGCACCGCACACACCGTTCATGATACTGAGGAAACCCATACATCAAGTGCACATCCGTCACCCCCTTTGCCACCCCTGCCTCCAACTCCACCACATTCACCTCCCACTACCAGTGTAATTACTACTGTCACCACCTCCGAGTCCACTACCCATACCGAAGCGCAGACCGTCAGTCAACCCACACAACCCACACACCCTATCTCCACCTCTCTTGTCTATACGACCACTGAAACAGTTATTCTATTTGCAGCCACGGAAAATCTCATTCCCCCGATCACACTTCCGGGCAGCTCGTATTCACAATTGCCCACAGCACTGTACACTTTCACCACTATCACCGCACCCACAATTCCAATATTCACAATCACTCCCACTACTACATCCACTGTTGATTTTATGGACATATCACCCACCTCTGCACCTCTCCCTCCCCCCATACACCCACCATCCCCCATTCCCCCACCCCCCACGTCACCATTTTCCAGCACCGCATCCACACTCCCATTTCCCTTCCCCTTCCCCTTCCCTTCTACATTCAACACCCTTCCCGCATCCACCCCTATTAATAATGTATTTAATAATATGTATCAGTGTATGTCGCAACTACAACAACACTACCAGCATCTGGATAACCAACATACAAGACTCTTCCGAAGCCATGAAGAACTTCAAGTACGATTCATTGATCTAGAAAGGGAAAAGCGTCTACTACAACAACAATATGTCACCTTACAGGAACAACACGAGCAATTAGTAGCCAATCCACCACAGTCAGATGCAGAGGAAAAACAACAAATGGATGATCTGCTACACTCCTAGATAACAGAGAATCTCAAGCTTCAATGCAACCTGGCCCTCTTGCGCAAACACATGTCTACTGCACTCGAGGAGAATAAACGACTACAGAAACAAAACGAAGAAAACTTGGAAGCAGCCATGGAGGGTTCCCCACAGGAAATCGACCCAGATAAATTCAAGGCCATACCCTCAGCAAATATGCAAATTGTGTTGGAAACCCATGCCGACCTCCTAGAAGCCCATGCAGCATTAGAAAGAGAAAGAGATGACCTATTAAAGCAGCTGCCAACCCAGCATGAGTCACCAAGCAAAGTCACAACCGTAGTTGACACGTCTGAGGAAGTCGAAAAACTCAGAGCAGAACTAGAAGAATTACGAAGTAAAGTCATGCAATATGAGCGTCAACCTTCTCCCCTTGTAGAGCCCGAGCCTGAAGACTTAGTACCAATTGAAATAGAGGAAACCTTCGAAGACCCATACGTTCCCATGCCTGCACCAGGTGGCAAGCAAACAGAAGAGGGCATGGACACCATCGAGATCGAGGCTCCTGAATGGATGCAGAGGTTAGAGAAAGTGGCCACAACCCATGATGATAGAGTGGCAGTTCAGATAGCGTCTATGTCACGTTTGGAAGAGGTAGTCATAAAATCGGATTACTTTAGAAACCTCTCCCATCATAGGTGGATCGGCACATCCGACGATTTTTATGTTCCTTTCTACGTCCTAATGGCGGATTACAATGCTGAAATCAAGCACCACACCTCAAAAGAACCAACCTCGGCTACACAGTTTGCACCGGACGACATCCGAGCAAGTGCCAAGTAGGGAAATATACACCAACCTACGTGGAGGATTCGTCTGCTGGAAACCTACCCCGAGATGGTCAGGACATGGAATAACATGCCTTTGTATATCAAATACAACCCATGCTACTGCCCTATATTTCGAAGAAGGTCGTGGTCGGAATACACAAAAACTGTGCTGACAACCAAAGGATGCGAGAAATGGCTCAATTATGTCTACTTAGAACCACCTAAGGGCCAACCTACCATAGGATATATGATTTCGATGATTCGCCATTGGGGGGTCCGGTTCAAAAATGTACCAGATGTCATGGCCCAAATGTGCCTTAAAATTTTTGAACTCATGTTGGTCACCTTCAGGACCTTCAAGAATGTCAAGGAACCTCATCTGTCAGCTCTGGGATTTAATGAAGGTAATCAGGACCTTGTCTACGACATGAGCGCAACACCATCTATTAATGTTGTATATGCTCTCCATTCAGAAAAGTTACGTATACCACATCCAGAGGTTCCCGGGCCGGTAGATTGGGATGCTCTACTCACGGACTTGGCCAAAGGGTTGAGAATTGCAGAACATCACTTAGCACAAGACGTTGTAGAATACTACATCCAACGACCCACCCGACAAGGGTCTGTCAGGGACGACAGACGCGAGAGAGGGGGGGGTGTTGGAATTGAAGGACTCACAAGGCAAGGAAGCTTACGAAGGGAGTCAGAGAGAAGAGAAAGCACAAGCAGACAAGGTAGTCAACGACGATCTGGCAAGTAGGCCAATATTTTTTCAGGACACTAAAGCATAGCAAAGAGGTGGACACACAAGGAGAAGGAGCAAGTAGGGAGCTCGAAGATATGTATGCCAAATCGTTAGAAGAAATCCCTACAACAATAGTGATTTTCATCACTAAAAGCCATTGTAGATACCATTTCATATTTTTGTACCTCCATTTTGTGCAAGCCAAGGAGTCCTTGAGCTTGAGGAGAATTCGAAGTAGCTACCTACCAATTTTCATAATTTTTAGACTTCGTTTGAGTCTTCAAATAGGCCCTAGAACCTAATTTTTAACTAGGCCGGACACTAGGTCTGGACACAGCCAAAACCTAGTCAAAAACTATAAATAAAGCTAGAGAGCTCATTTTTGGGGTTAGCTTGTAAGTGATCTAAACTTATATGGGCATTTTGGAAGTAGTCTAAAGAACTCCATTGCTTCTCACTCTTTGTCTTACTTTGTGTGCACGTGTGTGTATGTGTGTGCATGTTAGTGTGCTTCTCACTCACGCACTTGTGCCTTCACTTGCTCGAGGTCATCATACCATCCTCACGTCTTCCTGGATTGACATTAAAGGAGGTGCTACTCATTACTGAGCTACACAAGCCTTAATCATCCATTTGGCTGCCAGTTTGTTAGCCATGCACCCAATGTCTAGGATACCAAGTCCCCCACTATCTCTATGGTTGGTGCAGATGGACCATTTGATTTTAGGCACCCCCCTTCTATTGTGATCGCCTGTCCAAAGGAAGTCTCTACAAATACTATCCAGTTTGGACAGGTCTTGCTCTTTCGGTCTCCAACAAGAAAGGAAATAAATGGTAGAAGAAAGGAGGAACATGTTGATAACCATAGCACGACCAACAAGATTGATTTGCATACCTCTCCAGTAGTTAAGCTTGTTTTCGAGTTTGGCCAGCACCCAGTTCCACCGCTGTTCCATAGAGACGCCAAACCCCGAGGGGATCCCAAGGAGCCAAAAAATTTGGCCCTGTGAAATGATTTGATAGCCATGATCAATGAGAAGGCCGGGCTGAGACCCCACAATAGCTCTAAAGGTGGTCTTAGAGTGGTTGATTATGGATCCAGAGGCTTCACAAAAGGTAGCAAGACACCTCCAGAACGTCTCCAGGCTGGTATTACCAGCGTCCACCTGGTGTGCCACAAGCCTGCTAAGCCGCTCTGTGGCGATGGCAAAGAGAAGGGGAGCCAATGGGCACCCTTGTCTGATAGATCTTCTAAGTTTGATCACCTTCAAAAGTTTTCCATTAATGTTAATTTGGGTCGATGCGTTTTCGAGAAGGGTCGCGATCATCTTGGTGAATTTCTGACTACAACCAAGATCTTGGAGCGACTACAGAATATAGTCCCATTCAAGCCTGTCGTAGGCTTTATCAAAGTCGATCGTGAGGAAGACCACATCTTGTTTAGACTCGTTTGCAAATTCAAGACCTTCCCAAATATCTATAATGGCTACCCAAAGCTATGCACAAAACTGTAGAGTCTTCTGAGGTGTGCATCTAGAGTTAGTCATTCGAGCTCTCTAATTTTGGGAGGAGAAAGCTCAAATGTGGAAGGCGACACTCCAGAGAGTACACAAGTGACCATTGGAAGATTTAGAGGAGAGTTATGTCACCTGTATGTGTGCATGCACCCTTGAGGGAGTTAATTGAGCCACACGCCTTCTTCTTCTCTTTTGTGCTAGCTTGCTATAAAGATATTTCGTGTGTTCGTGCCATTATCTCCATGATTATGATGCTTCTACAACTCGCCTACTTGAGGGAAGGTCACTAAGGATTTGTATGAGTGGAGGGGATGCATGCCATGGATACAGGGGATTGTATGGGAGAATGCCATTGAGGATTGTAAACATAAGCCATCATCTCGCAAAGCCTTCATCATGGACCTATGACCAAGAGAGGCGATTTCTACATTCTATACGAAGAAATAGCATACTTTTGGCACGAGAGCCATAGAAACTCATTAACTTTTGCACAGGTCATGAAACACTTGAAATACGCACTCTCAAAACTTGGCTTCATTTTTGAGGGTCTTCTCTCATCTGTCTTTGAGTTCTCTTAAATGTTCTATCATCATTAGGCTTCGATTGACGAATTAAATGAGTTGGCAGCTATCAAAGTCATGACAAGTGGAGGCAGTGCGCTCTTAAATGAATTGGAAGCCGCTCTTGAAAGTACATCATATGTGGCATAATTCCCCTTGAAGGAGAATGATTTATATTTCAAGGTATGGAACAGTGCGAAGGTTACGAAGAAGAGCCGGGTGGTTCACGTTATACGGTGTGCAGAAAATGAACGAAGTCTGGTGAAGAAGACGCTATGGAGCTATGGTCCGGAAGCATCTGAAAGATAAATTTCTGCACTAGGAGGTGCAACTATATGGTATTCCAGAATGATGTACAAGCGGTCTGATTAATCAAAGAGTACTGATTATTGTCAAGATCACTTCCTTTCTGAAGTTTGTATGTGAGTACCAAGTCTTTCAGTATTCTGCAGTGTTACTATTTTGGAAGTATTGCGTGATATAGTTTAATCAAGAATGTAAATGCATGTTGTGATTGTAGTATTACATTCATAATCCCTCTTCGCGATCCCATACCTTTGGAGATTCAGTGTTGGATTTCACTGAAGTATAGTACTGGCTTAACATTTACCGACCATGATGGGATATGGTCAGTGATAAATCATAGCATAGAGTTGTTTGATGCCATTGCAAAGCGGTAAGGAGTATCTCACAAGTAATCCCTGTCACGAGTGTTTAGACGAGTTCCTTCAGTAGACTATAGCAACCACTATAATGAATATGGGCACATTGCGATGGTTAACGTGACATAATTTCATCGCTATAAAATTGCACAAAGCATCACAACAAACGTCGAGTGTGGAACATCGGTTTAACGACAAAAAGTTTGATGTTTTTATCAACATGTGACATGACGGGATATGTGACGGTTACATTGAGCAACACTAATTTGACGATTTAAAAAAGCATCACATAAGCGATGCTAATATATATCCAATAAGCGACACTAATTATCGTCGCTTATGCGATGCTATCTAGACACGAGTTTACGATGCTTTAGCATCGGTTTCATGATGGATTGTTGATGAAAAAAATAAAAACAATAGATGCTCTTCGATCGGAATCTACATGCCTCTAATCTAAGAGCTCTCTAACGTTCACAATTGCATTGTGCTTATGAGATGAAACAATCGCTTGCTAAATTGTTGTTTTGTCTAATCTCTATCTTATTGTCTCTCTCTCTCATATGTGGCATAATTCCCCTTGAAGGAGAATGAATGCACTAGCTAAAGCAAATGGCAAGGACCCAAACACAATAAGATATTATATAAAATGGAGATGAAATGGAAATGGAATGTCTCCCTGATACAAAACAAAATGGAGATGCACTCATGTGGATTCAAATGCAAATGAGGTACGAGAAATCATGTTGTTGTTAGCAGGCGGTGTGGATGACCACATTATTTGTAAAATGTATTTTTCTATGCAATGGGAAATGGCATTTTACGTAGATCACAAGAGTTTTTGGAGTTGGTAATTTCTAAGTGTTGATTCTATATTTTGAAGTATGGAACGGTGTGAAGGTCACGAGAAGAGGAGGGTGGATCACTGTAATACGGTGTGTGTAAAATGAATGAAGTCTAGTGAAGAAGATGCTATGGAGTGGTATAGTCCGTAAGCATTTGATAGATAAATTTCTGCACTAGGAGGCACAACTATATGGTATTCCAAAATGATGTACAAGCAATCTGATTAATCAAAGAATACTGTTTATTTTTTAGATCACTTCCCTTCAGAAATTTTTCTACGAGTACCAAGTCTTTCAGTATTCTATAGTGTTACTATTTTGCAGGTATTACGTGATACACTTTAATCAAGAACGTAAATGCATGTTGTAATTGTAGTATGACATTCATAATCCCTATTCCCGATCCCATTCCTTTGGAGATTCAGTGTTGTATTTCACTAAAGTATAGTAGTGACTTTATATTTGCCGACCACGATGGGATGGGGTCAGTGATAAATCATGGCATAGAGTAGTTTGATGCTGTTGCAAAGTGGTAAGGAGTATCTGACAAGTAATCCCCGTCAGGAGTAATTAGACGAGTTCCTTCAGTAGACTATAACAACATTAAACCTTGAAGATATCGCCCTTGTAGACACAGTCAATATCCTAGAAGAATTGCTATATTGGGTGGAAAATGGAGTGCTACCTCAAAAACTCCTACAGGAATGGATCTTGGAGTGGAGAGATGGCAAGTTATCCAAGGCCTCGTGGCAAGGGGAAGCCAGTGGAGCTAACGAGCAGAGCCACTAGTACGAAGGAGAATACCCTGTGGAAATAGGTGAAAGCGAGGATAGCAAACCCCACATAGAGTTTGCTTTAGCTCTAGTTCCTTCGACTCAATTTGGTACCTTATAAGAGTTTGAAGACCCAATGTCACACAGAAATCAATTGCCAAGGTTGAAGTATATTCATTTTTATGGAAGAATAGATGAAGACCCGGATGTGCACATGCACATATTTGAAAATCAATATATCTATAATCATCGTAACTTACAAGATGATAACCATTAGTTTCAGGTATTCCAAGCTACGCTGGCAGGTGATGCAATCAAATGGTTGATTGAGTACCCTCTAGACCATTTTTCATCCTATGATGAGTTAAAAGAGAATTTTTTAGAATGATTTCGGACCACCAAGAGCATTTCAGAGCTATATGCTACTCTCTAATACATGATGTAGAAAGGAATGGTAGAACAATATGCATCACACTCCAGATCCATAATGCGATAGTTTTCGATCGACAAATGTGCTTCAGAAGAAATGCTGCAAGAATTGTTTGTTGACGGAATTCAACTAGCTATTAAAGAAAAGATTTACATGTATACACTGGAAAAAACTCATACACTTGATCAAATAATCGATTTAGTGATAAGGATGGAAGAAAAAATATAGTTGGCCAATCTAGGCTCCGAGAAGAACAATCCAGTGATGAAATTAAGTACAAATCTAGTGTAGCCCTTGTATTGTTTACGTTCAAGGAATGCCGCATTATAGCTGATTGTGTGTTGAATCATGCATTCTAGACGAATGCCAATTTAATGCTATGAACACATTAGTCGTTTCCACAGAAGTAGATGTTCCTTCATGGAAAGGAAGTTTGATGCCATTGCAAAGCGGTAAGGAGTATCTCACAAGTAAGCCCTCTCACAGGTATTTTGATGAGTTCCTTCAACAAACTATAGCAACCTCTATAATGAATACAGGCACATAGTGACGGTTAACGTGACACAATTTCATTGCTATAAAATTGCATAAAGCATCACAGCAAGCACCGAGTGTGGAACGTCGGTTTAATGATGATAACTTTTATGTTTTTATTGACATGTGGCATGATGAGATATGCGACGGTTACATTGAGCATCGCTAATTTGATGATTTAAAAAAGCATCGCATAAGCAATGCTAATTTACATTTGCATAAGTGATGTTAATTATCGTTGCTTATGTGACACTATCTAGACACGAGTTTACAATGCTTTAGCATCGGTTTCACGATGGGTGGTTGATGAAAAAAATAAAAACATTGGATGCTCTTTGATCGGCATCTACATGCCTCTGATCGAAGAGCCCTCTAACATTCACAATTGCATTGTGCTTATGAGCTGAAACAATCCCTTGCTAAATTGTTGTTTTGTCTAATCTCTATCTTATTGTCTCTCTCTCTATTCTCTCTTTCTACCTCTTCTCTCTTTGAATTCTCTCTCTCTCTCTCTCTCTTTAATGCAGGTTATTCAAAAAGTTAACCAAGCAAAAAATATGGCTAACCATTGTAAGTACAATTTCCATTCTTTGTATATCATTTGAATTGTGTTATTTTCATTAATTAGCATACTCACACTTATTGATATGCACATATGCACTTATACATGAATATGCACATTCAAACACATACACATATACACATGCACACACATATATACACACATATACATGTGCACATACACTTACACATACACATACATATGCACAAACATTTCTACAAACACATAAAATGACTTGCATGCATGCATTATTGCATATATACATACACACACATTAACAAGTACTTAATACATGTATATGCACATCCACATGCATGCACATTCACATGCATGCATATACACATGGATGCAAATGGAAATGCATCCACATGCACATGCATGTTTCATACATATACACATGCATATACATACACTTGTATATGTTTATACACATACACATACACATACATATGCATATACATACATATACACACACATACACATATATATGCACATACCTACACACACATATGCACATACACACACATCCACATACATACATATACACATATATACATATACATGCACATACACACATATACACATACACTTACACATATACATGCACATACATACATATACACACAAATACACATGCACATGTAGATACATATACATACGCATATACACTTACACATGCACATGCACATACATACATATACACACACATACATATAAATAAAAAAGATTAGTCTCTTGTGTTTTGACTAAAATAAAAAATATACTAACAATAATACATATACTTACAAATGTAGCCACAAAACCATGATGGCCCATTTGGTCTAAGTGAGATGTTTGGCCGGAATCAACTCTCTTCTTTGCAACAGCCTGTTTATTTAAATAAAAAAGAAATACATAAATTAAATGTAAAAATTTAATAAAACATCGAGAATTATAAATATAAACTATTAATTTGTATACCTTCTACTCAGGAAATGACTCCTGAAGACGTAGTTGTCTATGAAAAAACTGCCAAATCTCAAGTGGTATGTTAGGTCTCCTCTTATTTTTTTCCACCATACAATATCTTCTATTATTTTAATCTCAAATAGAAAAAAAGAATCAGAATACATACACACATATAACATGCACATACACATATACATACATGCATACATACATACTATTTACACACACACATACACATACTCATATATATATATATATATATATATATATATATATATATATATATATATATATATATATATATATATATATATATATATATATATATATATATATTAAATATATATACTGTATATACATACAAACATACATATATACATACATATATACATACATACACACACATACACATATCCACACACACACATACATGCATACATACATACAAAATACATGCACACATAAACATATATACATACACACATACACTTATACATACATACATACACACATATACACATACACATACCTCTTGAAGATAAATGTACAAGCTCATTTTCACATGATCTATGCTTGGATAAATTTACCAAATATAAAGATAAAGGAAAAGAAGAAAAAAGAAAAAAAAAGGAAAAAAGTCTAGTCAAAGTTCATGATGAGTAAAAGATACAATATCTGCCTTGTAGTAAGTGGCATGTAGTGGGCAATCAAATGAAAGTAGTGAGTTAAGAAGGAGGCACAAAATTCTTCACATGCTCATGGTTATAAAAGTGGAGTGGGAGCATGTTCTAAATAAGGAGAGAAAGAGGCAAGAGTTCCCAATAGTTGGATCTGGTCATTTTGTCATTTTGTCTTCGCATAGACTCCTTCAAGTCGCACGTCATTTTGTACACAGCTCTCTTATGAAGCTCATATCTCTGTTTATATGTAACCATTTAAACACTCATTGGAAATCTTATCTTGTGTACTTTCTCTGTCTCAAATATCTCCTTCAAAGCTTATATATTCTGTGAGATATGAGTCAAAGAGTGAAGTCTAGTTTTTCAGCATACCTATGTAGATGGTGGTCTATTTTGGTTGGTTATACTTCCCAACCAAAATGTATTCAAATTGATTGTTTTTTAGTTTCTTGGAAAGCGCTTTGCATGTTTTTTATCTATCCAAAATATTTCATTCAAAGGATTTATATTCTATGAGATATCTATCAGAGAGTGAAGTCCAGTTTTTTAGTATACTTGTGTGCATAGGTGGTCTATTTTGGGCAGTTGGATTTCCTCACAAAAAGCATCCAAATTTCTTGATTTTTAGCTTATTAGAAAGCTATTTGTGTTTAATTTCTCTATCTCAAATACTCAAAGGATATATATTCAGGGAGTTATCAATCCGAGAGTGAAGTTCAATTCTTTAGCATACTTGTGTGGACAGGTAGTGCATCTTTGTCACTTGCGTTTCCTAATCAAAACTTGTCCAAATTAAGCTATTTATAGCTTGTTAGAAAGGTCTCTTTCTCTACTTTGATTGGTTAAAGGCACATGTCTATTTGAGTTTTGTATTGAGAACAACAAGCTATCTAAGGTGCAGCTATTTGTCCAAGTTTTGGACATACAAGGGTTCACTACACGTTTTCATTGCGCATAGGAGAACTCATTCTCCACAGCTCGTATCAGAGAAAAATTGGTGCTAAAGCTTCATCAAAAGCATTGGAGCTAGGGACAAGCAAAAGAGGAGCTGCAAAACAAGGGGGAGCTTCACAAACGCAAGAGCAAAGGACAATATAACTATTCGAGGTAACTCTCAAAGTTTTTGATAGTCTTCAATGGCTGACTTGGGTCAACAAGTAGAGAAATTGAATAAGGATAACTATCTCGCATGGAATTTTAGAATGACCAACTACCTAATGGGCAAAGGCTTGTGGAGTATTGTGAGGGGCGATGAAGCTCAACCTCAAATCAACCAAGCTATGGCCAGCGATGTGCAAAGGAGTCAAGCAAAAGAATGGGAAGAGAGGAATAGGAGAGTCATGTTCCTCATTTCACAAGTCATTAATAATGCCATGGTAGGGCATATTCAACATCTAGAGAAAGCTAAGGATGCTTGGCAAGCCCTTGAAAGGATGCACTCAAAAAATACCAAATCTAGGAAACTTCAACTCAAGAATGAGATGAACACAATCAAGAAAATTTTGATTCAATCCATAGCTGAATACTTCGAAGATTAAGGAGCTAAGTGATGCTTTAGCTTATATTGGCACAATGATTGAAGACAAAGATCTTGTGTGTTATACTCTCAATGGATTGAGAGAAGATGAAAGATGGAAGCCTTTTATAACTTCCATTAACTTGAAAGATGCATATCCAGGTTTTGAACAACTAATCCCTCATCTTGTCACATAAGAGCTTAGCTTTGGTGGCCCCAAAGGAAAGGACAGCCACAACCAAATGTTATATGTAGGTCAAGGTAAAGGAAGGGACTCAAGAGGAGGCTCAAGAGGAAAAGGAAGAGGTCACAACAACTCCAACTACAATCAAAACAATTCGAAAGACAACAAGGATACATCAAATGCCAACACACAAGGAAGAGGTCGAGGTAGAAGTAGAGGAAGAGGCCGAGGCTCCTACAATTATCATAAAGGTATACCATGCTATCATTGTGGTAAAGTAGGACACTATGCTAGTGATTGTTGACTGAAGAATGCAAGACCAAATGGAGGCAATCAAAGGATCCAAAGCAACTATGCAAGAACCTTAAGTGAAGGAAGCAAGGACACACTACTTGCAATGAGACATGAGTATAGAAACTCTTATGAAGATGAGAAAAAATGGTACATTGATTCAGGCTGTAGTAACCATATGTCATGCAAAGGAAGTTTGTTCACTAATCTAGAGGTACCAAGTGGAAAAGGATGTGTTGAAACAGTTGAGGATACTCAACACATGATTGAACACATTGGAGATATAAAGCATGGAGATACAAGCAGAGCAAAGGTACTATATAATGTTCTTCATGTTCCTACAATTTCAAAGAACTTGATTTCAATAGGAAAAATGGTAGAGAAGGGGTATCATGTCATATTTAATGAGAATGGGTGCTTCATAAAGAATCCAAAGGAAGGCTTTGTTGCTCTAGCACAATGATGAGAACCACGTTAAGAAGCTCCACCTCCTTAATGTCAATCCGCGCAAGAGATAGGAGTGATATGAAGATCGTGAATGTGAGATGAAGTGAGAGTGAAGGTGAGAAGCATAGAGATGCACACACACATACACACACACTACAAAGAGACAAGCAAGACACAATGGAAGGTGAGAAATCAACTCTATTACTCATGAACGCTCTTACAAGCTCAAAATAGCTCTAAGCTCTTCTCTAATCACACAAGCTACCCTCAAAAATGAGCTCTCTAGCTCTTTTTATAGATTCTAGACTAGTTTTGATTGGTTTCACATCTAGTGACCGGCATAGTTAAAAAATAGGTCCTATGCACTATTTGAGAGGGTAAACGGTGTCTAAAAATAACCAAAATTGATACGCTCATTCTACCTAAGCTCCTCAAGCTCGAGGACTCCTCGGCTTGCACAAAATGGAGCTATGGATTACAAAAAAGGGTTTTTCTATGTTACATATGTTACAATAGTGATGAAAATCACTGTTGGAGGTTTTTGAAAAGTATTTTAAAACATAATTCTTTGAAAAAAGATCCGACTGACTCCCTGCTCTATCTTTACATGCTTCCGTGTCTTCTGTGCCTCTGGCTACTGCCAACAACCCCCTCCCTCTCGCTTCTATCATCCTCGACAGAACCTTGTTGTGCGGTCTGTCGGATGTAGTTCTGTAGTAGTTCCTGAGCGAGGGTGTGTTCTGATATTCGAATGCCTCGGGCCAAATCTGCCTCGAGTTTCTCCCAATCAATTGGTTGCGGTTCATCGGGTGGTGGGAGTTGATAATGTGTGGAATATACCATCTGTTCACAAGCGAATAAGTGTAAGAGGTGGGTGGGCCTGCTGATGAACACTTCTGAATGGTATTCCCAAAAACCGGTTGTGAACATCCCTTCGAAAGTCTGCTTGTAGCACGCCGGTAAATATTTAATTCTGCAATGCCAGGCATAACACACCCGTAGCGATGGCATTGTACTCATATCATATGCAAGATCCAAATTGCCATGCTCGAAGCCCGGGGTGTTTACATGAGGTGCCTTTACACGACGGAAGACTTTGAAAACCATTTGCATCATGTCAAAGATTTTGATAGTCATGTGCGCTGCTATATCGTCCATGTGTTTCAAGCGAGCGAGCCAGTGACAAATCGTGGCCATCATGTATCCCACTGTCGGTAGTTCTATGGGTGGCTTGAAATATGGGTAATTTAACCAATCCTGGCACTGCTTGTTGTTTTGTACTTTAATAGCAAATGTTGTCCAGGAGCGGCGACGTGGCACTGGTCCCCAACATGGGTTGTATTTCAAATGTAGTGGTGCCTTTACCCAAGTACTCATCATCTCAGGATATTCTTGTAAAAGATCTTTACGCCACTCTGGTTGATAAATCTCGCCTTGCTGCGCATCCAGTGGCAAATCATCAGGCTCAAACTGAGTAGCGTGAGATGGTTTCTTGCTTATTTCTTTCTCTATGGCCAACTGATACTCGGCCATTAGCATAAAATATGGTTTGTACTATAACTCATGCCTTGATATATATCTGCGAGGGGCCAAGTGAGCGAAGTAGGGCGACTGTAAAATTTTTTCCTCAATCATTGCCATTACGTGCAGCTGCACCTCTACTCGTGCTGAGTGGGTGGTTCCAAGCTCTTCCACTGTCTTCATCCATGCGGGGGTTGGAAGTTCATAAGTCATCTGGCCTTCAGCCGTGACTCGTCCGCCTGGGATGGGTTGTGGTTCCTAGGCTTCTTCAAAGGTTTCCTCCACCGGAATGGTTACATTTTCTTCATCGGCTGGGAGCTCTGGTGGGGAATCTGGCTGTGGTGGTGCTTCATATATAGCTATCCTTGATTCAAGAGTTGATACCTGGGCTTGTAATGCGTTGAGTTCCTCTAGGATGTCAGGAGAAGGGTCCGCAGGAGCTGGTAATCCTTGGGTGGCTGGTAGTCCTTGTGTTGCAGGTGCTCTGAGTTGGAGTAGTTTATGATCTTCCTTTAGCTTGAATCTGATATTCTTTGTTCATTCGATCGTATTCGTCGAGTAATCTGATGTGATCATCGAGCAACATTTTCATTGATTCCGAGGGCACTGCTTTGAACTGGCTAGGACTTAATGGTTGGTCTGGGTTATCGAGAGCAGCTTCTAAATTTTCTCTATTCTACTCTTGTAGTTGCTGGTTCTCTTCCTTTGCTGCTGCTAGGTGTCTTCTGAGTAAGCCCATGTTCCGTGTAAGCGTCGCATTGCGAACTATCTGTGCCCTTAACAAATTATCAAGATCAACAGTGGCCTCTTTGGCTTTCTCTTCACTTTCTAGTTCCAGCTTGTGATAAGCCTCGCGTAGTTCTTGATATCGGGTGTTCAGAGAGGCATTCTCAATAGACAATGAGTCAAGCTGCGACTGCAAATCGTTGGTTGTCCTCTGCAGCTGCTGATAATTATTTCCAAGAGATGTGAACTCATCTCTTACTTGCGCCATACACGTGAACATCTGTCGAAATGTTGTGTCTCAGGGTGATAATATTAATGGTGTGCTAAGTGAAGATGCAGTGGGTGTAGATGCAAAGGGAACGGGGAATGGGGGTGGGAAAGTGGATGCTCTGGTGATTGTTGAAAATTGTGGTGTGCTTAAATATTGTGGTGCCACAATTGAAGTGAGTGGTGGTGCGGTGGGTGGTAATATATCCATATCACTGGATGTAGTGTCGAGTGCGGTGACTGAGAATAGTGGTGTGATCGTGGGTAAGTGTGTGGGTGTAAATACAAGATTTACAAAGGTCGAAGAAAAATTTACAGAGGGGTTGTCTTGGACGGCTTGATGGAGAGGGGAAAGAGGGGTTACGGTGGGTCGGGGAGGTGAGACTGGGGAGAAGGTTAATGGAGGTGGGAAGGGGAAAAGGGGTCTTGGCGGTGTGGGGAAGAATGGAAAAGATGGATGGAGAAATGGGTTGGATAGAAAGGTGGATGTGTTAGGGGGTAGACTAGGTTGAGTGGGTGCGGGAATTGTGGGCTGAGTGGGAGTAAAGACGACTTCTGCTACTCCGCCGGAGAAGGAAGATGTTGTTCTGGGAGAAGGGGGATGTATGGGGGAGACTGGATGGATGGGAGGTGATGGGGGAGCGGTTGGGGTGGTCGGTACTTCGATGACTGTGGTGGTATGTACAACGGTAGTATGGGCTGGGGAGTCTACGAGGATGGCTTCTTCTGCCAAAGAGCCTTTAGGGACAAGACGTGCTTCCCTGGCCTGTTCTAAAGATTGTGCTCCTGTTGGGACACGAATGTATTCGCCCGGTTTTGATAATAGTCGTACGCGTCGGGGGTCATACTGGAGTAATGGTTTCCTCTGTAAATATCTTAAGGCTTTGGTAGGTCCGATTGATTTGACAAGCTCTCTGAAACCTCTGATGTAGACTTCTTTGAACCCTCTTCAGACGAGTTCTTGTTCGATGAGTGTTTGGCTTTCTTCGTCAGTCAACTTCTTGCGTGCCCAAACTTTTTCCATAGTACAATATAATTTTTTTATGGCTAACGTATAAGCTGCAGCTTCGAAGGTTTCTTCTTCGTGTGTGCTCGTGTCACCCTAGGTGTCCGTTTGCTGTCCTTGTTCATCCGTTTGTACATGTCCTTGGGAGTCATGTGTACCCTGGCTGGCTTCATCGTCTCCTTCGTCTTCATCTATGGCTGTTCTTTCGTCATCTGAGCTTGATACGATTTGTCCTTGTGGTTGATCTCGGGGTGTGGTAGGGTAGCTGGGCCTTTCATATTCCTGAGAGAAGATCTGGCCTTCTGAAAACTGAAATTCACTTGAAAATACGTCCTGCATCTCAAAATCAAATGTGGTGCCTGCTTGTTCTATTTCTAAATGGGGTATCGAGAAAGAGAAAGCTTTCGCACTGATAGTGGTGGGAACTTCTACCGTAGTGGTGGTAGGTCCTGGGACTGTGGTTGCTTGAGTAGTGACTGTGCTGGTAGTGCCCTCCGTTACAACTGGTCTTGATAACCGTATACAAATAGGTTGTGCTGTGGGAGTGGCTTCTATCGGAGACTACTCTGGAGATAGTTGTGGTGAGGGTGATTTTGGAACCTGAAGGCAGGGGATAGTTCCTCTCATTCGCTTTCCTGCTCTTCCTTTGCTGGGCTTCCTAGCTTTCTTTGTTGTTCCCTTGAAGGATTTCAGCTCCTCACTTGTCATTGCTCGCTCGATAGGTAAATCGTAGGCCAAACACATATATACAATTGTAGTCAGTGCACAGCATCCATTGATGACTTTCTTTCTTTCCCATCTATGTTGTGCTAAATACATCTGATCAATGATCCAACTACCTATATCAACAGTCTGGGGTCCAATACAAGATAAATACAAACCGAACCATATTCATTTGTAAGGCATTGTGAATCTGTCCTGAGCGGAGAAAGCAAAATGCTGCATGCATATCCGCAGTGGCTTTGAAAGCTCAAGTGTGATCGCTGAAATCTCCTCCCACTTAGTGACGTCCCCACGTTTCATAGGGTCAGGAACTAACCTTTCTCGCTCGGTGGGCGTGTGGGTTCCATGAATCTTGATGGCAGCTCGAATCAGATCTTTAGAAAGATAAAATCTTTTATATGGCGGATCGTTCACTAAAGATGGCAAAATAAAAGTTCCTGGCAGATCCTTGTTCTCCGAAGCTATCAAAGTGGTGATTAAATAATAGCATCTGTAGAAGTCACGTTTAGGCAAAGGGTGACTGAAATACTCTGTGAAGCCGGCTCTTGCCCAAACATGTGTTAAGTCTTGTGTGTTCTGTAGCCCTTCGAACTCTCTTGAGAAGAACTGATATTTTCCCCATGTACGATCATCAAAAGTCAAATTAGCCTCAAATATAAACTCACCATCCACCAACGGTCATGCCAGCCCTTGAAACCAATGAGAATTACGATGAATCTTCTCAGTATAGCCTCGAGGAGGGTCGTCAATAGGCATGGGTCTTCGGAAACCTTGAAATTCTGGCAGTAGAGCCGTCGGATGGGACTCTGCAAGTAAAACACCGATAGGTGCTACAGGTGTTTTGGGGCCTGCTTCTGATGGTCCTTCTTCGGTTTGCATGATGATTGTCGTGCTAATGAAAAAGATCTGCTACAAAAGATTAGCACATTAGTATGGAAATTAATTATGATCCCATTAAGGTGAGACCGCAATCCCTTTCCATAGCCGATGTGTAGCCCGTGTAGCCAAGTGTTGTGATGTGATTGATGCAATGCTTCTTGCAGAACTAGTGCAGGTCTCTAGACACCTATATGTTTTCAAATATTGCATGCAGTTCTTTGATGAGATGTTATTACAGGTGATGTTGGGTTATAGTGTGTGGATTTGTACAAGGTTCAGTCATGAATGAGTCATTACAAGGTTGTAGGTTAGTCGGGGTGGTAGTTACGTTAGACAAGGGGTTAGGAGAAGACTTCTGGATACATTTCGGTATCCACTTCCTAAGAGTTTCTGAATGGGAGATAGGTTTCTGCTAAGGGATAAAAGATGATATCCGATTTGGTGGTATGGAGGGCTGAAGAGATTTCCAAGGAGTGTATTTTACATGGCTTGAGGGTTGAGCTATAATACATGGTTTGGGTAAATAAATTTGCGTGGGTGTGGGTCAATTCATAAGGTACTTCTTGGCGATCCAAATTTGTCGAATGGTCGAACTTGTAGAAGAAGGTCGAGGGGATGTTGGATACTGATTTTGCTTCTGCCTTGACTTCTTCTTATCAATGTCTGCGTTGTTGAAATCTGTGAGTGCTCTCTGTCCTTTTGGCACCCATATTTGTCTTGTGCCACTTGCTTTGTGTTGCTGAGACTGCTTTCCTCTTTGCGTCGTCTGATATTGCCGTCGGTCTGGGTTCCTTCGTAGTGGTTGACTCCTTTGGGGTTGAGGTTGAGAGGTCGGATGGACACTCTGCTTTGGAAAAGAAGGGAGGTCCAACACTTGTGAAACCTGCCCATTGGGAAGTGCTCCGTTTTGTACTTTTAATCTAGGTCAGTCCACAGTAAGTGTGGAAGGATGGGCACCACAGGGTGTTTTGCCCATGTGTCCGCTGATGTAACCCACCTGACCGCTGATTGTGTCCATCTAACCAAGCGGTTGGGTAATTGCCTCTTCTAATTTGCAGGAAGCCCCAGGGAAAATCTACTGACGTCCTTCTGATTGACAATTATCCATCGCCAAGCCCGCATGGGTTGGTGTAGACGTATGATCTGACCAAAGATCTTCCGGTCTTCCGTCGCATGCATTTCATAGGGTCTAGGGTTACAAACCTCGGTCAGAATGCCAATAGGGAAGTCAAGCGGTATCACTCGCTGCTGATCTAAGGTTCTAATCTGCAAGGAGCCTTGTTTAAGATTTAGGTCCACTGAGTGATCGTATAACCAGTCTTGGCCAAGGATTAGGGTTTCTATCAGGTCGTCATCATGGCACACTAGTAGCTTCACTGTCAAGGTCACTTCGTTTATGAGGATAGGAAGATCCACCTCACCCATGCAAGGGGTTTCCATGCCTCCTAGCCCTATGAGGTATGCCTCAATTGGCCGCATTTCTATTCCTGAATCCTTATAGTGGGACCATCTAATCGCACTAGTCGCAGCACCTGAATCAACTAAAGCCCTGAGCTTTTGGCAAGGGTTGCCGTGCTCTAGCCTGACTGTAATGAATGGTCTCCTGCCCACTATGCTAGGATGAGTGGTTGACTTTACTTGACACATGGCCATGGGGTATCTGGGTGATGTTTCCAGATGGTTATAATGTTCTCTCCCTAGTCCTTGTCTTCTTAACTTCATGTGCTTAATGCGTTCTATAGCTTTTGCCTGAGCTTCAGCTCGTATTCTATTTTCTTCCTCCTTACGCTTCTTTGCCAATGTGAGTCGTCTAAGCATATCCTCAGTAAGAGGTTCTTAGTATAGCCTGACTCTACAGCCACTAATGTAATTAGGCATTATATCTCCTTCTAAAGTGGCTAATTGTATTGCTCCACTTGTTGAGAGTCTGTTGATGATCATAGGTCCATAACCTCGCTTTTCTAACTTCCGTGCGTGCTGTTTCAGCGTATATACTAGAACTAAATCTCCTTCTTTCAAGCCTTTATCTTTCACATGTGCATCAAAATATGCTTTCTGTCGCTTCTTTGCCGCGTATATTCATGCTGCTGCTTTCAGCCTGGTTTCTCCTAATCGTTCCAAGTCCATTATTCTTGCTGATAATTCATGGCCGGTCCACTGTGTGAAGAGATGGATAGGTATGTGTTGAAGATGAAGAGGTGTTGCAAAATCTTTGCTCTACACCAGCCAAATGAACTCCAGGAGTAGATGGTGGGCCTTTTTAGCTTGCCAATGGATGTATTAGACACCCTATGTACCTTGGAAGATCACTCTCAAAAAGATAGATCAAAACAGATAAGTTGGAGTTAGCTCAGAGGTGAAAACTTGCTATTCTTGGTTGATACACCTGTCCAGTGTTTTACATAATTCTCTGAGCACAGCAGCAATTAGATTAATTCCTCTTGGGGAAGGCTAGGTAGCTTAAAGAGCTAACTTTAGAGAGTAATCTCATCAAAAATAACAAACCACACACTGAGAATGACTTTTAACAAGTGATGACATCATCCCGATTTTCACGGGCTGCTACAAAAATAGACTAGTGAGTAGAAAAAGTAACATAACTCACGATGTAAGAATCCAATGATCATGAACATTTGTATGCTTATACTAGACAGTAAGCTGAATCCAACAAGCTTTAAATCATTGAATTTGGATGCGTAACCACTGAGAAATGACTCTGACAAGATGACTGAAAAAGTCGGGTACCTGACAGAGAAGTGAAGATGAACATACCCTGTTGACTTCAAATGAACATAACTGAAGATTCCAACATCCAAATGACATGAAAATTTGTGAGCATATAGTAGACTTATAGAGCTAAATTTACCAAGTTAAATCACTGAAAATGATGAACCAAGTGCAGAGAAACAATCTCTGCAAGCTGACTGAGAAAAACTGAAGTAATGGCAGTGAGTAGTACACATCACAAGAACATGGAAAGATGACCTCACATAATCATGAAAATGAAAGTATATTTCTTGTACAATACAATGACTTACTGATACATATGTGTGCTTTGTAATCACACCTTGATATGGCATAAAGCTCAGCTCTTGGAGGTCTTCACATAGGTCTCTCTAACCACGACTAAAACTGCCATCTATTTATAGTTGAGTTTGGGAGGCTAACTTCCCTCAATCACTCTCCAATCAATCAATGATTGATTTGATTCTCTACCTACCACAAATCACGAATTCGTGGCTCCTCTTTCCATTCTTGATCATGTGGGCTCAACCACTTAAGATTCTCTTACTTTTACATTAAGTAAACTCTTCAAAAGTTACAAGAGGTAGTTCACAAGTGAAATTTACATAGTCTTCATTTTGAAGCTTCTTTAATGACTTTGTGAGACTCAAGCCAATACTTAGGCTTGTCATAGACTTGCTCCAACAGCTCCCCCTCAAGCCAAGTATGCTTGAGGTCTTCAATCTTCCAAGATTTCCTGCAAACCAATCATAGCCTTGAATTTGCAAAGCTTTGTACCATCCAATGCTTTAGTTAGAATATCTGCACATTGTTGATGAGTGGACACATATGATATTTGAATCTCCTTGCTTAGGATCTTCTCTCGTACATAATGATAATGAACTTCAATATGTTTAGTCCTTGCATGAAAAATAGGATTAGCAGCCAAGTGAATAGAACTCATATTGTCACCAAAAATAGTTGGAGTTCCAAACTCCAATCCAAGATCTTTGAATAATGTCTTCATCCACATAGCTTCCTGAGTAGCTATGGCAAGACCTCTGTATTCAGCTTCAGTAGAAGAGAGAGCAACTGTGGGTTGCTTCTTGGATGACCATGAAATAAGCTTTGAACCTGCAAAGGTAAGATAACTTGAAGTGCTCCTTCTATCTTCCTTGGAGCCAGCCCAATCTGCATCAGAAAATAGCTTCAAACCTAAATCAGATACATAAGGATAGTAAAGTCCTTCATTTATGGTTCCTTTGAGATATTTGAGTATCCTTTTGGCAGCATCCATATGTGGTTTCCTTGGTGTGTGCATAAATTGGCTTAGCACACTCACACTGTAACATATATCTACTCTTGTCAATGTGGCATAGTTGAGACTACCCACTAGACTTTGATATGATGTGATGTCCTCTATGAGTTCACCTTCATGTGAGCTCAATTTGTGATTAACCTCCATTGGAGTACCTGCAATCTTACAATCTTGCATCTTGAATTTTGCCAACATGTCCTTAATGTACTTTCTTTGAGTGAGAAACAAACCATGATCTTTGTAGACAACTTCCAAACCTAGGAAGTAGGTAAGTGAACCCAAATCACTTATCTTGAACTCTTCTCTCATCTGATCTTTGATCTTCTTCATACCATCTGCATCATTTCCTGTCAATATAATATCATCTACATATACACATAGGTAGATGACCTTGGGAATTACTCTTTTTAATAAAGAGTGAAGGATCTGCTTTGCTTGGTTGAAAGCCTTTGTCCTGCAAGAATGAAACAAGCCTGAAATTCCAAGCTCTTGGAGCTTGCTTGAGACCATACAATGCTTTGTTAAGTTTACACACATAATCAGGATAAACTTGACTCTCAAAACCAGGTGGTTGTGCCATATATACCTCTTCTGTTATCCAACCATTCAAGAATGCATTCTTCACATCTAGTTGAAGTATCTTCCAATTCTTGGAAGAGGCAATACTAAGCAAAACCCTAATAGTAGGCATCTTTGCCACAGGAGAGAAAGTCTCCTCATAATCAATTCCCTGAGTTTGTGCAAAGCCTTTTGCTACAAGCCTTCCCTTATACCTGTTAATGGAACCATCAGAATTCTTCTTGAGTTTATAGACCCATCTTGAGCCTATTACCTTCATGGATGAAGTCTTGGGCACCAAATCCCAAGTGTTGTTTTCCTCGAGTGCTTCAATCTCTTCCTTCATTGCATGCTTCCATTCTGTTTTTGCTTTGGCCTCTTCAAATGATGATGGCTCCTCTTGGTTTATGTCATGTGCTATGTAGATAGAATGTTTAGTTACTAATGAGGTGTCAAACCCATACCTTTCTGGTTTTTTCTTTTCCCTCATAGATCTTCTTAAGCCATGATTTGATGATTCTGCCTCATGTCCAAGTTCCTGCAATTTTGCTTTACCTTTAGACTTCCATGCTTTGATCTTTTCCATCTGACATTCTTCATCATCCTCTGAGGTGTCTTGTTCTTCAATCTTTGATTGTTCTCTACCAAGCTTTGGAAAATCTTCTTCAAGATCATATGGTAAATTGACCTTCCTGCATGAATCTTCATACCATGAATTGTTCTCATCAAAAACTACATCTCTGCTTACCAAGAATCCTTTTTTGGTAGGGTTGTATAACCTGTAGCCCTTTTGATTGTTGTCATATCCAATAAATACACACCTTTCTGCTTTTGGATCCATCTTGCCTCTAACCTGTGAAGGAACATGAGCAAAAGCAATACATCCAAAAATTTTACAATGATCTAAGCTTGGTCTTCTTCCATTCCAAGCCTCATATGGAGTCATTCCATCAAGGGATTTTGAAGGCAACCTGTTAATCAAGTAAGTGGCTGTAGATACAGCCTCAACCCATAAGTAATTAGGTAAATGCTTTTCATTTAACATAGACCTTGCAGCTTCAACAATTGTCCTATTCCTCCTTTCTGCCACTCCATTTTGCTCAGGAGTGTACCTTGTAGTTACCTCTCTTTTGATTCCTCTTTCTTGAAGAAAAGAATCAAAATCATGGGAGAAGTATTCTCCCCCTCCATCTGACCTTAGCCTTTTTAGTGATTTACCTGTTTGATTCTCCACAAGAGCCAAATATCTTTTGAAACATGAAAAAACTTCATCTTTGTGTTTCATAAAGAATAGGATAGTCCATCTGCTGCAATCATCAATAAAGGAACCATAATACCTTGATCCTGATATTGAAGCTTCCTTGCTTGGTCCCCATACATCTGTATGAACCAACTCCAAGAGATCTCCATGCATATAACCTTTCTTCATGAATGGTAACCTGTGAGACTTTCCAAACTGACATGCACTACACTTATAAATCATATGTTGTTTTGACAAGTTAGGGAGTCCACGTACACTTTGGTCCCTGCAAATTTGCTTTAATGACCTTTCACCAATATGTGCTAACCTTTTGTGCCATACTTCCAATTCTGTGAGTGTCTGACTACCATAATTAAAGAGAGCAATGTTTCTAGTGTCCTGTAATTCAAATGTGAACAATCTACCTGTCTTTTCACCTTTTGCAATTCTTCTGAATCCTTGACTTGGATCTTCAACAAATTCTCCTGCCTTTGTGAACCTGACTTGCAACCCTTTCTCTACTATCTGCCCAACACTTATCAAATTCTTTGTAATGGTAGGGACATAGAGTACCTTACTGAGTAGGTTGATGTTTCCATCAGGTGCTTTGACATTGCCTATTTTCTCCACAGGATGTTTTGTATCATCTCCTGTTTGTACCTCATGCTTATTCCTTGGATCTTCTAAATCTGATAGGAGTGCCACATTTCCTGCCACATGATTTGAACAACCTGAATCTATGTAGAAAACATGCTCATCAGATTTACCTTGTGGCATAGCCATGTTCATGATCAATAATGAATCCTCTTTGTTTGAATCCTCTGTGTAGTTATTGTATTCTCTCCTTCCTTTGTAGCCTCCTTGATAGTTTGAATGATTGTAGTTGTTGTAGTTGCCATGATAATTGTTGAACCTTCCTCTTGAGTAGCCATAACTTCCTCTATTGTATCCTCTGCCTCTTTGATTCCTGGAATTCCTAAAGCAATTTTTAGTTGTATGATTAGTTAATCCACAAATAGAACATGAGTTGGAGTCTTGGGATCTCCCCCTGCCTTGTCTACCTCCTCTTCCTCTACCTCTGCCATGTCTTCCTCTACCTGCATAGTTAGCTTGATATGTACCTGCTTCATCATCCACTTTCTTTGCCTTTCCTTTGTTATCTTTAGACTTGCTTTTATCCGTGTATAAAGCTGAAGATTGATTACCTTTAGAGCTTTCTCCATTTTTGATAAGCTTTGCCTCTTGAGTAAGTAATTGTCCAATGAGTGTGTTGAAATCAGGTACATGCATGTCCATGTACAAATCCATAGCTGTGGTGAATGCTTCCCACTTGTCATCTGCCTTCAAGCCATTGATGACCTGCCTTACAATTCGCTCTTCATCTATTACCTCTCCAATGCTTCCCAACTGATCTGCTATTTCCTTGAGCTTTGTGACAAAATCAGTCACATTTTGTTTGGGAGCCTTCTTGAGAGTTGTGAAATCCAGCCATAGTTGATGCTTCCTAGCTTTAGTACTTGAAGAAAAGAAAGCTTCAAGTGCATCCCACACTTCCTGAGATGTCTTACAACTTCTAATGTGAGGCAACAAAAAATCTGAGATAGAGTTGAGGAGATAAGACCTTGCAAGTGCATCCTTGGAGCACCATGTGCTCAATCTTTCTTGCTCTTCTTGTGTTGGTTGACTTTTGTTCCTGAAACTTGGCATAACTTCATCTCCAGCCACATAACCATATAAACTTCTACCTTGGAGATAAGCTTCCATTCTTAATGACCAAGCTGAGTAGTTACCTCTGTCCAATTTGTCAATTGATGAAGGAAATCCATCTGCCATGTTGTCCAACCTTGCTCTGATACCACTGTGAAGAGATGGATAGGTATGTGTTGAAGATGAAGAGGTGTTGCAAAATCTTTGCTCTACACCAGCCAAATGAACTCCAGGAGTAGATGGTGGGCCTTTTTAGCTTGCCAATGGATGTATTAGACACCCTATGTACCTTGGAAGATCACTCTCAAAAAGATAGATCAAAACAGATAAGTTGGAGTTAGCTCAGAGGTGAAAACTTGCTATTCTTGGTTGATACACCTGTCCAGTGTTTTACATAATTCTCTGAGCACAGCAGCAATTAGATTAATTCCTCTTGGGGAAGGCTAGGTAGCTTAAAGAGCTAACTTTAGAGAGTAATCTCATCAAAAATAACAAACCACACACTGAGAATGACTTTTAACAAGTGATGACATCATCCCGATTTTCACGGGCTGCTATAGAAATAGACCAGTGAGTAGAAAAAGTAACATAACTCACGATGTAAGAATCCAATGATCATGAACATTTGTATTCTTATACTAGACATTAAGCTGAATCCAACAAGGTTTAAATCACTGAATTTGGATGAGTAACCACTGAGAAATGACTCTGACAAGATGACTGAAAAAGTCGGGTACCTGACAGAGAAGTGAAGATGAACATACCCTGTTGACTTCAAATGAACATAACTGAAGATTCCAACATCCAAATGACATGAACATTTGTGAGCATATAGTAGACTTATAGAGCTAACTTTACCAAGTTAAATCACTGAAAATGATGAACCAAGTGCAGAGAAACAATCTCTGCAAGCTGACTGAGAAAAACTAAAGTAATGGCAGTGAGTAGTACACATCACAAGAACATGGAAAGATGACCTCAAATAATCATGAAAATGAAAGTATATTTCTTGTACAATACAATGACTTACTGATACATATGTGTGCTTTGTAATGACACCTTGATATGGCATAAAGCTCAGCTCTTGGAGGTCTTCACATAGGTCTCTCTAACCACGACTAAAACTGCCATCTATTTATAGTTGAGTTTGGGAGGCTAACTTCCCTCAATCACTCTCCAATCAATCAATGATTGATTTGATTCTCTACCTACCACAAATCACGAATTCGTGGCTCCTCTTTCCATTCTTGATCATGTGGGCTCAACCACTTAAGATTCTCTTACTTTTACATTAAGTAAACTCTTCAAAAGTTACAAGAGGTAGTTCACAAGTGAACTTTACACAGTCTTCATTTTGAAGCTTCTTTAATGACTTTGTGAGACTCAAGCCAATACTTAGGCTTGTCATAGACTTGCTCCAACACACTGATGTTCTTGTGCAGCCTTAAGGGTCGGTATCAAGAAGTCCAAAGGAAGCACAACATTCTGACCAAAAACCATCTGAAAGGGAGTTGCATTGAGTACGGTCTTGTAGGCCACTCGATATGCCCAAACAGCGTGGTGTAACTATTTGTCTGAATCTGAACGTTTGTTGTTCACAAGTTTCGTCAGTACGTTACAAAGGATCTTGTTAGTGCTTTCAGCCTGACCATTGGCCTGAGGATGATATGGTGGGGATTTCTTGTGAATCACCATAAAATCCTGTAACAAATATTCAATGACTTGGTTTAGAAACTGAGTTCCTCGATCGCTCACTAACTCTATAGGCAATCCATATCTTGTAAAGACATTTTCAAATAAGAATTTTGGAGTCGTGTGTGCTTCATTCTTTTTCGTGGCTTTTGCCTCTACCCATTTGGTGAGATAATTTGTGGCGACAATAATGTATTCAACATGTGTACCTTTTGCAGGGGGGTTAATGGGTCCTACAAAGTCTATACCCCACTTAGAAAATGCACGTCCGCCCATCATGGGTTTCAATGGCATTTCATCTGTGCGAGTAGGAAACTGAGTTCTTTTGCACACATCACATCTCTTTACATAGGTATGTGCATCCATGTGAAGAATGGGCCACCATAATCCTGCAAAGAGGATGGCTTTGATTATCCTATCTGGTCCAAAGTGACCTCCTGCAACACCTTTGTGTGCAGTCTCTAGTATGCTCAGATAATCGCTTTCATGAACACATTGTCTTAAGTATCCATCTCGTCCTCGTTTGTATAGATTATCGCCAATAAGTGAATAGTCTTGAGCTTCTTGCTCTATACTGCGTTGTCATGCTAAAGTCATTCCTTGAGGGAATGTGTTTGTCCTCAAGTATGTCACTAAAGGTTCACTCCAGTCTGGTGTGAGAGACACGTGATATAATGTAGCATGTTCTACAGGTGGTCTTTCACAACAAACATGGCATTCTTTACACAACTTGTAGACATCTGCTTCCATCGAAGGCCAATATACTCCTAGTCTATGCAGAGTCTGTAATGTTCGATGTTTTGAGTGATGTTGCATCAATGCACCTACATGTGCTAATTGCAACCAATTTGCATGTTCTGATTCAACTACACAACAAGAAAGAATCTTTTGATTATCCTGTTTATATATGCTTCCTGCTATGATTTGGTATCTCTGAGACTTGGTAATCTCTCCTTCTTTGATCCTTATCCTAGGATTCTTTGGTCCATATGTGAGAATAGGGACTATTGGCTTAGCCCATTCTGGTGCTATCTCAAGGTTAAACAAATATGCATCTGGTAATTCATCCGCTATCCCTTGAGGAGCTTCTCCTAAGGTTAATCTTGAAAGGTGGTCAGCTCTGAGATGTGTCTTTCTTTTCCTAACTACTACTTCAAAATCGTACTCCATAAGTAATAGAAACCAACGTATCAGTCGTCCCGTGTTACATGGCTTGTTGAATAAATACAATAATGCTTGATGATCTGTAAAGAATTTGAACTTGTTTGCCAACAAGTAGTGTCTGAATTTCTTTACCGCGTAGATAATCCCTAATCCTTCTCGTTCCGTAGTGGTGTAATTTCTTTCTGCTGTGTTCAACTGTCAGCTTGCGTAAGCTATGGGGAGATCTATATTACCTTCATTCATGGGTTGTGCTAACACACATCCTATGGCGTAATTGGATGCATCCACATGTACATGGAACGGCTTACTCCAATCTGGGGTTGTCAATATAGGTGCTGAGCACAAACGTCGTTTAAGTTCATTGAATGAATTCTCACATTCATCTGTCCATTCAAAATGAGTCAAAAGAGAGTACAATGGCTTGGCTATGATTGCATACATGTGTATGAATCTCCTATAATAACCGCAATGACCCATAAATGCTTGTACCTCTTTCACATTAGTTGGTCTAGGTAATTCTGCAATTACTTTCACCTTTTCTTCATCCGTAGAGATTCCATTCTTTGACACAATGTGTCCTAGAATTTTGCCTTGTCTGACCATGAAAACGCATTGTTCTGGGTTCAAACAAACCTGATATTCTCGACATTTGTCAAATATTTTTCTTAACTCTGGATATGTGTCTGTCTTACATTTAAATGAGCACATAAGTCATCGACGTAAACTTCCAAATTCTTGCGTAAGAATTCCTTGAAAACATGACACATGAGTCGCTGGAAAGTAGTGGGTGCATTTGTTAAGCCAAATGGCATCACACGAAATGCAAATATGCCCCATTCTGTGGCAAAAGCTGTCTTGTGTTGATCTTCTGAAGCAATGGCTACTTGATTATAGCCTGAAAAACCATCAAGAAAGCTGTAAACTTCCTTGCCCGCAACTCTTTCCAATAAGTGTTCTGTGATAGGAAGAGGATAACTGTCTCTAATCATGGCGGCATTAACTTTCTTAAGGTTAATACACACACGCAATTTTCCATTTTTCTTGGGCACTACCACAATGGGGGATACCCATTCGGTATGCTCAATTTCGTAAATGAATCCTGCTTCTATCAAGCGATCTATTTCATCTTTAATCTTCGCAACATAGTTATCATTGTACGTGTATGGTTTCTGTGTCGTAGGTTTTGCATCTGGAATCATAGGGATTCTATGAGAACATATGTCTGGATCTACTCCTTTCAAATCTTTGTAACTCCATGCGAACACATCTCTATATTTGCGCAATAGGGCAACTAATTCTTCTTCTTCTTCCTTCGTCAAATCATGCCCTATGTATGTACACTTTTCTTCTTCTCCTTCTATGGCAACTATGATTTTCTTGGTTTTCTCTCGGTTATCATATAATTCTCCAATGTCAGCTATTCTGTTAGGCATTCGTACCATGATTCATCTATCTTTGACTTCATACTTCTTGAAGTTCTCAGGTACTTCAAATAAGGATTCTTCTGTTTCTATCATGGTTTCTTTCTTCTTTCTTTTCTTTCCTTCACTCTTGCTAGTCACTTGAGTGGCTAATCTCACCTGATTCGTAATTTCTTCGTGTGTCTGAGGATGAGTCTCTACCTCGTAGAAATATTCCTCTTCTGATGCAAAGGGTGGGTCCATGATAATTGATTTTAAATCGAAATCACTCGCACCCTCAAATGCATCGGTGCTAGGTTCACATTCTTCTAAAACTGAATCACACATGATTGGCTCTATCGTAAAAACTGAAATGTCATAGCCATCTTCGTCACAGTGGGGAGTCCATTGTTCTTCATTGATGGCTACATCCATGGTTGCTAGGATTTCTGCCCAGCCATGAGGTTCGAATTCTTCATCTGGGAATACTACTGGTGCGTAAGCTGGGTCTTGAAGGGTTCGTGGATGTTGTTCTGCACCTAAAGTCCTGGCTTCTAACCTTTCTTCCTCTTGTTTTGCGACTTTACACATCCATAGATGAGTGTCCTCGTGTAACCATGAGGGTTCTGGCTCCAAAGAGTGTACTGATTCTGTTTCTACTAGTGTCTTATGGATGATGTTCCATTGTATTGGGGGTACATCTCTATGGGAATAGTCTTTAAGATTGACTTTGGTAGTCACTCCTAAATGTTGCAAGTACAAAGAACTAGTTCCCCAATCTTGTACAATTTGCAACTGACGCATGAATGGTCGTCCCAATATCATCTCATAAGCATGATTTTTTGCAAAGTCACAAATGGCGAAGGTATGCTCAAACTCTACACCACAAGTGGTGAGAGATATGCCTTCTAGTAAGCCTAATGGTTTTTCTATGTGTCCGTCAGCCATTTCTATTGTCTAAACCTACGTCCTGCGAGTCTAACTGTTTCTGGAGGGGTCTGTTTGAAGCTATGAATCAATGAAGACGTGTCATGTCTGATCCCACTTTTAGAGAATTCTGTGATAAATGACTCTAAATCCTTAGGATTTTGCTTTTGTTTCCCACTGAATTACGCCAAACTCATTGGTGTTGTTTGGCTGCGTACTTAAGATATACATCGTTCCTTCCTTGTCTATGTACGCGTCGCTTTCGAATTTTACCACTAGACGTTCCAATCCAATGGGTTGATCGGTGTTGTGCATTTGCACCACTTGTCTTCTCAAACCATCCTCATAGATGCGGGCACCTAAGCGGTTGGTTCGAAGAAACTCCAATTGAATCCTATAGGGTCCTTCTGGTCTTTCTGAGTATGCTGCATTTGACCCTCCTTCTGGTCTTTCTGTGTTAAATGCCATTTCTGATTCACTCGTATCTGAGCTCTTGTAGGGATAACTAGTGTTCAATTGTTGAGCCCATGATCGTGCAGTATTTCTCACACTTGCCTCTGATGATCTAAGGCTTCGTCGGTCTGACGTACCTATGTGTTTGCCCTATCTAAGGTTCATTAATTTTCTTCCTTTCACGCTCAGTACACGCTCAGATCGTCAATGATTCTTTGTTATTACTTTCTTGATTCTTTTTAAATTTCTTTAGATTCTTGATGTATGCGTCAAGAATTCGACTTTCTGTGGTACTTTTGAGTTCTCGTTCTGTCAGACTTAGGTTCTTTCCTTTAGGTTTTCGTATCACACACCCTTATCTTTAGTCTTGAACTTGATAACTTTAATTCTCTTGAACTTGGTGCGTTCCTATCGTCTTGAATCCACAATGCTAACGTTTATCCTAAGCTAAGAATTGACTGAGGGGGTTGAGTAATCTTCCAACCTCGAGTCAGCTTTTCTGGTTGCTCTGATGCCCAAGAAGCTGCGCTTCCCAAGCTTTATGCCCTTCACCGCCTTGCCTTGAATGCCCTTGATTGCCTTGCTAGACCTGGAAAAATCCAATATTAGACCAATATCACAATGGATGATCAAGCACCTAAGTTTATACACTTTTAAGTCCCTTAACTTTTGGCAAAAATTTTCTTCCAAAGCCCCCTTTCTTTCCTAGTCCCAAATATGTCAACCTCAAAAATATCCTCTCAAAAAATCAACGTATTCCTTTTGAAAAAAATAGTTGAGGTCATGTAGTACTCGTAGAGAGCTTTCTAACGAGCTATTAAGCTCAAAAAACGGACTTCGGATGAAAAAGATATGACTGTTCAGGCCCTGGGGGGTGAAAACTCACAAACAGGTTTTTCTCCAAATATGAGCTAAGGGGTCTCCTATGAGTGCAATGATCCAAAAATTTTCAAAAAATAGCTCCAAAATTGGTTAAAAAATCAAACCCTAAAATTTGCGTTTGGGTGAGCAATCGCGATGGTCTGAGATGATCGCGATGGTCTGGGACCGTCACGATGGTCTAGGCGAACCGTCGCGATGGCGTGATGCGCGAACCGTCGCGATGGTCTGAAGTGCACGGTCGCGATGGTCTAAATGTGAGCAATCGTGATGGTCGGGGTGAGGCATTGCGATGGTCGGATTGAGTGAACAATCGCGATGGCGTCAGTCAACGGTCAACGTGAACCGTCGCGATGGTCCGAAGTGAACCGTCGCGATGGTCACAGATGCGATCGTGAGCCAATCGCGATGGTTCAAATTTTGAGCTGTCGCGATGGTGTAAGGGTCTCATCGCGATGGCATGGCTAGTGAGAAATCGTGATGGTCTAGCTTGCCACGTGGCACTATCGAGGCGATGGCATGGTCCAATCGCGATGGCGTGGGGTCCACCGGATCGTCGCGATGGTTCAAGTGAACCGTCGCGATGGCGTGAGACCGTCGCGATGGTCCGGTCGAGCCGTCGCAATGGCATGAGCCAATCGCGATGGTGTGACACAATCGCGATGGTCTGAGCCAATTGCGATGGTCCACCAAAGTATGAATTTTTGAAATGCAGCACTGGATTCCTAGAGGCGCAAGGGTCGCCTACACGCCCATGAACTCGCTTACCTCAAATTCCGAACTTGGCAGACCATCGCGATGGTCTGACACAATCGGCAATTTCTGACAGAAAGTGAAATTTTACCTTTTCCAAGCTTTCCTGATGCACTGGAGCTCTGTACCTGCAAGAAAACTCAAAAACACACAAGTACACACAAGCACAAAAGCTCTCTCTTTCTCTCTCGCACATGCACAAATGAGGGGAAATGAGGAGAATGGGTGGATATGGTGAATTTTCTGATTTTTTTGGAGTGGAAGATGATGATGCGGTGATGAAGATGGAGTGTGGGGGAGGTGAAAAACACTAAAAACTAACTAAAAACAACAACAAAAACTGAAATTTTTATCTTCCAACGCCACTTCCTGCTATACTCTTACCATCACGCATTCGTCCTAGACTCGATCCCCGGCAACGGTGCCAAATTTGGTGTTGCTCTAGCACAATGGTGAGAACCATGTTAAGAAGCTCCACCTCCTAAATGTCAATCCGCGGAAGAGATAGGAGTGATATGAAGATCGTGAATGTGAGATGAAGTGAGAGTGAAGGTGAGAAGCATAGAGATGCACACACACATACACACACACTACAAAGAGACAAGCAAGACACAATGGAAGGTGAGAAATCAACTCTATTACTCATGAACGCTCTTACAAGCTCAAAATAGCTCTAAGCTCTTCTCTACTCACACAAGCTACCCTAAAAAATGAGCTCTCTAGCTCTTTTTGTAGATTCTAGACTAGTTTTGACCGGTTTCACATCTAGTGACCGGCATAGTTAAAAAATAGGTCCTATCCGCTATTTGAGAGGGTAAATGGTGTCTAAAAATAACCAAAATTGATACGCTCATTCTACCTAAGCTCCTCAAGCTCGAGGACTCCTCGGCTTGCACAAAATGGAGCTATGGATTACAAAAAAGGGTTTTTCTATGTTACATATGTTACAATAGTGATGAAAATCACTATTGGAGGTTTTCGAAAAGTATTTTAAAACATAATTCTTTGAAAAAAGATCCGACTGACTCCCTGCTCTGTCTTTACATGCTTCCGTGTCTTCTGTGCCTCTGGCTACTGCCAACAGGCTTCAAGGTCATTGCTCGAGGTAGAAGAGAAGGAAGGATGTTCACTTTGGACATCCAACATCCACATGGAAAGGTCATGTACATTCAATGTGGGAACAAGAAGATTTCACAGCTCGAATTATGGCACAAAAGAATAGGACACATCAACATTCCAAAGCTGAAGGACATGAGCAAACATGAAGTGGTAAGAGGTCTTCTAAAATATAATAGCATTGGACTACATGAGTTATATGAAGCTTGTCAACTAGGAAAGCAAACAAGGCAACCATTCAAGAGGAGCAATTATGTGGCCTCAAATGTCTTGGACTTGATACATACGGATATGGGGACCAACCCAAGAGGCATCAATGGTTGGTAATAGATTTTTTATCACCTTCATTGATGATCACTCAAGAAAGGTATGGTTGTTTTTATGAAGAAAAAATTAGAGGTGTTTTCTATATTCAAGATTAAAAGTTGAAGTTGAAAAAGAATCACGAAGGTCTATCAAAACCTTAAGATCGGATGGTGGAGGAGAATACTTCTCCAAAGAATTTTCACATTTTCTACAAGAGAATGGGATCAAAAGGCAGTTTACTTGTAGGTATACACCACAACAAAATGGATTAGCTGAGAGGAAAAATAGGCAAATTGCTTAAATTGCAAGATGCATGCTCAATGAGATGAAGGACCCATTGTACTATTGGGTTGAAGCTACCACAACTGCCATTTACTTGATGAATAGGTGCACAACATTGGGAATACATCACTTGAATCTAGAGGAGGTATATTCCAGTAAGAAACCTAATCTTATACACCTCAAAGTGTTTGGATGTGTCTGCTTTGTTCACATTCCACAAGAAGTTAGAACAAAGATGGAACCAAGGTCAGATAAATGCATTTTCATCGACTACTTGACGGAGCAAAAAGGATACAAGTGTTACAACCCTAGAACAAAGGAAGTAAAAGTCTTGTGCGATGTGGTCTTTGATGAACTAAGACCAAGGTATGGAGATAAAGGAAAGGAAAAGATTCTTGAAGAAGATTGTGATGATTATGTAGGAACAAATCAAAGAGAAATTCAACAATCAAACACAAAAGTTTCAGGTCTAGAGGCATCTACATCAAATGAAGAATGTTCAACATGGAGGGGGAGTCATTCTTTGTCTCCAAATTCAGCTCATAGTAGAGTCGAAGAAGCAAGTGCTACTCCAAACAGTGAGATAGATGCAAGTGAAGAAGAATATGAAGAGGTAATCACTCTGAAGGTAAAGATGAATAGGTTAAAGAAGCAACTTTCTAAAGGCAATGAAAGAAGATCTTCAAGGACAAAAAGGCTGGGTTATGATAGTTTCATGGCAAAACATTTTGCATACATGATGTATGTTATCAAAGGCAAAGAGCCTGAGACATATGAAGAAGCTTGCACACAAAAGGAATGGAAGCAAGCTATGAAAGAGGAGATCAAAGCTCTCAATGATAATCACACATGGGAGCTAGTGCCAAAGAAAGAAGGTATGAAGATTGTTCCAAACAAATGGGTGTTTAAAGTAAAGAGGAATGCTAATAGTTCACTAGCTAGATATAAAGCTAGATTAGTTGCCAAAGGATTTAAACAAACTCAAGGCATAGATTATGATGAAGTTTTCCACCCAATTTCAAATATGAGAACAATCAAAACATTAATAGCAATTGGTGCTTCAAGGAGATGGCCATTATACCAACCCGACATCAAAAATGCTTTTCTCAATGGAGAACTACAAGAAGAGGTATACATGATTCAATTGGTTGGATTTGAAGATGAAAACCATCTAGAATTTGTTTGGAGGTTGAAAAAGGCACTTTATGGCTTGAAGCAAGCACCAAGAGCATGGAATCAGAGATTGGTAGAATATCTTACTAAGTGTGGATACGACCCAAGTAGTGCAGATCCTTCATTGTACATGAAGAAGGAAGAAAATAGAGAGGTATATATCTGCATATACATCGATGACCTCATCATAAAAGAAAAGATGTTAGAGGGATTAAAGATATCAAAAGGAAGCTTGGTAAGGAGTTTAAAATTGAGATGTTGGAGAGCTGAAATATTTTTTAGGAATTGAAGTTGTTTATGGAAAAAGTCGCATCTACTTGATGCAAAGGAAGTACTTGTTGGATGTTCTTTTCAGATTTGGAATGAGTGAATGCAAACCACTCACTCAATCCATGGACACAAATACAAAGATTTGCTCAAATGATGGAGAACTATTGGAAGATGTAATGACATACAAAAGCATTGTAGGATCATTAATCTATGCAAACATTACAAGACTTGATTTGTCTTATGTTGCTAGTGTACTTTCTCAATTTATGCAAGCCATTACAAGTGAAAACTTAAATTCATCCACAAGAGTTTTGAGATACATAAAGCATACAGTTAATCATGCTTTGTTTTACAAGTTTGATGAAGAATTGCAGGTCAAAGGCTTTAGCGATGCTAATTGGCAAGTTCAAAGGAAGATAGGAGATCAACCTCAGGTTATGTGTTCATGATAGGAAGCAAACCTATCACATGGAGCTCAAAGAAGCAACCTACTGTTATGCTTTCATCCATGGAGGCTAAATATAGAGGATAGCATTTGCCACATGTGAAGCAATGTGGATTAAAAAGCTTTTGGTTGATCTTGAAGTGCAAGTTGGAACCATCCCTATATACGGTGATAACATGTCAAGTATTTACTTGGCAATCAATCCTATGTTTCATGCAAGGAGCAAGCACATAGAGGTCCACTACCATTATGTAAGGGAGAAGGTATTGAGCAAAGATGTCGAGATAAAGTTCATCACAACCAAAGAGCAGGTTGCAGATATGTTTACAAAGTTTTTTGATGCTTCTAAACTCAAAGGTTTCAAGGATGTTGTTGAGCCCCTCAGATTCATACTAGTCAAAGTCAACAAATTCAAGGTCAAAGTCAGCAAGGCACGAGTAAAGTGGCAAAGTTCAAGGGTCAAAGTGCACCGGTAGTGCACTTTTAATTGTTCAAAAAGGGGTAAATTGGAGAAAGTATATGCAGGCTGCAGGGGTATTTCTCTAATTTCCCTAAAGTTCAAAAGTAAAGAATCAAAGGCAAAAGGTCAAGGCATGTGAACCGGTACCGTACGCCAAATGAAATATGGCCCCAATTAAAATTTTGTTTCTTTGAAGTCTAACCTCACTACAGGACAAAAGAGGGATTCGTTGGCCGCCACCAAAAGAAGACAATCTTGGGACATCAAGAAAAATAGGAGTGTCTTGGCAGTTAGGAGTGTACGTGAATCGACACACTCAAATCAAGGCAAGGACTATTCTTGGACAACTCTAGTGTAAGCAAGAGAAGCATGGTCTAAGTGAAGCAAGAGAGAGAAGTGCAAGAGACACACAGTGTGCGACGGAGAGAAGTGAACTGCAAGGTGTGCATGAAGAGTGACGAAGGCATTGTGCAGAGGAGTGTTAAGCTTGTCCCCCAAGGATCCCAAGGTCTTACTGAAGTGTGCGCACGCCGACAGAAGGCATCCATCCCTCCCCCTTAGTGGAAGCTTGGTGCAAGGTGTGCACAAGAGCAGGCTTGGAGAAGGTGGAGGTTTGGTGCAGAGGAGGCCGGCAGCAATAAGTCCCTTGGCTATTTGGTATTTTGTAATTGAGCACTCTATGGGATTTGGCACAGAAGCATTGGTTGTATTGTGCTTCAACCTTGTAATTCCCTTACTGAAATCAATCAACAGAGGCTTCCAGTGTGTATTTTCTCTTGTGATCTTCCCCTTTACACCTACAAACACTCAAATCCCTTCTTGTCTAAGAATCCCCCAACAAAATTTGGCACACCCCATGGGACACCGCCCCCGTCCCTTGCTCCCCGCCACTCCCGCCTCCTTCCCTATCTCTCTTGCTCTCTCTCTCTCTCTCTCTCTCTCTCTCTCTCTCTCTCTCTCTCTCTCTCTCTCTCTCTCTCTCTCTCTCTCTCTCTCTCTCTCTCTCTGCCCCCCTTCCCCCCGTAGCGCCCCCCCACCGCCAAACCCCCAGCCCCCCGCCCCCCCACCCCCACACACCCTGCCCCACCCACCCCCCGCCACCCCCGCCCCCTGCCTCCCGCCACTCCCGCCTCCTTCCCTCTCTCTCTCTCTCTCTCTCTCTCTCTCTCTCTCTCTCTCTCTCTCTCTCTCTCTCTCTCTCTCTCTCTCTCTCTCTCTCTCTCTCTCTCTCCCCCTCGACGGCCCCCCACCCCTGCACCCCCCGCAACACCCCCCCACTGCCACCCCCCCTCCCCCTGCCCCCACCCCCGCACACAGTGCCCCACCCACCCCCCGCTACTCCCGCCCCCTTCCCTCCCTCCCTCTCTCTCTCTCTCTGCCACTCTTCAGGTGATGTCATAGATAAATACAATTTACTTGACCCTACAGGCTCTTCAGGTTCACGAATCTTGCAGCCAAAGACACGAGAGGAGGAGAAATCATCAAAAGATCCAGGTGAAGAAGAAGAGGAGGCCAAGCAGAGTGCCCCCATGCTTGGTTATCGAATGATCACCTTTGACACTAACCTTTGCAGGATCACCACTTTATCAATCCCTAACCTCTAATGGTTCCCTCATGATGAATTGGTGCTCGAGTCGTAGACTACTCATGGCCTGAATTGTTGTGCCTTTTGAAGATGGGAGAAACAGTCTGGAAGCTTTATTCTTCTTTCAACATTGATGCCCGAACCTTTAATTATCGCACTTACCTCTGAGCATTCTCCACTTCTTGAGACATTGAACTTTCGACCATCTTAGCTTTAAACCTTCTCAAAAAGCACTCATCAATCATCACTCATGTTTATTGTCTTCCACTTCCATACTATAGTTGTCTTCCTAGTTTCACCTCAGATTCAACAACTAATTTGCTAGTACTTCTAGTGTTTGCCTTCTCTAGTGGAGTGCTCTACAATCTCTGCTTTGAGTGCACCTAAGGTTATCACGGTAATGCCTACTTGCATGAACTTGTGGTTATGAATGTCTACATGCACCCTCCACCAAGTCTTCTTAGTCTTGGAACTTGCATAAACTAGCCATTCACAATTGCTCATTTATCCTGGTTGCCTTCCACTAACTCTATGCTTATGCATAACTCCAGTGCTATATGCATCTCTATGTGCCTCTTGCGCACGTGGGCGTTTTTCTAATAGTGTAATGCTCTGTGAACTCTTATGCATCATGCTATGATCCCTTGTGATGCTCTATAACTGGTGATGTATGGCATACAGATGCATGTCCTCATTGCTATGGAAAAGTTATTTATAGACTACCCATCTCTTCCCTCACCACTGCTCCACTCAAGCACTTCTTCATTATGCCACCTTGTTGTACCATTATTGCCATGACTAGTAATTCGAAATGTCCATTGCACGAGGCAATCATATGGAAATCATGGGTTCATGCTGCAAAGAAGGCATTACAGAGGAGGATGTAAGGTTAGCAATGTTGGAGATAGATGCCTGTGGAAGCACGCGAATAGCACAAGGAAGAAGAAGAAGCTTGGAGCACAAACACACAATACTGAATGTATTACTAGAGAATGTACAAAGATAAGTAGCCCATTAGGGCAATAGGCGTATATACAAGCCGGGGGAAAAAAACCTCCTAAAGAGGGAAAAAAGTGCCCCGGCGGTCCTAGTGTGTTCACACACATCACTACCTATATATATCAACAAATCCCCCTTGGGAGTGATGCGGTGAACAAGGAGCTGGCACTCATGCATAAGGAAGTGCCAAGCTATGTGGAAATCACTCCACAAAAGGAAGTAAGTCCAAAGCTTTTCGGAAAGCTTCAAACTTCTCCCTAGGCAGAGCCTTCGTGAAAAGGTCTGCAATGTTCTCCTACGTGGGCACATATGTCAAGCTGATCTCCCAGCAAAGAACCTCTCCTTGACATATTGATAATGCACCTCAATGTGCTTAGTGCGAGCATGGAACACAGGGTTCCTCGCAACTGCCAATGCGCTCTGACTATCAGTGAAGATGGTGGTGGCAGAAGACTGGCCAACACCCAAATCAGCCATAAGGCGTCTGAGCCACACACACTCAACAGTCGCTGTGAAAGCTTCCCTATACTCAGCCTCACAACTAGAAGTGGCCACAGTAGGCTGCTTCTTGCTCAACCAAGATATACATGAGCTACCAAGCATGAAGCAAAAACCACTGGTGGACATACGAGTGTCATAGCAACCAGCCCAATCTGAGTCACAAAAAGCATGCAAATCTGGCGGTAGTGATCCCCCCTTGGGATAAAACAACCCAAGTAGCCGAGTACCACTCAAGTAGCGAAAGATGCGCTTAACCGCCTTCCAATGCGTGACTCTTGGGCAATGCATAAACTTGCTCATCTGTGAGACAACAAACTGAATATCTGGCCGAGTAATGCATAAGTAAATCAAGCATCCAACAGCCTGCTGATAGAGAACAACATCAAATGCATCTCCAGCATCATGAAGACTCAATCGTAAACCTGTCTCCATAGGAGTAGCAATAAGCTTACAGTCTTCAAGGCCAAAATGCTGCAATAATGTGTTAGTATATTTCGTTTGACACAAAGCCATTCCACCATAAACGTGCATAAACTAAATGCCCAAATAGTGATGCAAATGCCCTAAATCAGACATCTAAAATGAGCCATGCAAATCAGCCTTAAAATCAGCAATATGCACCTCAATAGGACCAGTGAGCAGCATATCATCAACATAGACAACAATGATCAGAAGCACATCATTAGCACGCTTAACATATAAGGTGCTTTCAGTTGGACTGTTCTCAAAACCATGTGCAATCAGATAGCTATGTATCTTCTCATACCAAGCACGTGGTGCTTGCTTTAAACCATATAATGCCTTCTTTAACCTGCAAACCTGGTTTTCATGCCCTTTCTGCACAAAGCCACGGGGCTGAAAAACATACACTTCTTAATGCAAGTCACCATTCAGAAATGTTGTTTTAATGTCCAGCTGATGTACATTCCAACCATGATGGGCTGCAAGTGCACAAATGCTCCGAACAGTAGTCATACGGCATGTAGGTGCAAAGGTCTCATCAAAATCAATGCCTCTTTCTTGTGCATAACCCTTTGCAACAAGCCTAGCCTCATACGTGTCAACTGTACCATCCGGTTTACGCTTCAGCTTGTATACCCACTTAGTGCCAATGGCCTTCTTGCCAGGAGGCAAGTCACATAAAGACCATGTACCATTCTTCATTATAGCATCATATTCAAATTGCATAGCAGCCATCAAATTTTCAGAATTCTGTGCTTCATCAAAAGAAACAGGCTCATTCTCATCACTGAGACTAGACGCAGCCATAGCATAGCAATCTGATGCAAAGCAGGCACTATGAGAGCCTGAACGAGTACGATATGACAAAGGTGCATCTAATTTGTTGTCAAGCAAAGTTTGCACCAGCCATTTTGGCATAGTTTTTGCCTGCTCAATATCAGCTCTCTCATCAACAAGTGCATCATGTATATCTGCATCAGAAATGGAATGATCTGCATCATCATATGAAGCCTGCAAAGGCTGAGAAGTTGCCTCATTAAGACCAGCACTAGACTTTCCACCTATAAAAAGGGGCATCAAAGTATCATACATGTCTTTGGAGCTCACAGATGTCTCCTTAGTACATGAAAGCAATGGCTGAATTGCATCTTCCACAGAAACATCACGGCTAACCAGAATGCGTTTTGTCTGTGGATGATACAGACGATAGCCTTTACTTTCAGAACTGTACCCAACAAAAATACATTTTACTGCATTATCATCCAGTTTTCTGCGATGTTGTTCAGGCACTAGTGCATATGCCAAACAACCAAAAACACGCAGATTAGCAACAGATGGCTTACGGTCATGCCAAGCCTCATATGGAGTGATAGACTGCAGCGCTTTAGTGGGACACCTGTTCAGTACATATGTTGCACACATGACAACCTCAAGCCAGAAACTATGTGGTAAAGCCTAGCTTTTGATCATGCACGTCGCCATCTCCATGAGTGACCTGTTCTTTCGTTCAGCAACTCCATTCTATAGGTGTATACGGCACTGTACACTGGTGTTTTATCCCACGTTCATCCAGAAATGCATTAAAATTAGCAGACATATATTCCCCCCCTCGATCAGAACGGAGGGTGCCCATTTTACATGCTGACAGATTTTCAGCGAAAACCAAAAACTGTTTAAAGCACATGAACACTTCGGACTTTGCTTTGAGTGGATATACCTATGCATGCGTGGAAAAATCATCAATGAAAGTCACGAAGTAAAGGTAATTTCCAAAAGAGGATATCTGCATAGGACCACATGCATCACTATGTACAAGCTGCAATTTTTGTGTAGCTTGAAGTGAACCATCTTTTGGAAAGGAGGAACGCTGCATTTTGCGCAAAATACAGCCTTCATAAACATGTTTTCCAGGTGCCTCAAGTTTGGGCAAAGAGGACACCATTTTAGATTTCTATAGGCGTAGCAAAATAGCAAAATTCAGATGACCAAAGCGTGCATGCCAGAGCTTTGCATCTAACATAGCCTGAGAATCATGAACTGCACATGCCGAATCATTCACAGATCTTTCATAGTCTATGAGCTTATACAGCCCACGACATAAAATGCTGGAAGCCATGGCCGGTGACTAAAATACCTTGATGCAAAAAATCGACTATATCTCAAAAAGTTGAACGGAACTGCCCATACGAGTTCTGCTAGACCTGTAGCAGACTTCGAGACGCTTAAACTCGCGAATAGAAACTGGTATATACCTTTGACACAAAAAGACAAAATAGCCTGCACAAGCGCTACAATAGTGCGTCCGGAGGCCGAAACGAGCTTAGATCGCGATTTCGGGACGACAAAGCGAAGCGTTTTTTATCTGGAAACACCCTGAGTATGCTCACCAAAATTCATACGATTCTGAGACTGTAAACGGAGGAGTGTCGACGGCGCCCTAGATGAAGCGACGACCTGCTCTGATACCAATTGTTGGAGATAGATGCCTGTGGAAGCACGCGAACAGCACAAGGAAGAAGAAGAAGCTTGGAGCACAAACACACAATACTGAATGTATTACTAGCGAATGTACAAAGATAAGTAGCCCATTAGGGCAATAGGCGTATATACAAGCCGGGGGAAAAAAACCTCCTAAAGTCTGTTATGCTACCATTGATCCACTCAAAGACCTCCTTGTTATGCCACCATGCTCTACCATGACTCCCATGACTTGAAATTTGAAGTGTCCATTTTACTTATGAGAATCATATGGAAATCTTGGGTTTGCACCCCAAAGAAGGCATTGTAGATGGGGATGTAAGGTTACTGGCATAAAGGTAAGTGGGAGTTAATATGATTGACAATGCTTGGGGCATGTGAATATTTAATAATCAGAATTCATACTCACGAGTGTAGTGTGACACTTGGGCAAACACCAGACTCGACATATTGCTGCTCAAGAATTGGAAGGCCAAAGGCACAATAGTTGAAGTTATCATGCGCTATAGTTTGCCTGAGCACTAGATAGCCAGGGGCATCGAAGACACTCAATATCTGATCGAAGAATATTAGGATTAGATCGAAATATGAGACATCCCAGCAGAGATACAACCTCTGACAAGAAATGGACTCTAGATTATTAGGCCCACTAGGCCTCTCAATCTCACTCTTGAATGTCATCCTTATGTTGGGTTTTGGCCTCATAGTGAAGTTCTTGCAATGAGTGAAAAGCTTTTGAGTGTCTTTGAAATCCTTTTCCCGAGCAATGAAGGAGGAAATCTCATGTGAGAAATTGTGAGAATCGATGTCCATAGTTCTAATCTTAGTGACCTCATGTCTCAAGAGAGGACATGCTAAGAGGAGGCCAACTTGCCTTGTATGAGGGACAATCCCTATGAAGGATATCACTAAGGAGTACGAACATAGTTATTAAGATCTGTAGCACTCTTCAATTGACAATTATTTCTCTATTTCTTCATTTGACACGAAAATTCTATTTAAAAAAAAAAAATATGCATGAACGCTTGGTATTGTGTGACGTTAAGCATAACACAAACTTCACTCCATCAAGGATTAAAATGGAACAACATCTTGATTTCTTTCGTCTAGGAACTAGTCTCATGATGAACAACGTTTCTCACGCAACATGTAGTATAGGTTCCAATAATGCAATTTGGATTGTTTCCAAATCAACATAATGAAGAGGGTCAAGAAGTCGTTAGTCTCAACAAAAAATGAATTAACCGCAGCATCAGCATCAAAACTAGGAGATTCATAAGGTTTCATTCTATTCATAAGGTTCCTTGGGACTAGCAAGGCTTTGCGATAATATTTTATTTATTTTCATAGCAATTTGAGTCCTATCTCTCTTGATATCCTCTCCCCTCCTCGGAGTGGTGAAAAATCGGTAGCTACGTGCAAATCGTCCTCAGTGTTGATAGTAAACCAACCACCTTTTTTCTCAACATCGATAAGAAATGTTTCATCGTTTTCTTCTTTGAGATCTCAAATCCTTTTTTATTTGGTCTATCCATGCTTTCCAACCCAAATCCCCTTCATGTACCTAAAGCACCACTAGTGAAGTTCGTGCAATAATTGAAAACGTTTTGTATATTTGTAACAATTTTATCGCAAGCAATGAAGGCGGAAGTCTGATGAGAAAAATGGTAGGAAATGTTGTCATTTCTTCTAAAGTTAATGCTCTCATATGTCAAGAGGGTCATGCCAAGATGAGGCCAGCCCGCCTTGTGCAGGGACAATCCAGGATAACATTAAGAAAGAGTACCTAGTTAATAAAATTTATCGCACTCTTCAATTGTCAATTAGTTTCGCTATCCTTCATTTGACAGGAAAATTCGATTTTAACAGGAAAGATATGCGTGGATTTTAAGCATGGCGTGATACATACTTCACCCCATCAAGGTTAAAGCAGACAACATCTCGATTTGTTTCGCTCAACAGCACTTCTCACACAACATTCAATTTAGGTGCTAACGATGCAATCTGGATGAACATTTCGTTTGATTCGCGAGAGCAATTAGTGGGCCGTGCTGCAGCAGAAAGACCAAACTGCTGTTCATCTCCGCAAATTCAGCATTTGATCGTTTTATATGCCCAAAAAGCAGTGTCGGCGGAGAGGCAATTGGCACAATATATTCAGGAGTGCGATTCACTGCGGAGGCGGCTGGAAGTTGCGGAGAAAAGGCTTCTGGAACATCATTCACTGGATAATGGGCCGTATGTTTTGAAGATGCCGAAGGCAATTCATGCAAGGGCTTGCGCCAGTAAAGTGGAGCTTGGCATCGAGCAACCAGCTGAAAGGATTTTGTCTCTATTGAGAAGTATTCTATTCCTTCCGGCTGCTGAAGTTGCTCCTGCAGAGCATGCCGAAGTACAGACATGCCGGGAGCAGATTCTGCTGTGTATGGAGAAAATGGCAGAGTATCCTTCGGTGGAAAAGGAAATGTTCGCTTCCTTACATAACTGGTCAAGAGAGAATATGGAAATCGACATTTTGGCATTGATGGAGACGTTGCAGAAGGCCTGCAGGAACGTGACTGAGTCTCTCAGTAACGAAGATGGAGACCCACGGGGAATGCACAATCCGACGTCAATAATAGAAACGTTGGTGCAAACGTGTGAAAGAATGAAGTCATTAATAGCAGGTTTCGGACACGTTCCGTATGAGGAGAAGAGATCAGGTGAATTCAAAGCTTCTTGGCGTCCCGAAGCGATTCCATCGCAGTGTGTTTCGTCCGTCCGCTGCAGTTCGGCAGCGAGTAGGAGATTTCGCACGACAGCTGGTGCGCAGACGAAGGATGTGCAGAGTTTGATTGATAAATATGCTCTAAAGGCAGCATCTGCGGAGGTAAAATTGGCTGAATCTGTTGATGAGTGCCATTCATTGCGAAAGGAAATGGCGAAATCTTCTGATGAGCGCGATTCGCTGCGGAGGGAAGCGGCACAGTTTGCTGACGAGTGCATTTCACTGCGGCAGGAATCGGTAAACTTGCGGAGCGAACTGGCAAAGTCTGTGGACAAGTGCGAATCACTGCGAAGGGCAGCAACACAGTCTGTTGACGAGTGCATTGCAGTGCGGAGGGAAGTGGCAAACTTGCGGAGGGAATTGGCGCAGTCTGTGGACGAGTGCGAATCACTGCGAAAAGAAGTGGCAAACTTGCGGAGGGAATTGGCGCAGTCTGTCGACGAGTGCGAATCACTGCGGAGGCAAACTTGCCGGAGCAAGCTTGCGGAGGAATACTTGCGGAGCGAATTGGCGCAGTCTGTGGTCGAGTGCGAATCACTGCGAAAAGAAGTGGCAAACTTGCGGAGGGAATTGGCGCAGTCTGTCGACGAGTGCGAATCACTGCGGAGGCAAACTTGCCGGAGCAAGCTTGCGGAGGAATACTTGCGGAGCGAATTGGCGCAGTCTGTGGTCGAGCGCGAATCACTGCGAAAAGAAGTGGCAAACTTGCGGAGGGAATTGGCGCAGTCTGTCCACGAGTGCGAATCACTGCGGAGGCAAACTTGCGGGAGCAAGCTTGCGGAGGAATACTTGCCGAGCGAATTGGCGCAGTCTGTGGTCGAGGGCGAATCACTTGCGGAGGAATACTTGCCGAGCGAATTGGCGCAGTCTGTGGTCGAGTGCGAATCACTGAGAAAAGAAGTGGCAAACCAAGAAAAGAGAAAAGAATCTGTGGGGGACTTTTTTAATAGAATCCGTAAAGAAAAAGAAAGAGAGAGAGAAAATGTACAGCTGAAGGCGCTTGAGAACTGAGAGAAGAGATCGTGCGGAGTGGGTCTTGAATGCGCCTAGGGTATTGGGGGTTTTGGGTGAAATTGTCTTCTCGCCCCCGCGGCGGGGAGGGCTCTTTGCTCGTGCTCCCCTCGTCCCCCTCGCTGTGAGGGGGACCTCGCTCTGCTCTGTCTGTTGGCGTTCCCTGCGAGTTGTGATAATCTTCGTGGTGCTACTATGGCCTTACATGAGGCGCTACCCGTCGGTCTACTAGGCTCTAAGGGAGAAGGTAACAATAGTATCAATAATACTCTGATTAATCCAGTATTCGAATGCATTGCAGGTAATGTCTCTGAGTCGGGAGATAAGCTTGGGCAAGAGAAGTTTAATGTCGCGCAAACTGAGAATGTTCAGTTCACTCCTCAATCCCTGCAAGGGGTTACGTCGTACGCCAAGGTTTTACAGAATCAACAGCAAGGTTTTTTTTCTATGTTTTCAAAGCAGGACTCTTCAGGTAACATATTTCCTCAGTCTCTGTTCAATGATATCAAAGGTAAAAGCAAGATCATTGAGGGTAATGGGGTTGCTAGTTCCTCGTCTGATAAGGAGGGTGTGCATTCCATCAATATTGACCTTGAAAATAATGATCAGGAAGAATGCACCTTGGTCATTGAGAGTTCGGCCCTGAATAAATGGAATGTGCATTTAGAGGATAAGATAGTGATTGCTCACTGTCATGGTCCTAGGCCCACACAGGAACTTCTAAAAAACTGGATGCGTGTTAACTAGGAAAGCAAAGGCCTTTTTGCTAAGCATGTTCAGTTCCTGCCTAACAATTTCTTTCTCTTTTTTTTTGATGATGTGAGTAGTGCTTTGCATGTTATAGCAGAAGGGCTTTGGATAATTAGAAATACTCCTCTCTCCTTTTACAAGTGGTATCCTGGCTTTAATCCCAGAAATAATAAGCCAACTAAAGTTCCTGTCTGGGTGGAATTTCCAGATTTTCCTATTGAATATTACCCTTGGCTTGATAAGCTTGGTTCTCTCATTGGCAAAGTTCTCGGCCAAAAGCCAAAAAAAGAGTTTAATGTCAAATGGGAACCTCAGCTGCTTATTGAAGTTGATATTTCTAGAAATATTAAAACTGAGCTTCTCATTAAGAACTCTGAGGGGTTTAGGCTGCATCTTCAAAAGGTGTTTTATAGAAATTTGCCTAATGCTTGTTTTAACTGCTATAAACAGGGTCATTTAATAAAGGATTGTCCCTTGCTTGGTAAAAATCAGTTTAAAGTGAATGATGGTGAGGATTTAGGCACCAAAGCTGCTGCCCCTAATGTTAAAACTCCTCACAAAGATGACTCAGGATTCAAAAAAGTTACTGTCAAGCAAAGGAAGAAAAACCCTAGCTCTGTGAGTAAGTCTGAACCTCTGTACAGAGGTGTGTTCAATCCTTATCAGGTTCTTGAAGAAGTCACCAACGATGATCATCCTCCTTCGACCTCTGAGTTCCATGTTGAGAATAAAAGTCTCGGAAGTCATAACTTTGAAGCCAACGTGGAGAATTTAAAAGCTCAGGTAAGTCAGTCTAATTGGGTTACTCATAAAGGTAGTGAAGGAAGGGAAACTGGTAGGTTGGAATCGATTCCCAGTCTTAATACGGGTACAACTCCTGTTGCTGACTTATCTGAAGATGACTCTCTAAGTAACTGTGATGAAATGTTTACGGATCAAATTAATAAATTTGATGAACATAATTCAGATCTGTTGAGCTCTGGTCCCATCATCGACCAAGATGTGCATATGTCCAATGTCCTGTCACCTAATGCTAAAGGTAAAAACAAGACCAAAAGAAAGGATATGGTCAGGAATTCAGTTTCAGCAATTAAGCCTGGTAAGAATCTTAAAAAGTAAGTTTCTCCTTTCCTTTTTATCTATGGATTGTATTAAACTAATTTCTCTTAACACTAAAGGGCTCACTGATCCTATCAGGAGTAAGGCCATCAATAATTGGCTCAAAGATTCTTCTAATTTTCCTGACTTTATCTGTTTGCAGGAGTTGAAAGTGGGAGGTTCCTCTCTGTTGTCGAATTTAAAAACTGTTTCAAATTCTTACCAGTGGGTTCATACTGATCATAGTGGTAAAGGAGGTTCCGTAAAGAAAAAGAAAGAGAGGAAATAAAGAAAAAAGAAGTGGCAAACCAAGAAAAGAATCTACTCAGGACTTTTATAATAGAATCCGTAAAGAAAAAGAAAGAGAGGGAATAAAGAGAAAAGAAGTGGCAAACCAAGAAAAGAGAAAAGAGAGGAAATAAAGAAAAAAGAAGTGGCAAACCAAGAAAAGAATCTATTCAGGACTTTTTTAATAGAATCCGTAAAGAAAAAGAAAGAGAGGAAATAAAGAGAAAAGAAGTGGCAAACCAAGAACAATGCCATCAACAATAGGAAGGGGAAGGACTACTTCTTCTCCTTTTTGTTGGGCTTGAAGAAAATTCTCAATCTCTGCTTTACATCCAGTAGTGATTCTCAATCGGAAGACAAAAACCCCTTTGTAATTCTTAGGAATAATCGCTATAATGTGTGGAAATTAAAACTCCTAAAGATGTACTCTAAGCCTAGGATGCAGATGATCACTCTTCTTGATGATTATGTTAACCTTGTACTCATATGAGACCTCCCATCATGCTGCTCTCTTGTATATGAATCAGACTCATTTATGAGGCTGATCCCTTGTTTGTATCTTTTTTCCAGCATCAATTTTATACTTTCTGTTGTTCTCAAAAAAAAAAAAAAAAAAAAAAAGAACAGTCGGGATTATCTATTCAGGGCTTGTGTAATAGACTCCGTAAATAAGAGGAATACTTGCGGAGCGAATTGGCGCAGTCTGTGGTCGAGTGCGAATCACTGCGAAAAGAAGTGGCAAACCAAGAACAGTCGGGAGAATCTATTCAGGACTTTTTTAATAGAATCCGTAAAGAAAGAGAGGAAATAAAGAGAAAAGAATCTATTCAGGACTTTTTTAATAGAATCCGTAAAGAAAGAGAGGAAATAAAGAGAAAAGAAGTGGCAAACCAAGAACAGTCGGGAGACTTTTTTAATAGAATCTGTAAAGAAAGAGAGGAAATAAAGAGAAAAGAAGTGGCAAACCAAGAACAGTCGGGAGACTTTCTTAATAGAATCCGTAAAGAAAGAGAGGAAATAAAGAGAAAAGAAGTGGCAAACCAAGAACAGTCGAGAGACTTGTGCCCACGGGACCCCCCAAATCCCACAAAGCAGGGGAAGCTTTTACAGAGATTGCACTCTTTATTTTATCCAAGTCCGGGAGAGTAGGCTATTGCCGAACTTCCTTTACATTAAAAAAAAAAACAGTCGAGAGACTTTCTTAATAGAATCCGTAAAGAAAGAAAGGAAATAAAGAGAAAAAGTTACAAGTGAATGGGACTAGTGCCCATGGGACCCCCCAAATCCCACAATGCAGGGGAGGAGTATGGCAAGCTACAGGGCATTACAAACAGTGGAAAACTTGTTGAAGGATATAGGGATATAAGTGAATTCTTGTCCTTAGTTCGAACCTCGGGCCCGACATTTTAAGCTTTGGTCAGTTCAACTAATTGTAGTGTACTATGCTCATTTAACTTGTACAGTTGCACTTTCAAATTTTAAACTCTGGACAGTAAGCTTAGGCTGAACCTCCATTTAAAAGGAAAAAAACAAAAACAAAAAAAATGGTGATCAACCTCGAAAACAATGAAAGATTTGCATCACATGCAATAACATATGGTAACGTTCTGACGTTGATCTGATCTGTTACAGAACAATCCGTCAATGGCACGTATGTTCCAAGATATCATTCAATAAACTGTAGTCTGTAAAAACATCCTTTTTTGACTTGTTTGTACTCAATACGGCTTTGTGTATACATTTGTATAGATTATGGATCTGGTTGTGCCTTGTCTACAATAATTGCCATTCTGTCATGTTTGTACATGTCTTGTCTTTATATAGTCAAATGGCTGTAAGACGTAGAATGCTTGCAAAAATGTGCACGTAGATATGGAACATACATCTTGGAAGGGGACCTTAAGGTGGAGATTATGACCACTTGAGAAAAGAACCTTTCTATATGCACCATCTCCTAATCCATTCATCCAAGGCCTTAGATCAATCTATGCCCCATCCACAAAAATATCCACATAATGGCCATTAGAACACATAGATAATCCGATGTTGCTCACCAATTTGTGAATTCTGAGGTAGAAATCGCTTTGGATCCATCTCGTTCACCTTGATTCCAATGGGAAGGAGCATACCTTTTGGCACAAAAACCATAATACATCTAGTTCTTGTGGGAAGAAAAAATCTAGGTCTTTGTAGAGCAGGTGAGCTTGCTAGCATTTGATTGACTTTATTTGAGGAGAAGCTTCGGGGAAGTGTCAAAGCATGAGCAATTTGAAGCAAAGTCTTTGGGAGGAAGTGGATGCAAGACAATCAACTTTGGTGACCCATAAAGCTGCAGGTATGAAACAAGGAATTAATATCTCATGGGGCGATGCCCATGTGGTGAGGGAATATGCAGATAACCGGCGCCTTGTTAGGCTACATATATGCAAAAGGGTGAAGCCAATCTCATTGGGCGACCAGATATCTAGGCGACGCCATTGATCGTGACAAGGTCTTGGGGAACCACTCACATTGGGTGCATGATGCACTGTTCATTTGCAATAATTGGGACGTGCGCTCGCCCAAACACATGGATAATGGAACCCATAACCAAGGCACTCTCTCGCCCACAAGGATAACCAAGGCGATCTCTCGCCCACCTTGTTGATGAAAACTCCACGTGTTATTATGATGGGCGCTCATCTCCATTTTTTGAGGAAACTCAATGGGAACTACTTTTGCTTACTTGCTTATTGAATAGCTTATGAATTTGCTTCTATGACTGTTTGAAACGTATTTGGCATGATCTAAAGGGCATCTCTTCCCCTTTGTGTGCATGGAGGTAATGCTTTGTACAAGGGAGAAGCTCACAATTTTAAGAAACAAGGCGACCTCCTCAAATCATTGACATGGAAATGTGGCGACGCCCATATGATGGGAAAGCGTGGAGGATGAGGCGACTAAAAATAAAGGCCCATCCTGGGCGACCCACCTCCTAGGCGACCCTCCTCCAAGGCCCATCCTGGGCGACCCACCTCCTAGGCGACCCTCCTCCTAGTCACCAAGAAACTTGGGCGACCCTCCTCCTCTTGAACCATCCCAAGTGGGCGAGCCCCTTCTTAGTCAACTATATGGACACTTCGGCGACCCTCCCCCTTCTCCTCCCGAACTCCAACTTGGCGACCTCTCCGACCTTAGAACCTCCTTCCACCCATAGCTTTTCTCCCAACCCTCTCCAAAGGTGATCACTCGCCTTTGCATGCACATGGGCGACCACAAATTTCAGACTTCTCAAATCTAGGCGACCACCAACTCTAGCAAGTCAAGGAGGCGATGACCAACCACTTTCGGTATAATATGGGGCGAGGCCACCAACCACTCTTGGCTAACTCCATATCACTGGGCGACTATGTGATGACATCCTTGGAGGGCGACTACCGACTACCGACTTATGACGGGCTCCACCATGAGGTGGAATATATATTGTTAATGATATGTCAGAGTGAAAAGTAATGCAGGGAATATCGCCACTAAGCTTTGGCAGTGTCAGAAGCTAAAATTGGGGGCCTTATTGAAGTTGGCTACCATCCTCCACCTCTGGACCACCACTTTGGCGCGTGCGGCACTTAAGGCTGGAATTTGGCAAGGCCACCCTTGGCCACTCTAGGTCTATATAAACAGAGGTTTGGCACTCATTTGGGGGGCTGAATCGGGTGTAATCGGAATCGTGTGGACTATTGCGTATCATCACTATCATCATTTGTTGATGCTAGTTGAGGCTATTTTTTTTGGTCTACTCTCTGCACTCTGTTGCTATAGGCACACTGTGGGAGGTCACTCTGTGATGATTATACAGAGCGTGGGCCTCCAGTGGAGTTGCTGATTAGCATTACCGGCTGATTGAGTGGCTTGGATCTAGTCATTGGCATGCATCGATGAATTTCTTCAGGATCAAGTCATCATCTTTATTGTATTCACTTTTTTGGTCTCACTCTTGTATTTTTGCTAATTAGTTTTGGAATGGCATGCTAGCCCACTGTTACATCCTTTTGTAGTATTTTAGCTCTCTGTAATCGTTTTCAAAGTTACGAAGTGATTTCCTCTCTCAAGAGCACTTGTCATTGATCCTTTCTCTATAACTGTACATTTTCACTTCTATTGGTTTCTCTGTTATCAGTGAAGGTACCTGCACACAAGAATGTCATAGGGTATACTTCCCTAAGGAGAACCCCCCTTGAGTAGACGAAGTACTGGAAATGTATACAATTTGATATTGTTGAAAGTGGATACCCCGGTACCTCCTCTACAGTTTGGCACGCCCGGTGGGACCCTTGCATTTTTGTGTGAGGTATTTAGTGTGCACTATATAGTTGTTGTTGCATTAATATCTTGATTTTTTGCATTTTGTGAGTGGGTACATGACCCACACTCGAGTAGACAGAGAGCCCCTTTGTGTACTAAAGAGCCTCAAGAAGTCAGCTCTACCTTCCGCTAGTACCCCTCTACCCTTAAATTTTTCCATCGATTTGGCTTCAACCCCGCTTTCAAAAGAGAAGCTGAGGAGGACGTTAGATTTTTCCTCTAATACTTCAGAAGAAGCACCAGTGCCAATGGAGGAACTTTCTCATTTACTCTCTCGGTTGAACATCAAGTTCCCTACATTTAAGGGTTTGGCTTAAGAGGATGCGGATGACCACGTGAGGAGATTCGTCTCATTATGCCATGGACGAGGATTGCAAAACCGAGAGGATGCAATGTTGGTACTCTTCCCATCTACATTGGAAGGCCTTGTAGACAAATGGTATAGTCAATATGCAGACGGACACTTCACTACGTGGGAGGCACTGAAAACGGCATTCTCACAGACATTCCGACCAAGCAACTCCTCGGAAAGAGCTCTAGATCAGCTAGAGAACCTAAAATTGAGATCAGGTGAAACCTTTCATGAACTTCACACTAGAACAAAAGCACTTGTTTCACGTCTGCCACATGCTCCAGGTCATTTCTTGGTAAAAAAATGGATAGAGAAAGCTCTGCCCAAGTCATCTTAGCAGAAGCTTCGTGAATCTCTTAGATTGGATGCAACACTTGATGATTTTGTTGCAACTGCATCGCGCATTGAGGAGGCTAGACTACATTTTGAAGGGGAGGCCCAACCAAATTATGCATCAGACTTGGATCCTATCTGGCAACTCAGGAAGGAGTTGGAAGCCTTAAGAATGCAGCAAAGTCACCAAGAAGAGAAGGTTGTGCCGCCGCCCCCGCCCCACACTGTTGATGAAGTAGCTCAACTTCATCGTGAGCTCGAAGATTTGTGGACTACACAGGACATACGAAGACAGGTTTGGTGTACAATATGTAGCAATAGTGGACATTCCAATGTTAATTGTCCTAACAAGGTCAGTTGTCAATTCTGTGGCAAAGATGGTCATGAAGCTAGAGACTGCTACTACCTCAAGGGAGCACAACAACGAGGTAACCATCAAGCTTTGGATTCATATTATGCTAGTACTTCGAATGCACCTAATAGAGAAGAGACCCGTCCAACTCGGCCTAGATATAATAGGCCACTAATGTGTTATCGTTGTGGTGAGTATGGCCATATACAGAACAAGTGCTCCTTACCAGAAGGTGCACCTCCCTGTCAGCATTGTCCAGATGCTAAGGATCACTATACCAGGGATTGCCCAAGAAGCCGCCCCCCTCCAATTCACATGATTGCAGTTTCCCCACAAGTAGAAGGTATGACCACTCAGTCTTATGCTGTTTCATCTCCATTAATGCCAATGATGACTAGAGCCAGGCAAGCGGCAACAGCCTATAAGGAGGAACAACAAGGACTCAAAGATAGAGATGAGGAAAAGAAGGCGGGATGGACGGACCAAGCGGACATTGAAGGAGCTTATGAGAGGGTGACTACTTTGCTAAAAGATCAACCAACAAGTCCTCAGGAAGACACACAAGAGGTGAACATTGAGGAAATCTTGAGAGGTATTCATCATAAGATTAGTATGTACCAACTCATAAAGATGGATTCAAAAGTAAGAAGTGATTTGTTGAAGATTATACACTCTGCATGCTTGTGCCCACCTCCTAGCATAGATGGTTTTATGGTTGACTTTCCCCCTGCACCCCTGGCTGACTATCAGAGCTCAAGATTATTTGTTTTTATAAAGGATGAAGCTCTCACAGGTGTTATCATAGATGGAGGTTCTGGCATCAATTTGATGCCCGATTTTACCATGAAGAAACTAAAGTTGAATCCCACAAAGGCATCACCCTTCACAGTTACATTAGCAGATCAACATCGGGTTGCACCACTTGGCATTGTTGAAAAGGTACTTATGATAGTGCAGGGTTGTCACTTTGTTCTAGACTTTTTTGTTATTGCCCTGCCACAGGAGACCTCCTATCCTTTACTCTTGGGAAGGCCTTGGCTAAGGCAAGCAAAGGCTCTATAGGATTGGGGAAAGAACAAGTTATGGATTTCCACATGTACTAACAATCAATTACAGATACATTTGGAAGAAGGATCAGACATCAACAAGGCTACTGGGTATACAATGGACACTCAGGTAATGCCTTCTGAAGATGATACCCTATTAAATTGGATGATGGGGAGTACAGAATGCTGCACAGTGGAGATATGTGAAGTAAATGAGGATTTTATAGAAGCAGCCCAAGGAGGCCAGAAAGAGGAAAAAATTGATGTTTTTCACTTGAACAGTATGGAAGAGAGTAAGATATGTGATCGCAAGAAACTAGAGGAAGAAGCAAAAATTGGGCACCATGAGGCCCAAATTAGGCACCTCGCTCATATTGGGCACCAAAAAGCCCAAGTTGGGCACCTAACTGGTGGTGGCCCAAGTGGGCGATAGGAGGCCCAAGGTGGTGGCCCAAGTGGGCGATAGGAGGCCCAAGGTGGTGGCCCAAGTGGGCGACAGGAGGCCCAAGGTGGTGGCCCAAGTGGGCGGCAGGAGGCCCAAGGTGGTGGCCCAAGTGGGCGACAGGAGGCCCAAGGTGGTGGCCCAAGTGGGCGACAGGAGGCCCAAGTTGTGCACTTAGCCAATAGTGGCCAAAATGAGCCAATCCTTCCTCTGGAACTCACTACTTCTCTGAAGCAAGGTAGTCGAGCTTATCTTTTGCAGGCACCTCCCGAAGGACCGGAACCACTTATTGGGCCAGTAGACCCAGATAGTCAAAATTTGACAATAGGCGCCACTACAATGATATGTAAGGAAAAGACAGGTAAACATGAAAAATTGGATGATTTTATGCTTGCAGTACCAGAAAGTGACAAAATTGTGCCTGCACCTGAGGAGGCTAATTTTGACCTTCAAGAACTCCCATTTTCAAATATACCTTTAGGATGGATCAAGGAACAGATTGTGGATCATAAATTGAACTCCGCTCCTGCATACAGTGGGAATGAATTTTCAAGTGAGTCCAATTCTGAAAAGTTTGTTCAAGTAGTAAATCTTGGAGATGAAGAGAACCCTCAAATAGTTCACTTGGCACCATTCGAATTTATTATCAAGAAGGAAATTGGAGCTAGAACCATCGGAATTGAGCCTCCCATTAGAAGACTTGTGGCATTGGAAGAATATAGGGAAGCAGCAATGAGGAAACTGCAGGTAAAGCAAGAGGAACGCAAAAGGTTGCATGACAAGTATCTAAGGACTAATGAGGTACAGGAAGGATCTTTGGTCTTGGTGCATCAGATCCCGCTAGCATCCACCAAATTGGCACCTAAATGGATAGGGCCCTACAAGGTGATAAAGGTATTATCACAAGGAGCAGTTCATTTAGAGGACTTGCAGGGTGAAAGGCTGCCCCTGGTCAACATCTCCAGGGTGAAAAGCTATTTGAATTAATGCAAGCAGATGGAAATCACTCACTGTACATACCATAGTTCTTTTCATTTTTTGCAGTTCATTTTGTTTGATAGAATAAGCAAATAAATGAGTTGTTGCACCGGGACGGTGCAAAGTCTTGATGTGGGGGTCTGTAGAGCAGGTGAGCTTGCTAGCATTTGATTGACTTTATTTGGGGAGAAGCTTCGGGGAAGTGTCAAAGCATGAGCAATTTGAAGCAAAGTCTTTGGGAGGAAGTGGACGGCACCTTCTTGGACTTTGTATGCAATGGGCGACGCCTTCTTAGGCTACATATATGCAAAAGGGCGAGCCTCCTCCTAGACACCAAAGAATTTGGGCGACCACCTAGCCCACGGCGACCCTCCACCTCTTCCTCCATATTGGGCGACCCTCCACCTCTTCCTCCATATTGGGCGACCCTCCACCTCTTCCTCCATATTGGGCGACCCTCCACCTCTTCTTCCATATTGGGCAACCCTAGCCCAGGGCGACTCTCCACCTCTTCCTCCATATTGGGCGACCCTCCTCCCTTTTCCCCATTTGGCCCGGCCATGGGGCGACCATCATCCTAGGCGACTACCACTTGTGCTAACTGGGCGACCACCCATGGGGACTCAGTACAAAGCAAGGCGACTACCGACTTAGTATGGGCTCCACCATGAGCTACTTGGGCGGCAAATGACGGGCGGAGTATATATTTTTTTTATATGTCAGAGTGAAAAGTAATGCAGGGAATATTGCCACTTGGCTTTGGCGGTGTCAGAAGCTAAAATTGGGGGCCTTATTGAAGTTGGCTACCATCCTCCACCTCTGGACCACCACTTTGGCGCGTGCGGCACTTAAGGCTGGAATTTGGCAAGGCCACCCTTGGCCACTCTGGGTCTATATAAACAGAGGTTTGGCACTCATTTGGGGGGCCGAATCGGATGTAATCTGAATCGTGTGGGCTATTGCGTATCATCGCTATCATCATTTGTTGATGCTAGTTAAGGCTATTTTTTTTTTATCTACTCTCTGCACTCTGTTGCTATAGGCACACTGTGGGAGGTCACTCTGTGATGATTATACAGAGCGTGGGCCTCCCGTGGAGTTGCTGATTAGCATTACAAGGTGATTGAGTGGCTTGGATCTAGTCATTGGCATGCATCGGTGAATTTCTTCAGGATCAAGTCATCATCTTTATTGTATTCACTTTGTTGGTCTCACTCTTGTATTTTTGCTAGTTAGTTTTGGAATGGCATGCTAGCCACTGTTACATCCTTTTGTAGTATTTTAGCTCTCTGTAATCATTTTCAAAGTTACGAAGTGATTTCCTCTCTCAAGAGCACTTGTCATTGATCCTTTCTCTATAACTGTACATTTTCACTTCTATTGGTTTCTCTGTTATCAGTGAAGGTACCTGCACGCAAGAATGTCACAGGGTATACTTCCCTAAGGAGAACCCCCCTTGAGTAGACGGAGTACTGGAAATGTATACAATTTGATATTGTTGAAAGTGGATACCCCGGTACCTCCTCTACAGTCTTTATCCTCTCAAAAGGAGAGTCCAAAACCCTTTTGACCATTGAGAAACCATGAAATTAAAACAAAATTGATCTCCACTGAAAATTTAAGCAAAATATACTTAAATAACAATGGACAGAATAAATTAGCCATTTCGATCTCAAATATTTGATAATGTCTTATTTCAATTTCACACACATAGAACTAGCACTACAATTCTAAACAAACACACTACTAACAACAATGCATTGTTGAGATATTAAGCTCAACATGTGATGATCCCGGATGACACGTATTACTTTTTCATTTCTCTGACATGTATAGTGTTCACGCCGGTATACGTCAAGGACACTGCATTGAGCTTTATTAGATTTATCTACTGAAAGTGATGACACATTTGTTTCTTTCCAGCTCACTCATTCGCGTACATAGGTTTTTCCTTATGTACTGATCTTTATATATTGCAATAGTTGTATTCTTGTTTTTAGGTCATTCTTGTACATTCCTTTTTATGTAATAGAAGAAGATGAAGAAGAAGAAGATCATTCTTCCTTGCCTCAATATGAGTGTGTGCTTCTCTTTTATTGTGAGAGTGTGTGTATGAGCTCTCTTCCTTATCTCCTTCCTCATGACATGATATCAAAGCCAGTGTGGCTATAGAGAGCTCGTGGAGAAGGCTGACAGTGAAGAGTACACGAGACGGCGTGGAGAAAGTGCGATTCACAAACGAACTCAGATTGCTACGAAAATTGGCCCGAAGGTAGAAGAACTCAAAATATTTTCGGGATTTAATCCTTGAGGGTCACTTTTTTTTGTCAAATCGAAGTTTCGGATCCATCTCGACATCCATTTCAAGTTCGCAACGTGGGGCCCACAAAAAAACTGGGTCAATTTCCAAGACTGTAACTTGCATCTTGTTCGACAACACTCATATATTCTAGATCCGGAATTTCAAGCGATTCCGTGTATTGTTGATACATGAAAATTGTGTTTTTCTGAGATCGAAGTGTCACGTCATGGTGCAATAGTGTTCAAGCAGAAGTGCTGCTTGTAGTGTTTTGTAGTGTTGTGAATTGTTGTAGAAATGGCAAATGCAGATGGAATGAGTCAGCTTATGAGCGATAACCTGGACAAGAACAACTTTCGTGTTTGGAGATTTAGAATGATGAATTTCCTGATGGGAAAAGGCTACTGGAAGTACATCAAAGGAGAGAATGAAAATGCTCCGTAGTTACAAGAGAGGAATCAGACTGCAGAAGAGTTAAGAGCATATGAGGAATGGAATTAAGGAGCATGAAAGGTAATGCATTGACTATCTATTAGCATACAAGATAGCATGATTGGGCACATATAGGATGCCAAAACTCTGAAAGAGGCTTGGAACAATTTGGTCACATTGTATGAGACCAATACAAAGGCACAGAAATTGCAACTCAAGAATTACGAGTTGCATACATTGGAAAAGAAGAGGATGTCGGTAAGTGACTACACCTTGAAAATCAAAAGCATATGTGAGTCACGTGCATCTATTGGCGTGAATGTAGATGATAATGATAAGGTGGAAGTGTGCCTTCGTGGTTTAGGAGCAACATATAAGCAGTTCAGAACTCCTATATGAACATCTAGTTCTGAGTAGGTATTCTATGTTACACTTATCTGTTCCTCGAGTAGCTTTGATGTGAACCTTTTCCCTATACATGGAAACTTTTTACTCTAGTGATGGCTAGAGGTTTTTTCCCCATGTTACCACATACTTGATACTCTCATATGTGGTGGTACTTAGTACTTAGGGATATTATTCAGCTCTTACTTCAGTTCAGTTCATCGTCAATAGAGAGAGCTATTCTAGCCATCATCTTCTTCGTGTGTCTTGCTGCGTTTGTGCTTCTTGTGTGTGCTTCTTCTGTGTGCTTCTTGTGTGTGCTTCTTGTGTGTCTCTCACACTTCTACACATATCCAATAGTGGTATCAAAGTAGGTTTAGCTGCTTCTCAAGTTTTGGTTTTTCGCGTCGCGATGCGCACACACTTTTAACAGTGCAAATCGACTTTATAGCATAGGACTATGAATTTCAATAGCCAAGAAACATTTCCACCAGGCACGCTCGAGTTTTACCCCCATTTCGAAGCCATTCATGCAATCAGAATTACCGTCAGAGTGATAGTTTGTGACCTGAAATTTCAACACTCATTTCAGCTTTTGTCGAAGTGAAGATTTTGTCAGATTCTTGTTCTTTAGTGAAATGGCGGGCAGAAATGACTTGTTTGGCATGCTTCAAGCTGAAGATAAGCTTGATGGTACCAATTATCCGATGTGTTCTTACATGATGAAGCATGTTCTTGTTGCTAAACAACTTTGGAACATAGTGGCAGATGTAGATCGAAGACCCACAGGTTCTTCTACCTCACAATCTACTGTCACAGATGGAGCTTCTTCTTCGAGTACAATGGTTTCTCCTTCTCCACCTACATAGGAGCAACTTAGATGGGATGGAAAAGATGCTCAAGCTCATGCTTTGATTGCACTTTCTATGAAGTGTCATATAGTTCCACACATTCAGTCATGTTCTACATCACGACACGCATGGGATACTCTTGCTTCTTTGTATGTCGTGCATAATGAAGCACATGTTGCATACTTGAGGAAGCAACTTGAGGATGTATGTATGGCTGAAAATGAGTCTGTGGATGTGTATGTGACACACATCAAGGACTTGAAAGAGCAATTGGCAAACATAGATGAGATTATTCCGAATGCATCACTCATTTCTACATTGTTGAAAGGATTACCAGAATCTTTTCAAAGCTTTTCTACTATACTTCATTTGGTTGCAAAAGGAAATCCTAATATGTATGCATTTGATGAGGTTGTGTCTCTTCTTTTTCAATAAGAGCAATCTAGAGTGAATAGGAGTGGTTTGATTGAGGGAACACAAGCACTTGCTATCTCACAAAAGGGGAAAAGCAAGTATCGTTCAGCTTTGGGTTCATCAAAACCAAAGCCTCAAGCTTCCTCTTCCACTCATTCCTCTAATGATGCCGATTTGCAAAAGAAGAAGAGATGCAAATATTGTCAAAAGTTTGGTCATACTATTGATGAATGTAGAAATCTTGCTAAATGCAATGAAAAGAAGAAGGAATCTCACATGTCTAGTGTTGAAAATTCAGTAAATGCAAAGAATGATGAAGCTAACATGGCTCAAGATTTTTGGGCATGTGTTGTTACATGTCATTATGATGCTTCTTTACATTCTAAATGTATGGTTATGAGTGAGGCTGATTCGGATTGGTTCTTTGATAGTGGTGCTTCAAAGCACATAATATCATGCAAAAGATTTTTTGCCTCTTTGAAAGATCAACCCAAAGGAGGACATGTGGTGTGTGCAAACAATGCCTCTTATCCTATCATTGGAATAGGAGAAATTGAGCTTATGACTACAAATGGAGGTGTGATTCTCTTGAAAAATGCATTGTAAGTTCCCGATATCAAGAAGAACTTAATTTCAATTTCGTTGATTGCCAAAGCTTGACTTCATGTACACTTTGTCGATGATAAGTGTATGGTTCATGATTTCAGCAATGGTGATGTTATCGTGATGTCCGATACATTATGTAATGGTTTGTTTCACATGGATACATATAAAAGGGCTGCCTCGAATGCCTTGGTTGCTCATACTTCTTCCATGACTGAAGTGGAGCTTTGGCATGCTCGTTTTGGTCACTTGAACTTCAATAGTTTGCTTTACTTGCAAAAGAAGGACATGGTTATTGGTTTGCCTACACTTGGGTCCATTGAAAAGCATGCATGTGAAGGTTGCATTCTTGGAAAAATGCATCGTGCTTCTTTTCCAAAAGATAGTCAGACACAAATTACAAGAAAATTGCAGCTTGTTCATAGTGATGTATATGGTCCCGTCAAGACTCCATTTGGGAAGCATGTATATTTTGTTACCTTCATTGATGATGCTACTTGCCATACATGGGTGTATCCTATGAAAGCAAAGAATGAGGTATTTCTTGCTTCAAAGCATTTTTAGCTATGGCTGAAAATTTTCCTTCACAAAAGTTTTTGACTCTATGCACGGATCGTGGTGGTGAATACATGTCACATGAGTTTAATGCTTTTCTTCGTGAAAGAGGTATTTCACACCAATGTACGCTGCCATATACACCTCAACAAAATGGTGTTGCAGAGCGTAAAAATAGAACTCTACTTGAAATGGCACGATGTATGGTTAAAGGAAAGCATCTTCCTGATAAATTTTGGATGGAAGCGGTCATGTGTGCAAGTCATGTGTTGAATCGCTGCCCTACAAAAGCATTGAGAGTCATCACTCCTTATGAGGATTGGAATGTTCATAAGCCTATGGTTAGTCATATGCATGTGTTTGGTTGTTTGGCATGTGCTCTTGTGCCATCACAACAACATCACAAACTTGATGACAAGGCAAATAAATGTATATTTGTTGGTTATAGTGCTGAAAGTAAGGGATATCGATTGTACCATCCATTGAAGAACACAATTATTGTGAGTCGAGATGTGGTATTTGTTGAAAATTCAGTTTTCCCTCTACTTGAATCCAAAAAATAGGTAACAGTTAGCTCACAAGATGTGGTCGATACACTCATGCCTTTGTTCCAAAATGGTGCGCTTGACTATGGCCATGTAGATCAGCCAACTGAGGCTCAAAGGGTTGAAAAATTCCAACCAAATAGGGCTGACAATGCAAATAATTTCCAGCCAAACATGGCTGAAAAATTTCAGCAAAAAATGGTCAAAACTGCTGGAAATTTCCAGCCACATATGGTTGAACATTTGCATCAAAATATGGTTGAAAATGAGCATGAAATTCAGCCCACACATGATGTACATATTGAAGATGTATTACGTAATGAACGCATGTCTATCAAGAGTGCACAATCTATGCCAAAGTGGCTGAAACAAACTTTGCAGGATAGCAAATTGAGTGCACCTTTACTTGGTAGAACAAGATCAAGCTCTCACCATGCATCATTGCTACAACATGTAATGAAGAGCCACTTTCTTTTGAAGATGCATGTGACGATCCACAATGGATGAGTGCTATGCAATCAGAAATCGATTCCATACATAGGAATGGTACTTGGGAGTTATGTGAATTGCCAAAAGGAAAGAATGCCATTCGTTCAAAGTGGGTTTATAAGATTAAGAGAAAATCTGATGGTAGCATTGATCGCCATTAGGGGAAAAACTGAGCCTTGCATGAGCCTTGTAAGGATTCCTAATTTTTAGGGATTAAAATGCTTAATCTAGGTTATTCAAGGGATATAAAAAACTAGTGGTGCTATTCTTGAATAAAATACTATTTAATATATTTTGTATTGAATTTTCAAATGGAAATTTCTTGAGCCTTTGGATGCTTGAAATCCATGTCTTAGATTAATCTTAATGGGTCTCTAGAGAGAGAATGTCAGAGAGAATATATGGGATTTGGATCTTTCAAGCATGCTTTTTTGCACATGCTTTGCACAAATCTGGGCCATTCGATTGAGGTGAAATTAGTAAAGCGCATTTTGGGCTGATCCTATTTTGGGGAGTGTTGTGGACCATTGGATTGAGCTCCAATCTAAGGATAGAGCGCAAATGGCACTGATCCTTTTTTGGGCAGTGCCGCCGATCGTCAAATCTCTTTTTCATCGGATGGCGGAGGACAAAAGGCGCCCTCATCCTTGGGGCCTTCAATCTAGTCCATTAGATCATCTATCTATCCAATGCTCCACAATGAAGCCACCGTTCATATCTGAAATTCAACAGAGATCGTTCGATCGTGGGTCTAATCCAAGGGCATGCATTCAAAGGCACCTTTTTCTTGCTTCCTCTAGTTCTAGCCATTGGATATCTTCCTAATCCAAGGGACTATATGCAAGGATGCCTTGAATTTTGCATTCAAAACCATTCCAATAAGCAAAACCATAGTTTCTAAGTGGTTTTCTCCTCTTTGACCACACAAAAACAAGGGAAGCCTATGCCTAGCCTATGTGATCAAGGGACTAGACTGTGGCCACCACCCTCTTCTCATTGGTCCATCCCTAATCACTCCTTAAGCTAAAAGGCCCATGCAGGGTTCAACTTTTTTCCTAATGCTACAAAGCTGGATTGGTTGCCAAAGGATATGCGCAACAATATGGCATTGATTATGAGGAAAAATTTGCACCTACTTCACACATGACTACCATTCATACCGTGGTTGCATTGGCTGCCCATCAAGGTTGGAAAGTGCATCAATTGGACATAAAAACAGCCTTCTTGAATGGTGATTTGCAAGAAGTGGTTTATGTGAAGCAACCTCCTCGATTTGCTATGAAAGGGAAAGATCATATGGTTTGTCGCTTGCATAAAGCCTTGTATGGTCTCAAGCAAGCTCCACGTGCATGGTATGACAAAATCCATAAGCACTTGATTGCTCTTGGCTTACATGTAGTCCGATTGAAAGCACACTCTATGTACGCAAACATGGGGCCGATCTTATAGTGCTTGTTCTTTATGTTGATGACATACTATTGACTGGGTCATGTGATGCAAAACTTGACATTCTCATGGCTGATTTGAAGCATACTTTTGATGTCACTTATCTTGGTCTTTTGAGCTACTATCTTGGCATCCAGTTTGTATTCGTTGAGGGGGGAATCGTTATGCATCAAGCAAAGTATGTTGAAAAACTACTTAAGCGTTTTGACTTTGAGGATTGCAAGCCGATTTCCACACTGGTTGAGACAGGATTCGGGTTCTAAGTTGAGGATTCCAGTGATGCATTTGATACTTCTTTTATCAGCAAGCTGTGGGATGTCTTATATATGCATGCAACACAAGGCCAGATATATAGTATGGAGTTTCCCAGTTGAGTCGATTCATGCATAGCCCTGGCACTAAGCATTGGTGAAACATGTGGTTAGATATCTTTGAGGCACTTTGAGCTTAGGTCTCTTTTATGGCAGAGATATTCAGCCATGCTTGCATGCTTTTATAGATCGTGATTAGGCTAGTTCTTATGATACTTGCATGTCCACTAGTGGTAATTGCTTTTTCCTTGGAGACTCATGCATATCTTGGTTGAGTAAGAAGCAACCTACAGTGGCGACATCTAGTTGTGAAGCTGAGTACATGGAAGTTTTCACAGCTATAGTGGAGTGTGTATGGAGATTGATGTTGCTACACATATTCTCACTGATAGTCTGAGTGCTTTGGCTATTGCACAAAACCTAGTGTTTCATGCACAACCCAAACATATTGAGGTGCATTATCACTATGTGAGAGAGCGCCTTCATGCAGAGGATATTGATTTGGTATATGTGCCTACACAAGATAATGTGGAAGACATATTCTGCAAAGCTCTTCCACGGGAAAAGTTTGAAACTTTTCGCAAAGCTTTAGGCTTGTTACCTTGTGGGGGCTAATCTGTCACTCCCTATATGTGTTCACATCATTCCCTCCAGAAGGGTTTGTTACACTTATGTGTTCCTCGAGTAGCTTTGATGTGAATCTTTTCCCTATACATGGGCACTTTTTACTCTAGCGTTGGCTAGAGGTTTTTTCCCCATGTTACCACATAATTGATACTCTCATATGTGGTGGTACTTAGTACTTAGGGATATTATTCAACTCTTACTTCAATTTAGTTCATCGTCAATAGAGAGAGCTATTCTAGCCATCATCTTCTCCATGTGTCTTGCTGCGTTTGTGCTCCTTGTGTGTGCTTCTTGTGTGTCTCTCGCACTTCTACACACACCCAACATTCTACTCTGGCAGAGGAAGAGGTAGAGGTAGAGGTTTCGAAAGTGGAAGAGGAAATAGTAACCAAGACCAAATTCAACAACAGAATCATGCAAGAGGAAGAGGATTTTGAGGCAGGGGGAGGCAAAGAGGCTGCAAAAATTTCCAAAGAAATGATTTAGGTAATGAAAATAAAGGATGTTGGGATTGTGTTAAACCTGGACACTTTGAATGTGATTGCAGGTTGGAGAATCAAAATAACAAAAGGCAGCAAAACAACTATGCATCAACAAGTGCAGATGATTCTGAGAAGGTGTTGATGGTTCAACATCACATGATGAAAACGATGTCTGCTGGTGTTTCAAAATTGAATGTCTGGTATGTTGATTCAGGTGCTTCAAATCACATGAACAATCATGCGGAATGGTTTAGTACTTTGCACAAATTGCCAGCTCCTGGATATGTTGAAATAGGTGATAACACATCACACCCTATTGAGCATATAGGAAACATAGCATTGTCCATGGAGGACGGGAAAGTAAAACATCTTGTTGATGTGCGGCATGTTCCAAATATAACAAAGAATTTATGAGGTTCAATGGTGATGGGTTATATGTGGAAGAATACAAACGAGATGGAAGATTGATTGACAAAGGAAACAAAGTGGGTAGGATGTTCACCTTAAATCTAAAAATTCATGAAATGAATGCAGCCATGTTTGCAAAAGGAGCAAGAGTAGGTGCTGATATAGAGATCTCGCACAAACGGATTGGACATGCAAACTTGCAAAGGCTAAAATTGATGCAGCCAAGGGAGATTGTCGACGGACTACCAAATTTCAAGGTTGCAGAGATGCAAAAGGTATGTGGAGCATGTCAGTTCAAAAAACAGTCAAGAGCATCATTTCCACATGAAAAGGATGTTAGTGAGAACATAATAGAAATAGTACAATATTCCTACAAAGACCACATCTATGGGCAGTTTTAGGTTTTATGTTACTTCATTGATGAACATACATGAAAAGTATGGGTATACTTCATGAAAGAGAAGAGTGAGGTGTTCACTCACTTCCAAACTTTTAAAGATATGGTGGAAAAGCAGATAGGGAAGTATATTCATACATTAAGATCTGATGGAGAAGGTGAATACATGTCAAATGAGTTCAACAATTTTCTAAAAAGTCATGGAATTTGGCATCAGTTTTCATGCAGGTACACACCACAATAGAATGGCATTGTTGAACACAAAAATAGACATATTGCAGAAATAGCAAGAGCCTTGATGGTTGAAAAGAATATGCCCCATTGTTATTGGGCAAAAGCTGTTCATATTGCTGTATACATCATGAATAGAACTCTGACTGCTGTTGTACATCAAGTTACACTTGAAGAAAAGTTTACAGGTAAAAAGCCAAACCTATCACATCTGAAAGTTTTTGTTATCAGGATCTTGCTCACATGCACATAGATGTTACAGATGTAGAAAACACAGAAAAATAGACACGGCAAGAGACCAGACAGAATGCAGTATTGGGTGCAATCTCCCCCCATGCACTTTGTTTCGACACTCCATAGAGTGCATGTATTTATAGGAACTTTTGATGTCAAAAAGAGTGGTTATATGAGAGCGGCTTCGAAAAGCAAGCATGAAAGTAAAAGTTGGTAACTTTTGTAGAAAGCTTTTGCTTTCAATATCAGAAATTGCGGTCTACAATGATCCTTATTCTAACCACTACTTTTCTAACTATTTCAACAATAGAGCCTTCTACGTGGGTTTATTTACAAACTAAATTATAAATCCGATTTATTGATGTCCTCCCTAAAGTTGGATTATTGATGTCCGCCCTTTCATGCCTTTCACGCTGTTAGACGATAATAACTCAATCCAACTTTCGGATGAGTATTATCGGGTCCTCGGGTTCTTGGGAGTGGTAGGGGTCTGTTAGACAGAGGCCCTGTACTATTTTCCCAATCTTTTACACAATCACAAGTAATTTCTCACTTCTTAACACAGGGGTTGAGTTTGAATACTGACTACTCCTCGGTATGATAAGCGTTGGAATGTTTGGCCCTGAATATACTATGGTAATAACACAGTGATTCTGCCAAAATTTACGACTACGAGAATACGTTCTTCTCAAAATACTCTGCAATAAGACGATTTCATGTGACAACTAAATACACCGAACGAAATGCACAGACAACTCAGATCGAGATTATATTAAACTTTTCGTATATTGACTCAGATCACAGATTTATACCGCAATTAATGACTAACTAAGACTTCTGTCCACACACAGATCCTTGTCGAATACTCAATGATCGCCGATTACCATATAAAATCCTGGTTACTTAACCGAAAAAATACTAAACTCTGTTCTTACACAGTTTCACGCAGGACAATCAACACACAATCTCACAGTCGAGAACTACAGAATCCTATATAACTGCTCATCAAATAGACTCACAACATCACAAACTACCCAATGAGATTCGATTCAACCAAAAATAGCAGAATGATTAAAAATGAATAGAAGGGAACAGTACTCAATGTCCTCAGCAATATCTCATACACAGTTTTTAAAGTATGTTACTCGTGGTTTCCGAACACTTCAGTTGCGATGTGATCAACCCTCTTCACTACAGTGCGCAACAGAACAGAGACGTATCTATCCTTCTGTCTCTCTCACATACATTCCTGTTAACTATCAATCCAAGAGTCTGTTTAACACAGTAAACTCTGCTCCACCAGTCTAACGAAGTGACGATGCGACGATCGAACCCTTTTTTCTTCCTGTCTCCTGCTTTTTATTGCTTTCGCATTCTTCATCTACCGACTCTTGCGAAATTTTCTACATCTCCGTCATTTCAGCCACAAGTCTTGTTTATCCTTCTTCTGCGGTTGCGGTTGTCTCGCTCCATTAGCCTTGTAACACTGGCACGCACGGTGGACTCGAACCCGCAAGTGCAATACTGTAGATGATATCCTTTTGCCTGAGCTATCCTCCTATTTTCTTTCTATACATGCATCAGAAAGATTCTGTATACTGTCCAGATTCAGCAAATATCTTTTCAATCCCGAATGTGTCACTGTACGTGATAGGTTGATTTACCTCCAGAACTTCCTCAAACTCGTATAGCTGGTCTAGTTGCCTCTTCATGAATTTCTGCTTACTTATATGCTTCTTGATCATATGCTTTAAGCGCTTCATCTATGGAATCAAAGTACCCTCTGTGCTGTTGAACCATGTCTTCTGCAGAAGTCATGTGACCATACAGTATCCTATCACCACTTGGCTGAAATATCCTTTTACGGTGTATGTTGGTCTATGCCAGGTTTTGACTTCCCAATCTTTTCTGATTGTACTTGTTCTAGTGATGGAACAAGTATAGCTAACCACCTCCTGCGAAAAAGTTTCCAGCGATTTTGAATATGGCTATGCAACTGTTCTTTTAATAAATCTATGTCCATATTTGTCATCATTGTGGCATTTAATTCTACACCCTCATCTTTTAATATCTGCTTTTCGAACTCCTGCAATACTTGTATTCTTGACTGCAAAAGTTGATTTTCGGTTTGCAGGTGAGCATTCAGGGTAGAAAAACTGGACATCTCAGTTTGAATTTGTGTTTGGATAGCTTGCTGCCACTGATTGAGGCCTTGGACATACTTTTTTATTGTGATTAATTCGGCCGTAATACACTGGTTGTCTTGTTGTAATACCTGTATTAACGCATCTTTGACGTCCAGTTCTTTTTGCATCTGTGCTATTACTGAGTTGGACTGCTGAATCGCTTGTTCTTGTTGCCGTAAATATTGGGAAACCTCTTGGAGGTGGTTCTGCATTTTTGTAACAAAATCGGGTTGGGGGTCATTCGGTGTTTGCTTTGGACTGGCAGTAGGCACGTTGTCTGTCTTTTGTCTTCTAAGGGACAGCCGAAATGGTGTCCCTACTGTTTGTTTCTGTGGACTGTTTCCTGTGTGTAATAAAGATGCAGTCGAGGGTTGGGCTTCTTCTTGAGGCGTTGTGTGGTGTTCGTGGTAAAGAGAGGGGGACCAGTGTAACTGTTTCTCCTGTACAGACTTGGCAAAACCAAATAAAGCAGCTAAATATACTGGTAAACGTGTGTATTTTTGGGACCTGCGTCTATCCCCAACAAAAAACTGTTTGTATAAATGATTGTACAACCAGTGAGCCCAACTTACTTTTCCTCCTTTCTCTGCTTGTATTAGAGGCGAAAAATTTTCTCTAGACATAAGATCAAATCTGACTATAAAGCAGAGCCTTTCTAAGTACCATCTAAATTGTCCACGGCGAGTATATGTGGCATTCTTGATCATGAAATAGCATCTACGACCTTCGCCCTCACCAAATTCTTTTTTCAGGTCGTTATAAGAACATTTGGGAAAAGTTGCTTCTTCGTACAACGGTAATTGAAATACTGACGAAACTAATTGTGGGGAAAATTGTACCTGATTTTCAAGAAAACCTTTTGTTTGTCGCATAATATGTAACTGATTCTCTGCATCGTTGTTGCCTGTCCACTGTTCCCAGGGTAACTTAGCAAACTGTAGGAGTCCAATCCTTTGTAACCAGTTCTCATTTTCCCTGGAATAACTGTCAAACTCTATTTTGAATTCTGTGGAAAATAATATGTGGTTATGCAGACCTGGTGATGTTATCGAAATTCTTGAGTCATCTTCATCACCCTGTGATGTGGTATCAGTTGTTGTCACAACACGGTTCTGTGTAAGCATGCGTTTTCTGAGTTGCCATCTTAGTATATCCGATTCAGACATGATTGTAAGACTTGCCGAAAGTAATGTGCTAGAAGTTTTGGTTAATGACCACAAGAGCTTGCAGAACACTATACAGAAAAATACTTTGCCGGGCATACAATACATCTCATGACCTGCTACTTTATCAAGCATCGTATCCAAAAAAGGAATCGGAAAAGGATCTGGTATTGTTGCAGCATTTAATTTCCGATAATCTACACAAATTCTCAATTGCTTGTTTTTCTTTGGTACAATTACAATTGGTGAAATCCATTCTACATGTTCTATTGGTACTATGAATCCCACTTTTAATAACCTATCAAGTTCAGCTTTTACCTGAGATGCATAATGTGGGTTCATCCGGTAGCTGGTTTGCCTTATCGGTTTTGTTTCTGGTTTTAGCATAACTCTGTGTTGATAGATACGAGGATCCAGACCCTTCATGTCTTTGTAATCCCACGCAAAGACGTCAGTAAACTCTTGGAGTAGCTTGATTAATTCTGCTTGAAAAGCTTCAGGTAAGTTTTGCTTTATCTTTACAGGACGAGGGTGGTCTTCATCTCCAAGATTATAAGTAATTAGCTGATCTTCCGGAACATAAAATTGTTGATGTTTCTCTGTATCAGCGGAAGGTTCGAGAAGCTGCTGTAATTCATTACCTTGAATCGAAATGGTATTTTCCTCCTTAATTTCTTCGACAATGGGTATTACTGTACATACTGAAGCATTCCAAGTATCTACCACAGACTGTAGATCAATAGTTCCTACTGTCATCAAATCAACATTATTCTTCAGAAATTCTTCTTCTTCGTCATCCGACAATCCATCTAACATATGGACTGGTTCAGCGAAATATGGTCGAGCATGTAACTCACAGGGTTGTATAGCATCTAATTTTACAACACATTTGCGATTTTTATCTTTGAACGTAAGTTCCTGAGCTGACCAATCTTGAATTACCTTGGCTTGTTTTAACCAAGGACGACCGAAAAGTAGATTGTAGTCTAGGGTAGATTCCGGTAATTCAAGAACAACAAAAGTCATCTTGAATGTTGTGTCTTGTACAGTGATAGGTATATCTCGGACCAGTCCTACTGGATGAACTCTAGATTGATCAGCCATCCTAACAAAGAATTGAACTGGTTCTATCTTAGTCCATCCTAGCTTTTTACAAAGTGTAGCAGTAGCAATATTCACGCCGGACCCCCCATCAATTAAAACTTGTGGAATTTGATGTTTATGAAACCATACCGTAATCAGAGGAACTGAGTGATCTACCGTAGGGTCTGGCTCCGGTTGTACTGTTGCAGTAGCCGGAATGCAAGCAGCTTTTGTAGTAGACTGTTGTTGGTTTTCAAATTGTTGGCGTATTCCTGGTACTAATGCCAGTAATTGGCCGAAAGGCAATGTGATGGATGCTTTTGACAATATATCCCAAGTTGTTTGCACTTGATTTGCATCTTCCTTAACTGTTGAAGACGAAGCTTGGTCTGAAGGTGGTAATTCTACTGCAGATGATGTTCCTGCTTTTGTACTGTCATCATGAACTTGTGTGGTATCTGGGGACTGGATCACTGGAGTCGGTTCTGGAAAAACAGGTGGTTCTACGGTAGTCCACTGGCTAGCCTTATGATACATTCTGTGTTGTTCACGTATCCCTGGCTCAAATAATTCTGCTGCTGGTTGCACTTGTTTACCGGAACGGGTTTGAACTGCTGCTGCCTGCGTCTCTACGGGTGTAATTGTTACCACATTGGCCATTGGGTTTTGACGTTCCTTTTTCCTTTGATCATATTCCGCTGCATCTCTACAGAATCTTCTAATATGGCCCAATTGTCCACAGAAATGACATCGAGGTGGTGGTAAATTTTGATTTTCCGGTGGTGGTCCATTCTGCCAGCGTGGTGTGTTATAGTTGTTGTTCCTTTGTCCTCGATAATGTCGATACCCTTGTTGTTGATTGTGTCTCAAATGTGGGGGCACATATTGATTGGATGACTGCCCTTGCTCTTGAATAATTGCATTAACTGTTGCTGCTCCTTGTCTTCTAGCATTGTATGCACAATTCTCAGTGGTATGTCCTACAATGTTACAGATGGCACAATAAGTCTGATTTAACGCACACTGGACACTTGTATGTCCTGAATTCTTACAAGTGGTACAATATATTTGCCTGGTTATATCTTCAGCCACATGTTTGTTTGTTTTAATCCATTCCATATCCTCTGAAAATCCACCAACTTTATTTTCTAGCTGAAGGGTCATTGCTATCACTGCGTCAAGGGTCATGGCTCCTACACATCTTATAATCATGATTTGCCTAAGTTGAGGAAGCAAACCATTAATAAACCACTGTGTAATAACATCGTCTGGTAAATTAGCATGGGCCTGGGGTAGCTGCCTTAAATGAGTCCTGAAAAGGGTAGCATACTCTTGTACAGTTTGATTTGGTTTCTGTCTATTGTTCTGTAAATACTCAAAGATCTCTGCAGGATTCTTTTTCAGCCTGAATCGCTGCAGAAAAGCGTCTCGTACTGCTTCATAAGTACCAAAATGATTAATATCATATTCAGTAAGCCATCTTGCTGCTTCATTCACAAGTGTAGATTGAAAAACAATTGCTTTGTACGCCGGGTCCGGTGGATGGTTGAGGACAGCATAACTGATTTCGAAGGTGCGTACGTGAGCATCTGGGTCATCTCCTGGGAACCCACTAAATTTTGTGTATGTTACTCCCGTTGAAGCCAATCTGGGTTGAACTACTTGTCGTTGTAGCTGTTCATTCATCGTAAATGTATTATACACTCCTTTGGTAATTCTGGTTGGAGTTTCTGAACTACCGGAATTTGTTTCGCCTAATGGTACTCTTTCCGGCACAATTAGCTTACTTACTATATTGCGAATTTCTGTTTCGAATAGTCTTCCTTCCTCCTTGATATCCAAGGTAGGAGGACTTGCTCCCAAACGTTGTAGTTGAGCTGAAGATTCAGCCGAAAGTGCTGAATCGTCACCGAAAAACTGTGTTTTTCTTACCGAAGTTCCACCGGAAGGATTCAAAATCGTGACTGGATACAGCGTAGATTCGCCTGTATTAATTTCCTTCCCTAAAGTGTTTCTAATCGTATCTGAATCTATTCCGAAGACTTTTATGCTAGATTCCAACTGCGTCTTGGTCGGTTCCAAAATTGCTGTATTTTCGACAGTCTGTACCGTAGTAACACCAGGCAATTCGAGAGATGTACTACGTTCTACCGTAATTTCACCGGAATCAGTGTTATCGTTTGTCACTTTTTCGACAACTGGGTCAGGTCTAATTGTACTAGTACCTCCCAAAGTTGTTCTTAATATCCCTAACTGATGATTCTTGGGATACTTTTCTCCTGATCGGGTAATCGGCATGTAGCATTTCCGTACTGATCATATAGTATTACGAACACACAGTATCGCAACAATCTGAGTCTGTTGCTACTGTCCTTCCAACAAAATTTTAATTTGAACAAAATACCAGGCAATCTCAATGCCACGTCCCCAGTAGGATCGCCAAATGTTAGACGATAATAACTCAATCCAACTTTCGGATGAGTATTATCGGGTCCTCGGGTTCTTGGGAGTGGTAGGGGTCTGTTAGACAGAGGCCCTGTACTATTTTCCCAATCTTTTACACAATCACAAGTAATTTCTCACTTCTTAACACAGGGGTTGAGTTTGAATACTGACTACTCCTCGGTATGATAAGCGTTGGAATGTTCGGCCCTGAATATACTATGGTAATAGCACAGTGATTCTGCCGAAATTTACGACTACGAGAATACGTTCTTCTCAAAATACTCTGCAATAAGACGATTTCATGTGACAACTAAATACACCGAACGAAATGCACAGACAACTCAGATCGAGATTATATTAAACTTTTCGTATATTGACTCAGATCACAGATTTATACCGCAATTAATGACTAACTAAGACTTCTGTCCACACACAGATCCTTGTCGAATACTCAATGATCGCCGATTACCATATAAAATCCTGGTTACTTAACCGAAAAAATACTAAACTCTGTTCTTACACAGTTTCACGCAGGACAATCAACACACAATCTCACAGTCGAGAACTACAGAATCCTATATAACTGCTCATCAAATAGACTCACAACATCACAAACTACCCAATGAGATTCGATTCAACCAAAAATAGCAGAATGATTAAAAATGAATAGAAGGGAACAGTACTCAATGTCCTCAGCAATATCTCATACACAGTTTTTAAAGTATGTTACTCGTGGTTTCCGAACACTTCAGTTGCGATGTGATCAACCCTCTTCACTTCAGTGCGCAACAGAACAGAGACGTATCTATCCTTCTGTCTCTCTCACATACATTCCTGTTAACTATCAATCCAAGAGTCTGTTTAACACAGTAAACTCTGCTCCACCAGTCTAACGAAGTGACGATGCGACGATCGAACCCTTTTCTCTTCCTGTCTCCTGCTTTTTATTGCTTTCGCATTCTTCATCTACCGACTCTTGCGAAATTTTCTACATCTCCGTCATTTCAGCCACAAGTCTTGTTTATCCTTCTTCTGCGGTTGCGGTTGTCTCGCTCCATTAGCCTTGTAACAACGCCCTCACGAACCTTCAACTACTATATCAAAAAAAACCAAAATACATTAATACATTAATAAATTAACACTCCAACAATTCCTTGTTCAACATATTCCATAACTCATAACATGCACCTCAGTTGAAAAAGCAACTGACCTCATTTGATAAAATAAAAATAAACATGGAGGGCTAGTCACATCTTCCATCATTGAACAAAAAAAATAAGCATGTTCCATGTAAAACACATGCATGGAAATGTTCATGGAGGCGTTAAATTATTAAAATTATCTATGAGGCACTGACATAGCCTTTAAAAAAGTCAATATTCTAATTCATTTCCAAAAGGATATCTAAAATATGATCCTACGTACTAAATTTTATGTGTAAATACATTACATATAATCAAAGAAAATTAGACTAGCGAAAAGATTGTTATTGATGTGGCTGCTGCAAACCGATCCTCTTGATAATGGATTGGTACTCATTCTCCGCATCCTGAGTAAAGGCGATAGCTTCATGAAGTGATGTAGGTCGGCATGATCTACATCGCTTCATAGTATCCTCTAAAACATCTTCAAGCAAATACTAGATATTGGTAGAATCGGTCCATATAGGTTGTAAACATATCACCTTCCATCCATGTAAATTTAGCCCACAATTGTCGAACATGTAGGTTGAATTGTAGGGATAGAAAACACTCCTTAAACGTTTCTTGAAAAGCCTTCCATGCGCTTGGACAATCTACACTATGACAAAGATCATGCCACCAAAGCTGAGCTTTTTCAACTAAATAGTTAGTGGCAAATTTGACTTTTTCACTTTCAGCATATGGTTCATCAGTATAAAAATCATCAAACTGTGACAACCATGAAAGGTCAAAAGGGCCATCCTTACCGCCATCAAACTGTAAAAAGTGGTAATTCTTAACAATAATCTTGGAATGTGTGCCATCCGATTGGGCAGAGACAATAGATTTGACTACCATCATAAGGTTTTCTTCATCAGTTTGCATCTTTTGGAGTACTTCATCGTGTTGTCAGATCTCGTTCTGAGCACCTCGTAGTTCATGTCGGAGGAGCTCAAGTTGTTGCTCGAGTGTTACCACAGGTAGAGTTGACTCACCGAAATCCTCCATGTTGTTCGTAGGGTCCATCAGGATGTAGAGAACAAAACCTCTTGCTAGATATGTAAAAATAATTTTTGAGATTGTTTGAGTTAAAATGTAAAAAGGAAGGGTTGTTCTTGGGAATTGAAAAAGTACGAAAGAGATGAAAGTTATGTTAAATATAAGAAAAGAGAAATAGAGTGAGAACACAAATAGAGTGTAGTGGTAAAACACTTCCCTTGTGTGAGTGAGGTTGTGGATTCAAATCCTCCCACCTTGGTGAATATAAAACTCCTTATTGCCACTCATAGATTAAAATTGGTTCGCGTGTAGCCAACGACTGCCAACGATCACCAAGGGAGCCTTGGGTGCCAAAGATGCCAAAGTAATGCCTTATGTTCTGCCTAAGTTCTATGCCTTAGTCGATGCCTTGCAGTAAGCCGAAGGAGTAAATGTAGGTATAAATGTAGGTCTAGAACTAGAACTGAAACGAAAATGGAAGCGAAAATGAAAATGGAAACCGGAAACTAAAATGGAAACAGAAATGAAAATGAAAACATAACCGGAATCGAAATCAGATTGCGAACAACGAACAAAGAAACAAAGAACAATCGCCCAAACGAATAGAAATGATGCAAACCTGGCTCTGATACCACTCTTATCAAGATCTAGCTCACACACACATAGAGGTTACTAATGCACAAAACACAAAAAAATAGGCATGCCAGGAGACCAGACAGAATGTAGTATTGGGTGCAATCTCCCCTAATGCACTCTATTTTGGCAATCCATAGAGTGCATGTATTTATAGGAATTTCTTATTATGTCAAAAAGAGTGGTTACATGAGAGCGACCTCGAAAAGCAAGTGTGAAAGTAAAAGTTGGTAACTTTTGAAGAAAGCCTTTGCTTTCAATATCAAAAATTACGGTCTATAATTTCCCTTATTATAACCACTACTTTTCTAACTATTTCTAACAATAGAACCTTCTACTCGGGTTTATTAACAAACTAAATTGGATTTATTGATTTCCTCCTTAAAGTCAGATTATTGATGCCCGTCCTTTCATGCCTTTCACACCCTCATGAACCTTCAATTACTATATAAAAAAAATTCAAAACACATTAATACATTAATAAATTAACACTCCAACAATTCCTTGTTCAACATATTTCATAACTCATAACATTCTTTGGCTCTATTGCATATGTACATGTTCCAGATGAGTTGAGGATGAAGCTTGATCCAAAAGCAAAAAAAATTGTCTTCATTGGATACTCCCTTGAGCAAAAGGGATATAGATGTTATAACCCACTCACATGACAGGTGAAGGTGAGCAGAGATGTGGTATTTAATGAAATGTCAAGCTTCTATGCAGATGCCAAAGAAGAACAAAACTTAGAACCACATGACAAAGAAAATGCTAAAAAATCAAGTGTAGAATCTCAAGTTTTGAGTGGACTAGATGCATCACCAAGCAATAGTTCCAACTCAAATCCATGGAGTGGAAGATTGTGTGGAAATTACAGTCCAGCAAATTCATCAAATACATCCAAGAAAGGTAAAGAAAATCTTTTTGTTGGTAGTAAAACATGTGCAAGTTTTGAAGACGTTGATGAAGATTCAATTGGTTAAGAAAAGAATCTTGATGAGGAACTTGGAGAAGTAAGAAAAACACATGTAGATATAGGAGAAGTGACCCAGGACCAAGAAGATCTGGGAGGATGGGGAATTCAATGCAATGATTGATGTATGACAATTATATGGCTCATCATTTTGCCTACATGACAAAGGTAATACAAGATGTTGAACCCTCTTGCTTTGAAGATGCAATTGGAAATGTAGATTAGGAAAAAGCTATGCATGAGGAGATGGCTGTGCTTTATGGAAATGATACATGGAAGCTGGTTCATTGCTAAAAGGGAAGAAACCTATAGGCTGTAAGTGGGTTTACAAGGTAAAGCGTAACGCTGATGGTAGCATAAGCAGGTACAAAGCACGATTGGGAGCAAAAGGACATGCATAAACATATGGCATTGATTATGAGGAAACATTCAGCCCTATAGCTAAAATGTCTAGTGTGAGAACTCATTAGCTACAACAAAAGGATTGGCTTTACATTAGATGGATGTGAAGAATGCTTTCTTACATGGTGAGTTATAGGAAGAAGCATACATGGACTAGCCACAATGAACTCATTAGCCACAACAAAAGGATTGGCTTTTCATTAGATGGATGTGAAGAATGCTTTCTCACATCCAAGATGGTTGCAAAAGGCTTTGTATGGGCTGAAGCAAGATCCTCGTGCATGGCATGCAAGGATTGCAGATTACTTAACCACCATTGGGTTTTCTATGTGTGATGAGGATCATTCACTATATGCAAGGAAGGGTGATGATGGCATCACAATTGTGGCTATTTATGTTGATGACTTGATTGTAGGTGGTGATAATGAAGAAGGCATTAAAGAGGTAAAGCAACTTCTTATAAAGGAATTTGACATGAAAGATCTTGGTGTGTTGTGCTACTTCTTGGGCATTGAGTTCATAGATATAGAAATAGGTATATGGATGTCGCAAACGCAATATGCCCTCAATATGCTGCAAAAATAGGGTATGGATGATTATAAGAAAATTTCTATGCCATTAGATCAGAATTTGAAGTTGGATACTACATCAAGTGAAGCATTGGAAAATGCTACTATGTACAGGAAAATTATGGGGAGTCTTAACCTGCTCATCTATTCTCACATAAACAAGATCAATATCACCTACTAATAGCTTCTCTCTAATGAACTGATAATGCACCTCGATATGCTTTGTTCTAGCATGAAAAATAGGGTTCGGTGCTAATTGTATGCTATTAAGATTATCAAAATAGATGGTGATACGCTTTTTCACTTCCACACCTAAATATGCAAGTAGCATCTCCAGCCAGGATGCCTCACATGCTGCCATTGCAACAGCTCTATATGTAGCCTCTGTACTTGACAAAGAAAAACTGGGTTGCTTCTTGCTACTCCATGTAATAGCTACACCACCAAGTGAAAATAGAAAGCTACTAGTAGATCTTCTATCTCGAGTACTACCTGATGGGGGAAGTATCTCAACCCCTAAGCAACGATGAAGCGCAAATGACCTCCACAAGTATCCTTCTTTGACCTCTGCACACCAAAAGTGCTCTTACTTAGAGCTTATGCAAAGACCTCCAGTGAGCTTTTGTAGACGTGTAGTAGACACCAAGAGCTTTCCAACAAAACAAATTTTACTTCAAATAGATGCTTACACAAAGAGAAACAATGTCTACAACATGAGCTAGTTGAATGCTCACAACTGCTAGTCAAGCAGAGACCTCACTTCACTCCAGCAAGCTTTTCTCAGAGATTATACATAGAATGAATCTCAAACTTGGGTCAACTTTAGACAACTCTAATAGCTACCCAATGCCACCAAAATCATAGCAAATGGATAAATAGAGAAGGAGAACCAGCCCTTACAACAGAGAGCAAAATATTTCCAACAGAGCCTAGACACAAAGAGAGATATCAATCATACAACCTCCCTAAAATGAATGTTGCTCCCAGATTACTCAAAGAATGCTCTAGAGAATTTTTGAGAATAAAATAGACTCTAATAGCTATCCAATGAGACAATAATTACATCAAATGGATACAATATGAGGGAGAACCAATGCTAACAACTCAGGGGTAGAGAGTTGCAACACTGCCTGCGCACACACATAGATATGCCTACTAAAAGAAAACAAACAAGCAAGCAAGGGGCTAGCTTAAGCAATGGGCTTGCTTATCACAACTCCAGCACTTAGTGCTCACTTTACATGAGCTAAAACTCCAAGAAGATGGCCCAAAAGAGGTCGGGATACATGCTCCTTTTATAGTGAGAAGTGTGCCCCTAAAATCTAAGAACTACGTTCCCAAATCAGCCTCCTAACTTGGAGGATTTAGTTGAGATAAATTGGGGAGTGGTTGAGTGACTTTTCTTGATGGAATCTCATGGCTTTTGGCTTCCTTTGATTGCTACACATGTCCATAAAAGATTCCCCATGAATTTGTAGCTTGAAGCTTGACTTTTAACACTCCCCCTCAAGCCTCAATTCTTCATCCTCACCCAAGCTCCTTCATGTTGATGCTTTGCTTGAATTTTGAAATCTTCATTCCATCCAAAGCCTTTGTAAACATGTCGGCAACTTGGTCTTTGGTACCAATATGATGTACTGAAACTTCCTTGGATATCACCTTTTCCCTTATGAAGTGATAGTGCACTTCAATATGCTTGGTTCTAACATGATAGACAGGATTCGATGCTAGATGAATGCTACTCATATTGTCACAAAAAATTGGATATGTGTCAACCTGCAAATTAAGCTCCATAAATAACTTCTTAGTCCACATTAGCTCACATGTGACTTGAGCCAAAGCTCTATACTCAGCCTCGGTGGAAGATAATGCCACCGTGGGTTGCTTCTTTGAAATCCATGAGATGATCTTGCTACCTAGCATGACTAGGTAACCACTTGTACTTCTTCTATCCTCCTTGGAACCGGCCCAATACGCATCAGAATAAGCTTTGACCTGCATATCATCATCAAATGAATAGAACAATCCTTCATTTATAGTGGCCTTGAGATATCGTAACATTCTTCTTGCAGCTTGCAAGTGTGTAGTCCTTGGACTATGCATTGTGATAACACTCCAACTCCATATGCTATGTCAGGCCTAGTTATTGTGGCATAATTGAAAGAGCCTACAATAGAGCGATAAAAAGTTACATCCTCTAATGGCTCTCCGTCAATGGAGCTTAGCTTTACATTAACTTCCATGGTATTTGAAATAGGCTTGCAATGTAGCATCCCAAACCTCTCAAGTAGGTCTAGAATATACTTCCTTTGTATGAGCATAATACCTTCTTCTTTGTATACAACTTCAATGCCAAGAAAATACCTAAGATCTCCAAGATCAGATATCCTAAACTCCTTTCCAAGCTTTGGCTTGATCTCCTCAATGCCCTTTGTATCATTACCTCTAATGATAAGATCATCTACATACACACATATGTAGACTACAAGTTCTCCTCTTTGTTTGATGAAGAGACATGGATCCGCCTTGCATTGATTGTAACCACATTTAATCAAATAGTCCACCAATCTTTGGTTCTAAGCCGTTGGAGCTTGCTTTAGGCCATAAAGTGCCTTCTTCAACCTACAAACATGATGTGGAAACTCTTTATGAACAAAACCTAGTGGTTGCTCCATGTTTACCTCTTCTTCCAAGTCTCCATTGAGAAAGGAATTCTTGATATCCAATTGGAAAAGCTTCCATCCTTTGCTAGCAGCCATTGCAATGAGTGTCCTAATGGTGCTCATCTTTGCCACGGGGCTGAATGTCTCTTCAAAGTCCACTCCATAGGTTTGTGCAAAACCCTTGGCCACCAATCTTGCTTTGAACCTAGAAATAGATCCATCTGAATTCCTCTTTACTTTATACACCCACTTATTACCTATTACCTTCATGTTCTCCTTCTTGGGCACTAGAGTCCATGTTTGATTTTCCTCAAGTGCGCTGATCTCTTCTTGCATTGCCTCTTTCCATTCGGTGTACCTGCTTGCATCTTCATAGCAATCGGGCTCATGATCTTCTACTACTTTGTTCATATATGCATAATGCGTTGACATGTATGAATCATAAGTAAACCTTTGAGTTGGATACTTAACTCTAGAAGACTTCCTTTCTTCACCTTTTGGAGGATTAAACCTCCTTTGCCTTGGGAACTTGATCTCTTTCTTTGACGTGGCTTCTTTCTCCATCATGTGTCATTCATCATCTTCAACTTCATTACCTTCTTCATCCAACTCCACCAATGTTGCTTTGCCTTTGTTGATTGATTGTCCTTCATAACTATCATATAGACACAATGACGAGCCATGTAACTATCATATGTCAATTGTTGCACTGAATTCTGCATCCTCCTAGATCTTCTTGGTCCTGGGTCACTTCTCCTTGTATCATTTGCATGATGCTTTCTTACTCCTCAAGTCTTCACAGAGGGCAATCCAAGTTCCTCATCAATAATCTTTTCTGAACTGCTTGAATCTCCATCAACAACTTCAAAACCTGCACATGTTTTACTACCAATAGAAAGCTTTTCTTTACCTTTCTTGGATGTATTTGATGAATTTGTTGGACTGAAATTTCAGTGCACTCTTCCAATCCATGGATTTGAGTTGGAACTATTGCTTGGTGATGCATCCGGTCCACTCAAAACTTGAGATTTTGCACTCGATGTTTTAGCATTTTCTTTGTCATTTGATTCAAGATTAAGCCCATATTTGGCATCTGCATAGAAGTTTGACATTTCATCAAATACCACATCTCTGATCACTTTCACCTACCATGTGAGTGGATTATAACATTTATATCCCTTTTGCTCAAGGGAGTATCCAATGAAGACACATTTCTCTGATTTTGGATCAAGCTTCATCCTCAACTTATGTGGAACATGTACATATGCAATACAACCAAAAACTTTCATATGTGATAAGTTTGGCTTTTTACGTGTGAATTCTCTTTAGGTGTAACTTGATGTACAACACCACTTGGATTTCTTTTCATGATGTATACAGCCGTATGCACAACTTCTACCCAATAACAATGAGCCATATTTTTCTTAGCCATCAAGGCTCTTGCTATTTCTGTAATATTTCTATTTTTGCGTTCAACAATGCCATTCTATTGTGGTGTGTACCTGCATGAAAAGTGATGTCAAATTCCATGAATTTTTAAAAAGTTGTTGAACTTGTTTGACATGTATTCACCTCCTCCATCAGATCTTGATGTTTGAATATACGTCTCTATCTGCTTTCAACCATACATTTAAAATTCTTGAAGTAAAAAGTGAGTGAACACCTCACTCTTCTCTTTCATGAAGTATACCCACACTTTTTGTGTATGGTCATCAATGAAAGTAACATAAAACCTACAACCTCCCATAGATGTGGTCTTTGTAGGATCCCAAAATCTGAAGGTACTATTTCTAGCACATTCTCACTAACATGCTTGTCATGTGAAAATGATGATCTTGAGTGTTTAGAAAATTGACATGTTGCACCTACCTTTTGCATCTTTGCAACCTTGAAATTTGGTAGTCCATGAACAATCTCCTTTGATTGCATCAATTTTAGCCTTTCCAAGTTTTCATGTCCAATCAGTTTGTGCCACATCTCTATATCTACAATAACTCGTGCACCTTTTGCAAACACGGTTACATTCATTTCAAGAATTTTCACATTTAAGATGAACATCCTACCCACTTTTTTCCCTTTGAGAATCAATCATCCATCCTACTTGTACTCTTCTACATATAACCCATCAGCATTGAATCGGCTTGTAATCCATAGTCAACCATTTGTCCAACAAAAACCAAATAATTTGTTATGTTTTGGAACATGCAGCACATTAGCAAGATGTTTTACCTTTCTATCCTCCATAGATAGTGCTATGTTTCCTATATGCTCAATAGGATGTGATGTGTCATCACCTATTTTAATATATCCAAGAATTTGCAATTTGTGCAAAGTAGGAAACCATTCTGCATGATTGGTCATGTGATTCGAAGCACCTGAATCAACATACCAGACATTATATTTTGATTTTGAAACACCAGAAGACATCATTTTCATCATGTGATGTTGAACCATGGACAACTTCTCATAATCATCTACACTTGTGGATGCATAGTTGTTTTGCTTCCTTTTGTTATTTTGATTCTTCAACCTGCAATCACATTCAAAGTGTCCAGGTTTACCACAATTCTAGCATCCTTTACTGTCATTACCTGAATCATTTCTTTGGAAATTTCTGCAACCTCTTTGGCTCTCCGTGCCTTGAAACTATCCTCTTCCTCCTTCATGATTCTGTTGTTGACCTTGGTCTTTGCTATTGTGTCCTCTTCCACTTTCGAAGCCTCTAGCTCTTCCTCTTCCTCTTCTAGAGTAAAATACCTACTCAAAACTCGGTTTTCCTTGGGGGCTTTAATCCTCAACAAGATTCTTTCCTTCAATAATCAACATAGACACCAGACCAACAATTCAAAATATTTTCCTTGGTCTATATAGAAGTTATAAATTGCTTATATGCAACTCCTAAACCATGAAAGCACACTTCTACCTTATCATCATCATCTACATTCATGCAAATAGATGCAAGTGACTCACATATACTTTTGATTTTTAGGGTGTAGACACTTATTGACATGCCCTTTTTCTCTAGTGTGTGTACCTCGTTCTGGTCTCATACAATGTGACCAAACTATTCCAAGCCTCTTTAGGAGTCTTGAAATCATGTATGTGCCCAATCATGCTATCTTGTATGCTAATAGATAGCCAATACTGTTAGTATATGATCAATCTACCCCTCATGATTGTATGCACATTTTGTAAGGCCCCCTTTATGAGGAGAAGCCAAGCGTGCATTACCCAATTGATGGGAATCCCAACTTGCATGTTGGATGAAGGTCATATTGGACCATGTAAGGTATTATAAGGAAAGGGAGTTACCAGGCTCCCCAATTGTGGGGTTTGGGGCAGCGGTGAGTAGCCCCGGCTGGGGGGTCCAAGGGGGCGAGAAATCATTTATATTTGTTAGGTCGGTTCAACCAGTCTAAGCCGTGTATGGCAATTACGCGGGCGGTGGCCGCCCATGCTGCACCGCCGATGTATAGCCGTCCATGACAGGCCACCCAAGATCCTACATATACATGACTTCTGCACCACCTGAGACATCAAGTTGAGCCAGCATACCTCTACCTTGTATCTCCCTATCTAGAGTTTTCAAGATCACCATTTAAGCTCTACCTTGAGAGCGCACGGGTGGACAATGCCATCATCTTTGTACTTGCTGCTAATAGAAAATTATTGAGATTCTCCTATATCTGTTATCCTCTCTGCTATCGCTCCTGTGTTATATTGCGTAACTATTGTCTTACAAATACATTACCTTTCGTGCTCCTTGATTTCATTCTTCATATGCTCTTAACTCATCTGGAGTCTAATTCCTCTCTAGTAACTATCGAGCATTTTCATTCTCTCCTTCGATGTACTTCCAGTAGTCTTTTCCCATCAAGAAATTCATCATCCTGATTCTCCAAGCATGGAACACTATCTCTAATACCATGTCACAAGGAACGAGATTAGGAAAAGAGCTCCCACACACATACACTCACAATTAAAGAGGAGAACACACATAGATTGAGGCAAGGAAGAATGGTCTTCTTCTTCTTCTTCTATTACATAAAAAGGAATGTACAAGAATGACCTAAAAATAAGAATACAACCAGTGCAATATATAAAGACTAGTACATAAGGAAAACCTAATGTCCACGAATGAGTGAGCTAGCAAGAAACAAATGTGCCATCACTCTCGGTAAATTAATCTAATAAAGCTCAATGAAGTGTCCCTCACATGTACCAGCATGAACACTATAATTTTTAGAGAAATGAAAAAGTGATACGTTGTGGAGGTGATCGCAATCCGGGTGAATCGGGTCCGATTGCGGCACACACAGTGTATGAAGCTAGTGAGTGTTGGAAGGTCTTTGTGATAAAAATGTGAAGGTGAAGATGAAGTTGGGTATGGGGAGGAGATATGTCATGATTTAATTATGAAAGGGGAACATATGGATGTATGAATGATGAGAACAAAAAGAAAACCACACACATGAATCAACTTTTGAAAGAAAGAATGGTCCATGAATGGAGATTCTTATACACTTTCAAAAATCAATTCATAAGCATGGGTTTTTGTGGGTGGTATGAATGCATGTGGGTCATGATGTAAAAAATGAATAGAAAGTTATTCTCTCAACCTTAGTGGATCATCCTCACTGGTTCAATGCAATACTGCGGAGCCTTCTCAAACATAGAAAGAGATAGAAGGTGACACGTAAAAAACATATAAGAGACAAAGAGATAAGAGACATGAGACATGAATTAGACAATATTGTTGTGACAAACATATACATGAATCTTGTGAAACGTCAAGCTACAAATTCTATAGGTCAAAGGGGGTCCGCACGACCCTCTCACCATGATAGTTCAACCGAATGTTACATGTAAGAGGATAGGTTCCACTTCATTGACCCTATGTCTTTCTAGGATTATAATGTGTTTCTAAAGAAGTCTAAGACACATAAAACCAGATCTAACTCACTCACACACTCCATTGAGGGTGATCAAAGAAAGAGAAACTGGGTTTATGAGCCTATCCTAGAGAGGAAGCCTAAAAATTGAATCTAGGAACTTTGCTCTTACAAGCCCACCTTGGATCCTCACACGCTCAACTGAGGGTGATTGTCTCAAGGAAACCATGTGCTAGAAAGGACCCTACGAATGGCTAACAATGATGCTCTAGGAGTTTGGAGAGGGTTTTATAAAGTTTTTTGAATGAATTTGGGTCCTTGGATCTAGAGAAATCAACTCTCACCCCGGATCATCTTCTTTTGATTACAACCATTGGATTTATCAAATGGATGGTTAGGATTGGTTCTTTAAATGATATCTAGGGCAAAGGGGAGAAAATTATGCACCTTCATTCTCCACCATTGGATCTGGGGCTGTTTTGGACTGTTGGATCAATGCTGACATCAATTTGATAAGAAAAGCTACTATTTTTGCACAAACTCTGCATTATTGATCTTTGATCATCAAAAAAGGCTTATCCAATGAAAAAATTCATGGATCCTCCTTGCTTTATGCTTTAGGCATCTCCATGCTTGAATGTGAACTCATCTTGACCATACAACATCGTTCAATCATTGTTTGCCATTTGGCAACCCTTCAAGCCTAAAAATTTCTTATTCTAGGAAATTGCGATGACTTTGAAAACTGGATTTTGTGCTATTTGACCCTTCAAATATCCTTTGATGAAGATGAAAATTTGTAGGGCTATGTTTTGAAAGTTTTCCTTTAGGAATATGTAGAAAAAACTCCCATCTGAATCTCCCTTGTACAAGTTTGACTACATTTGGAAGGTTGCAAGGTGGCATTAAGGTGTCTAGGAAGCTCCGATAGCCCTGAAAATTTCTACAAAGATGTAGCCACATATGATCCCCAGAATTTGCTTGATTTCTTCCAAATTTTGCATGTGAACTCCCTTTGACATCCTTGATGCTTCTTGGAATTCTTAGAGAATTCTGGCCACCTTCATTGAATGTGTTTCTTGTAGGCCTTCATGAATGAGAGAGGAGAGAAAATCTTGATGACATTCACCCCCACTAAACCTGCAATTCCTCTGAAAGCACCACTCTAGTCTTTTTGAAAAACAAAAGTTCCAAGCATCAAATTCTTTATGGGCAACATAAAAAACATGGAAGAAAAAATTGATTATATGGATGAATGAGTAGGCAACGTGACATGAAGCAAAATTTGCATGAAAGAAAGAATTGAAACAGGCAACATGAATATGCATGAACAATTATGCAACATATGTGAACACACAATATTGACAACAAGAAAGAAAAAAAACAAGCATCAAGATGAAGTGGACGTGAATGTTTTGATTCATTTCAAGACATTGTATCATTTGCTGGATAGTAGCATCAAAAGTGGATGATGATGATGATGCAAGGGTGGGGAATGCTACATGCGGGGTGGTTTGTAATGCAATGGGAGTGGGAGTAGGGGTAGGGATGGTGGATGTTGTGGTAAGTGACAAAAGTGACGTGCGAATACGTGACGTGTGAGATGTGCTACATGGTGTGGTGGATGCATGTAATTATGCATCTGATGAAGCGGTGGGAGAGATATTTTGAAGAGAGATGGTGGATGCAATCCAAAGATGAGTAGGTGCCGCTACAACCAGCTTCACACCAACCAACTGAGACTTTAGAGTTGATTAGTAGACCCTTTGAGCTTCCTAAATCCACCAAAATATCAGCCAAGTACTTTGGAACATGTATCCCAAAAGTTTAAGTGAAAACAGACAAGTTGCAAGATGACTAGCTCCAAAAACTTTCTTTTTTTGGACATACACCTGCTGGAAAAACTGAACAGTGCTCTCAACCTGGTAGGAATTAGATAAATGCCTTTTGGGAATAGCAAATAGACTTAGCAAGCTTCCCAATACAAGTTAAAACACTTCAAATGATGGACTGATCACTGAGAACAAGATTTATCAATTTCTGGAACATGCCCACAATTCTCGGGGCTCTGCAAAGATAGACCAGTGAGCAGTAAAATGCAGATATCTCCAAAATTGTAAATCCAATGACCTTGAAAATTTATATGCAAAAAATAGACAATATGAGCTATCCAACGCACATTAAATCACGGAAAAAGGTTTCATAGAACTCGAGATATGACCTTCTGAAGATACTGCTCTTAGTGAGTATAACAGAGAACAAAACAGAGAAGTAGATAATGATAAATGTATAGATTCACATATGATTACAACCACATTGGCAATGAATATTTGCACAATGGGAGTAGAATGATAGAGCTATGGAGTAAGCACTTCAATCTCTACAAAATGACATGAAGTGGTCACATACAAGGCTTGCTAATCGCCTCTTCCTTCTTGCTCTTTTTATAGCTATTCTTGGAGGGAGTTTTGAATTCGAATTCGAATGGCTCCACCTAAAAGTGATCCCCAAATTTAGGAGATATTCCCTCAGCTGAAAAATTCATGGTTTTAGGTAGTTAGAGCCACGAGTTTGCTTTTACATCATGGATGAGGTACGCCATCCTTTTCCTTTTTCTTTTTTCAATTACAAGAGATAAAAAGAACTCTTTTACAAGAGGTGTTCACATGACTACTCATGTGACTTACAAATGAGGATAATATCAAGCATATCAAGTATGTAGGCTTGGGTAAAATGCACCAACAACTCCCTCTAAAGCCTAACATGCTTGGCCTCCAAATAAGTCTTCAATTGTCCTTGATTTCCTGCAAGCCAATCATCAACTTGAATCTACTTAACTTTGTACCATCAAGCGCTTTCGTCAACATGTCTGCACATTGCATATCTGTAGAGACATAGGATAGTTGAATATCCTTGCTCATTAGCTTCTCCCTTACATAATGGTAGTGGACTTCAATATGCTTTGTTCTAGCATGGTATACCGGATTAGCTGCTAGATATAGTGACCTTGTGTTGTCACCAAAAATGTGAGGTGTTGGAGAATGAAGTCCAAGATCTGTGTACAAAGACTTTAACCGCATGATTTCTTGAGTTGCATTAGCCAAACCTCTATATTCGGCTTCGGTAGAAGATAATGCCACCGTTGGTTGCTTCTTCAATGACAAGGAAATGATTTTTGAACCTGCAAATGATATATACCCGGATGTGCTTCTCCTATCATCTCTAGATCTGGCCCAGTTTGCATCTGAGTAGACCTTTAGCTCAATATCTGAAGTAAATGAATAAAACAAACCTTCATTCATAGTCCCCTTTAGGTACTTGAGGACTCTCTTGGCCGCTTCCATATGTGGTCTTCTCGGCTTATGCATAAACTGACTCAATATGCTTACACTATAGCATATATCCACCCTTGTGAGTGTTGCATAGTTCAAACTTCCAACCAAGCTTTGATAGCTTGTGATGTCTTCAATTGGTTCTCCTTCATAAGCACTAAGCTTATGATTTTGCTCCATAGGTGTACCTGCACACTTGGTATTTTCCATCTTGAAGTTGACGAGCATGTCATGCACATCCTTTGTGTGATGTATATACCTGAACCTGTGTAGATTAACTCCAATCCAAGAAAATAAGTGAGTGGTCCGAGGTCACTTATTTTGAACTCCTCCTTCATTTGACTCTTTACCTGTTTGGTTCCTTCAAGATCATTGCCTGTGATAATAATATCATCAACATACACACATAAATAGATCACTTCAGATCCATTCCTCTTTATGAACAAAGAGGTATCCGGCTTGCTAGCTTTGAATCCTTGGTCCTGCAAATAAGTCACTAATCTCAAATTCCAAGCTCTTGGAGCTTGCTTCAATCCATACAAAGCTTTCTTTAGTTTGCATACATAGTTAGGATGATGTGCATCCTCATATCCAGGAGGTTGTGCCATATACACTTCCTCAGAAATCCATCCATTCAAGAAAGCATTCTTTACATCAAGTTGATAGAGATTCCAATTTCTAGATGTAGCAAGACTTATGAGAACCCTAATTGTTGCAACAGGAGAGAAAGTCTCCTCATAATCAATACCATGGGTTTGAGCAAACCCTTTAGCAACTAACCTTGCTTTGTGTCTATTTATACTTCCATCTAGATTCCTCTTGATTTTGTATATCCATCGAGATCCAATTACCTTCATAGATGGCTTGTTAGGTACAAGCTCCCAAGTGTCATTCTCCTTCAAGGCTTCCATTTCTTCATTCATTGCATCTCTCCAAGCTTTCTTGCTTTTTGCTTCTTCGAATGTGGTAGGTTCTTCATTGGTTGAATCATTTGCAATGTAGATTGAGTGCTTCGTGACCAAAGAAGTATCATAACCAAACCTCTCTGGTTTCTTCTTCTCCCTTGAAGACCTTCTAAGTGGTTGATGTGAGCTCTCAGGTCCATATGTCGCATCCTGCATCTTTGCTTTACGTTTGTTCTTCCATAGCTTTAGTCTTTCCAAGTCTTCTAGGTCAATCTCCGAATCACTTTCTTCAATCTGCTTCGGCTCCTTTGGTTGAAGTGATGGAAGATCTTCATCCAAGTCATATGGCAGCTTCACTTTCCTGTCATCATCAAACCATGATTTGTTTTCATAAAAAATTACATCTCTACTCACAGAAAATCCTTTATTGGTTGGATTGTACAATCTATATCCTTTTTGGTTTTGATCATAACCAATGAATACACACTTCTCTGCCTTGGGATCCAATTTCCCTCTTACTTGAGAAGGAATGTGAGCATAGGCTAAGCATCCAAAGATTTTACAATGCTCTAGACTAGGTCTTCATCCATTCCACACTTCATATGGAGTGGTTCCATCTAGTGACTTAGATGGAAGTCTATTTATGAGATATGTCGCTGTAAACACAGCCTCTACCCATAGGTAGTTTGGCAGTCCCTTTTCGTTGAGCATGGACCTTGCAGCTTCGACAATAGCTCGTTCCTCCTCTCTGCTACACCATTGAGCTCGGGTGTATACCTTGTAGTGACTTCCCTTTTAATGCCTCTTTCATGCAAGAAGGCATCAAATTCAGAAGAGAAGTATTCTCCTCCACCATCTAATCTGAGTCGTTTCAAAGTCCTACCTGTTTGGTTTTCAACAAGAGCAATATACTTCTTAAAGCAATTAAACACTTCATCCTTGTGCTTCATGAAAAATAGAATGGTCCACCTGCTACAATCATCTATGAGAGACACATAATATCTTGAGCCTGATATAGATGGCTCCTTACTTGGACCCCACACATCCGTGTGCACTAGATCCAAAGGATTTTGATACATATATCCTTTCTTATTGAAAGGTTGTCTATGAGCCTTGCCAAGTTGACAAGCTTCACACTTGTAAATCATGTGTTGCCTTGTGATATTAGGCAAACCAAGTACACTTTGGTCCCTGCAAATTTGTTTGAGTGTCCTCTCACCAATGTGAGCAAGCCTTTTGTGCCATATCTCCAACTCTGTAAGAGTTTGAGATCCATAGCTAATCAAAGCTATGTTCTTTGTATCTTCCACTTCAAAAGTGAAAAGCCTTCCTGTCGTTTCTCCTTTCGCAATCCTTCTAAAGCCTTGCCTTGGGTCTTCAACATATGCTCCAAATCGGTTGAATCTAACCTGCAATCCTTTTTCAACAATCTGTCCAACACTTATTAAATTTTTGGTAATTGTAGGGACATACAAGACTTTGCTTAAGAGGTTCATATCCCATCTGATGTCTTCACATTAAATATCTTCTCCACTGAGTGCTTTGTGTCATCTCCTGTCTGCACTTCATGCTTGTTATGAGGATCTTCCAAATCAGAAAGTAAAGCCACATTTCCTGCTACATGGTTTGAGCATCCTGAATCAATGTAAAATATGTGATCATCATCCTTACCCTTCTTCACTGATAGATTCATAATCAATAATGAATCTTCTTGACTTTCGTCCTCTGCATAGTTATTGTAGTCTCTCCTTCCTCTATGGCCACTTTGATAGTTGTTGTTGTTGTTGTAGCCTCCATTGTACCTGCCTCTATTTGATCCATAGCCACCTCTATTGAATCCTCTTCCTCTTGCATTCCTCGGGTTCTTGAAACATTCTTCAGTAGTATGGTTAGATAAGCCACATATGTTGCAAGGTTGAGATGATTGGAATCTCCCCCTGCCTTGCTTTCCACTTCTGCCTCTTCCTCTAGCTCTTCCTCTACCTACAAAGTTTGCTTGGAAAGAGCTACCTTCATCTTCATTCTTCCTATTCTTTGACTTGTCCTTGACCTTAACTTTATCAGAATATAAGGCAGAAGTTTGATTACCTCTTGAGGACTCACCACCTTTGCTAATCTTTGCTTCATGAGTGAAGAGTTGGCCCATGAGTGTGTTGAGGTCAGGTACATGCATATCCATGTATAAATCCATGGCTGTTGTGAATGACTCCCACTTGTCTTCTGCTTTGATTCCATTCATGATTTGTCTTATGATTTGATCCTCTTCAATTACCTCTCCAATGCTTGCAAGTTGGTCGGAAATCTCCTTCATATTTGTGACATAATCAGTCACATTTTGCTTCGGGCTTTTCTTCATTGTTGTGAACTCCATCCACAATTGGTTCTTCCTTGCTCGAGTGTTGGAAGAGAAGAAAGAAGCAAGTGCATTCCAGGTCTCTCTTGATGTCTTGCATCCCTTGACATGAGGTAAAAGAAAATTAGAGATTGAGTTTAGAATATAGGACCTTGCAAGTGCATCCTTCGAACACCAATTCGAAAGTCCTTCCACTTCTTCATGTGATGGTTGCCCTTTGTTCCTCATGGTTGGCATTGCTTCATCTCCGGATATGAATCCATATAGATTCCTACCTTGAAGGTAAGCCTCCATCCTTAGAGACCATGCCGGGTAGTTGTTTCGATCCAATTTGTCAATTGTTGATGGAAATCCATCTCCCATGTTGCTTGACTATGCTCTGGTACCACTTTGAAGAGAGATGGTGGATGCAATCCAAAGGTGAGTAGGTGCCGCTATAACCAGCTTCACACCAGCCAACTGAGACTTCAGAGTTGATTAGTAGACCCTTTGAGCTTCCTAAATCCACCAAAATATCAGCCAAGTACTTTGGAACATGTATCCCAAAAGTTTAAGTGAAGACAAACAAGTTGCAGACTAGCTCCAAAACCTTGATATTTTTGGACATACACCTGCTTCAAAAACTGAACAGTGCTCTCAACCTAGTAGCAATTAGATAAATTCATTTTGGGCATAGCAAATAGACTTAGCAAGATTCCTAATACAAGTTAAAACACTTCAAATGATGGACTGATCACTGAGAACAAGATTGATCAATTTTTGGAACATGCCCACAATTCTCGGGGCTCTACAGAGATAGACTAGTGAGCAGTAAAATGCAGATATCGCCACAATTGTAAATTCAATGACCTTGAAAATCTATATGCAAAAATTAGACAGTATGAGCTATCCAACGCACGTTAAATCACGGAAAAAGGTGCGGTAGAATTCGAGATATGACCTTTCGAAGATATTGCTCTGAGTGAGTATAGCAGAGAACAAAACAGAGAAGTAGATAATGATAAATGTATAGATTCACATATGATTACAACCACATTGGCAATGAATATTTACACAATGGGAGTAGAATGATAGAGCTATGGAGTAAGCTCTTCAATCTCTACAAAATGACATGAAGTGGTCACATACAAGGCTTCCTAATCGCCTCTTCCTTCTTGCTCTTTTTATAGCTATTCTTGGAGGGAGTTTTGAATTCGAATTCGAATGGCTCCACCTAAAAGTGATCCCCAAAGTTAGGAGATATTCCCTCAGCTGAAAAAATCGTGGTTTTAGGTAGTTAGAGCCACGAGTTTGCTTTTACATCATGGATGAGGTACGCCATCCTTTTCCTTTTTCTTTTTTCAATTACAAGAGATAAAAAGAACTCTTTTACAAGAGGTGTTCACATGACTACTCATGTGACTTACAAATGAGCATAATATCAAGCATATCAAGTATGTAGGCTTGGGTAAAATGCACCAACAGATATCCATGTCACTAGTGGAACCTTTAGTGATTGCAACATGAAAGAGTGAGGTCCGTGCGATGGTGTGTGGTGGTGGGTGCAATTGTATGGTGAGAGGTGAGTGAGGTAGTGTACTTGGTGGCCATAAGAAAGGAACTTGTGGGGAAGTTCCTGAGAGGGTTTTAGAAACGGAAAGGGTGTAGATCAAGGTTGCAAAAAGGATATGAAAGAAGTATAGAAGGAGGTTGGCTAGGTGGAGACCGTAAAGGAGTATAACAGATTAGTGGTGTATGAAGGGAAATGAGGGGGCAGGGAAATGGTGGTTGGTATCATAATAGGTGGAATGGAAACTAGGGGAATGAGAGTAGTAGTCAGAACGGGGCTAGATTCAGGGGGCCAAACAAAAACGGGAGATGAAATACGAACACCGGGGCTATTTACGATATCAGGCAAGGATATGGTCGGGACAAGGTGAGAGGGAAAGGTTTCGGTATGGGTATATACATAAGAAGGTTCTTCCACAATCAAGTTGATCGTGGAGGAACCCACAGGGGGTGCTGATGTGATGGCACCAGGAGGGACAGGAATGTATGTACCTGGGCATTTGAGAATACGAACCCACCGACGCTCGAACTTTGGTAAGGGTTTCTTGAGTGAATATCGCAATGGTTCTGACACTCCGAGAGATTTAACCAGCTCATGCATAGCAGAGATAAAATTTTCTTCAAAGCCGCCACTGATCAGTTCCTATTGCAAGATGGCTTTACTTTGTTCTTTTGTTAATTTGGTTTATGCCCAAACTCTATTCATATTATTGTGGAACCGTCGGATGGCAATGGTGTAAGCTAGGGCTTTAGCTGTTTCTTCTTCATATGTGCTAGCTGAAGGGGTTTGGAGTGCAGAAGAAGAGGAGGAAGGAGGAGATGGAACGAGAGAGAAGAGAGGAACGACGCGCGGACATGCGTGGGAGCCTCGAAACCCACATAATGATCTCTCTTGAGGCAATGCTCTATATATGATGTATATATATGAATATGGGGGTAAGGTCACATGACCCTTACATCCCCAACAATCTCCCACTTAAGGGTCAATGTGACCGTAAGTGGTAACATATACAAAGAATGATGTAGGACTATACAATAATGTACAGGAAGAGTCCGGATCTCAACCCATACCAGATCAGCCTACACCAACTGCCTCGAACAAGGTGTATCCAAGCACCTCAAACTGCTCTAGACTCATATCGACAAGAGTCGAGCTCACATATGACTGATGCAAGAACTGATGAAGTTCCTGCAAAGCTCCCACTCGCTCTATGCCTGTGTCAATCATCGAACGACTAACAACTCCAAGTGCAAATGCTCCAATAGCAACTGCAATGTCTGGTCTCGAGCATAACAACTCGTACATCAGACTCCCGAACGCTGACGAAACATGTGCTATACTGGCTAACCTAAGTATGTCAGCCATGCATGTATCCAAGGCATCCAAAGCACTATCATCAAGACCAACATGTCCTGAAATATCTGTGTCAACATCTGGCATGAGCGAATCCAAGAATGACTGCATAACTGCTGACTCCTCAGCATCCAAATCAGCCATGCTCGTAACCAAGGATGTATCTAGCTGTGCATCCTGAGAGCTAGTATGCTCTGGCATACACTGTGTATCATAAGAGCTATCGTGCTCTACCACACCAAGTGTATCATCATGCTCCACATGAGCTAACTGCACAACATCAACACCAAGATCAAACTGATGATCAAACTCTAACTGAGTATCATCACAATGCTCTACATGAGCATCCACATCTGAGCATCTAAATCATGCCATACATGTGCATCAAGAATGTCCATAGACCTATCTATAGATCGACAAAATGAGACATGACGAGTCTCATATCGCACATAAGGCTGAACTCCCACTGAGACGAGACTATCTCTCACATGAAGTACCTGCAGTGGATACCTGTGCCCAATCCTAGCACCTCTGACAAGCGTAAGCTGTCCCAACTGCAACTGAAAATGATGCTCACCAAGGAATGCATAACATCTGCTCTCCTGTAACTGGCTAACTGAAATCAAGCTCATAGGGAATGAAGGCACATAGCGTACATGTCTGAGCATAAGTGATGCTCCACTAGGTAGCATAAGGTATACATCTCCTGCACCCTCAATGTCATATGTCGTACCATCAGGCATGTGCACACATCCACGACTCTCACTTGAGAATCGACAAAACCACTCACGATGTGGAGTAACATGAAAACTGGCTAATGCATCAAGCAACCAAGCCATATGTGTGCTATCTAATGAGCAAGAGGAATCATGAGATGAACCATAGGAGAAAGTAATATCTCCATCACTAGCATAATCAACTGCCATAGAATCTCCTGAAACCACTACCTGATCTGCATCACGTGCATATCTCTGACGTCGTCGTCGCATCCGCCTGAAGCAACATCGTCGAATATGGCCCTCATGACCACAGTGCCAACATCGAAGTCGTCGATGTGATCTATGTCTCACATGAGTCAATGGACTCGCATACATATCATGTAGTCTCTGCCATAATGCACTACTCGTCTCCTCATACATAACAGACTCATATATAGAATCCATAAGCTGTAATCGGATAGTGGAGCTAGCCAATGCATCCATATCCATCCATACATGATCGGGCATGTCACGAGGCCTCTGTGCATCTCTATGCACATACATGTGTAACCCTGCATGAACCAATGTATGCCACATCTGAGCTTTCCATCTCGGAAAGTCAGTGCCATCAAATCGAGAAGATACCATGCTGGCAATCCAAGACTAGCAATGTAACAAGAGACTAGAAATAATACTATATCCTCAATAGGATCACACCTGCATATCCATATGCATAACTCACATCACAAATGTCTCGATGGAGAAGGAACCATGTGAACCACCTATCACATAACCATGCATCTACCATGCATATAAAACCATGAGCATAAGCCTGCTCACCAAGTCTCCAAACTGACTAAGTAGATATGAAAGAATCCTGGGAAAAATTCGACAGAGTATCCCCTGTAAACTGAGCAATCAAACAAGATAACCAATCACCAAAGAACAATGAATAATCTGTCACCACCTGTCACTGATATAAATCAAGAAGATAATGGCAACTACATGTGCCAAAAAACTAATGGCAATATACGCCAATACAATGGCAATACAACTCCCACTCAAGAATAAATCCTGCAAGATGGTCCAACCTGTCACAAATAACCTGTGACCAAGTCCAAGTGAATGGAGATAGACAATGATCCAAAGCTATCGCACAAGCTTCAAGATCCACTGGAGCTCCTTTCTAGCATAAAAGCCGATGAAATTTCGGCAGCATCTCCTCTGTAAAATGGACTCTAGAACCAAAATAACCATGTGGGAATCACCATCCACATAAGCCAAGAATCACACTGGCAAATATATATCAATCAATGACCAAATGCTAATAATGGTGACAAACAAACATGTAACTGAGGCTCCAATCTGGATCATGTACCTGCAAAGAAAACAAAAGATACAAGTACCAAACAAGATCCAAAATCAACTCTCACAAAAGTATGTGCAACCGGAAAGTAAATCCATAACCAAGTGGCATAAGCAAACTATAAACCACAATGCCACTATACATCCATGATCAAACTCATGATGACATAAACCTCAAGGAAGAGTATACCACAATGTCATCTTACATGCCAAACACGTGACAAGATCATGCTCTACTCTCATATGGAGGAGCTACCACAATGATCATACATGTACAATGCCTTGAAGCTCTAAAAATAAGAGCTTGCACACAAAAAATTCTCTCTCGAAGAAGTTCCAAAGCAAATTCAACCTCCAAGTGCAATTAGGGTTGTTTGGACAAAATTGTACTGCTCTGTGTTTTGCTGTTTCAGAGGTGATAACCTCTGAATCTGAACTTTTGCTCTTCAGTAAACTTCAAGATCTAACTCTTGGCTACGTAACGACATAAAGAACACCTCAATCGGAGGTGCGTAGCTCAAGATATGCTTAAGACAAGCACCTGCTGTCAATTTCACTATCACCTACAACAGTACTGCTTTGTATTCTGCAATTTCGGCAACCTAAAACTCAGAATTTGGATCTGAGTTCTTCTACAAAGTTGTAGCTATCTTTCCAAGCTACGAGCAGCAAGTTAAATCATCACATTCCGATCTGTAGAACTCAAGTTATGACAAAAAAAACCAAACTACTGTCCTACTCAATGTAGATTCGCCTTCTACAATTCTCTGCGTTTTTCGAATTTTCAGCACTTCAGAAGTCCGAACTAGATTCTGCGCCCTTCTGTGAAGTTGTAGCTCTCTGTGTTAGCTACGCACAGAACTTTAAAACGCGTCAATCCGAGCTTCCTAGCTGGAGTTATGACCGAAATACTGAATAGCTGTCAAGAGATGCCGACCTGCACTTCTACCTCTTCTCACCTAAGCTTCCATTGAAGCTTCTTGCACACCAGCCTTCAGCATGCTCTGATACCAATGAAGGGGTTTGGAGTGCAGAAGAAGAGGAGGAAGGAGGAGATGGAACGAGAGAGAAGAGAGGAACGACGCGCGGACATGCGTGGGAGCCTCGAAACCCACATAATGATCTCTCTTGAGGCAATGCTCTATATATGATGTATATATATGAATATGGGGGTAAGGTCACATGACCCTTACATCCCCAACACTAGCTTCCCCTAAAACTTCAACATGTGCTTTTGATTGTTGTGCTTCATCCTCATTAGCTTCAATGTCAGCGTCTCCTTTGTCTGTCACGATATGATCATTGTCTTCATTTTCAGAGTCATAATTCTCTCCCTTTGATGGTGTAGTGGGGTAAGCCAGGTGTTCAAATTCTTGAGAGACGACATGGGTATCTGAAAACTGAAAATCCCTAGACAACACATCGGGGATCTCAAAATCAAATGTAGTATTGATATCCTTAGTGCCCAAGCTTGTAACTGGGAAGGTGAAGGAATCAGAGACAAATGGAGAAGTTGTTGCAGGAGCTTCTACGGTCGTAGTGGCAGTAGTCATAATGGTGGTAGGTAGGGTGGTCTCTACTTGTGAAACCTCACGAAGTGTGGTGGAGTGGTTCAGGTGAACATAGAGGGGGAATCATTGGTTGTGGTTGGACTAGAGATCACTAGAGAGAGATTTTGGGTGTGGACTGAGGTGATGGTGACACTGGTACTTGTAAGCATGGGATGGTGCTGCACATGCATTTGACTCGGTAGGTTTTGGGGGGTCTTGTGGTCTTGTTGGAGCCCTTATATTGTTGTAATTGCTCCGCTATGAGGGATCTCTCTATAGCAATATCATAGGCAAGACAGATGTATATGATGCATGTAAGAGCACAACATCCATGAACGACCTTCTTCTTCTCCCACCGATGTCCGTCCAATACAAGCTGATCTTGAATATAAGTGGTTGTGCAAGGAAGGCAAAGTGTTGTAGACAGAATCTTCGTAGAGTGTTCAACTAAAAGGTGATGGCAAAGATGGTGGGACATTTATCAATGTCACTTTGCTTCATCAATTCTGGGATGAGACGCTCCTTCTCTATGAGTGTATGGTTGTTGTGAATCTTAAGCACGGTCCTAATTAAATCCAGAGACAATGTAAAATTCTTGAAGGGTGGATCATTCGCCAAGGATGATAATACAAAGACGGGTCCACTTCCTTGTGCTCCTGCTCTCTAATAGAAGCCATTAAGTAATAACACCGATAAAAATACAGTTTTGGGAGGGATGCACTGAAGTAATTCGAGAATCCAACCCTCTGCCATATTGGTTGGAGATCTTTGCTATTCTTAAGGTTCTTGAATTCTTGTGAAAAGAACTAGTAGCATCTCCACACATTTGTGCCGTACGTCAGATTAACTTCATATACAAATTTCGCATCTCCCAGGGATCCTACAAGGCCTTGGAACCAGTGTGCCTTGGTGCTTACTCTTTCTATCTGTCCTTGAAGAGGGTCTTCGATGGGCATCGGCCCCATAAAACCCTGGAACTCTGTGGGGATAGCCTTAGTGGTCAAGGTGAATTGGGTCGAGAGTAGTCGTGACTACTAAAGGCTTGGGGATCCATTTTAGTATCACACAGGGAGTTAGAAGAGATGAAGTGGAATTTACAAAAGAAGGTGTGTAGGGTTGCCTAGTACTCTTAGAAAGGGTCTTGCTAGAACGGACTAAGATTGGAGTATGACCTAAGCACTTTTTAGGTACCCAGAGCTGTTGAGACTTGGACTGAGTTGTCACCACGGACTTGGGCGCCCAAATTTTCCAAATGTGTTGCCTCAATTGAAATTGAGAGGGCTGCCAAAGATCTCGAGTGTTTGAATCACTAGGTACGGTCACTTTGCATATACACCTCAATTGAGGGTATGCTTGAGTGGGCTATCTAACGAACCACTTTGATGTACTTCTAACGAACCACGCTGATGTGCTGCATCGATGAGTAAGTGGATGATGTGAACATGCCACTTGCCGAGGGTGAGATATTGTATCCACATGCTATTTTGGAAAAGAAGGGAGATCCACTGCACTCTTGCCTGGAAATGGTGGCTGCTGACATTCATCTAAAGATTGAGTCTTACGCCGCCATACTTGTCAAATTCTTGTCTGTCTACCCCATTTCCACCCCTGGATGGGTGGTAATTCTTGTGTGGGTTTGGTAGGGTGTGCTGATGCGCACAAGGTTGGGGGAACCTCTGTCACATCCAACACCTCTCTGTGTCAACTTTGGAGGGGCAGTTCATGATATTGTCCTACAAGTTCCAACTCAGCACACTTCTTCGAAGATTTAAACTCATCGAGTAATGGTATAACCATTCCTAGCCTAGGATCATAGGTTCTATTAGATCCTCATCATGACAAACCAACTGCTTTACTATCAAGGTCACCTTTGCTCTAGAGATAGATAGCTCGACCTTGCCTATGCAAGGGGTTTCCAATCCACCTAGTCCAATGAGATAGACTTCAAGAGGCTTAATTTCATATTCCCTACAAAGAGAGAGTTAAATTGCCTTTGTGGTTGTACCAGAGTCAATTAAAGCCTTACACTACGTGTGCATGGGTTCCTATCCTAGAGTGATATTAATTAATGGTCTCCCATCAATGATACTGGGGATATCTCTTCCTCCAAGTAGGCACATAGCTACAGGGTATCATGGGGCGTCCACCGATCGAGGTTCTCTATCTAGTCATCTCCTTCATATTCTCATTCACTTAATGCGTTCCAACGCTTTTGCTTGGGTTTCAACTCTGATTCATTCCTCCTCTTCCTTTCGCTTCTTCGCAAGAGTTAGTCGTTTAAGCATGTTTTTAGTTAAAGGTTCCTGATATAGCTTAACTCGACATCCGCTAATATAATTAGGCAATACTTCACCTTCAAGAGTGGTAGTTGAACTCCACCGCTAGTCAATATCCTATTAATGATCATGGGTCTATAACCTCGTTTCTCTAACTTGTGGGCATGTTGTCTCAAGGTCTAAACTAGCACCAAATCTCCTACTCGTAATCCCTTATCCTTAATATGAGTCTCAAAGTAGGCTTTCTTTCTCTTCTTAGCCGCATAGATTCCTACTATTGCTCACCGTCTTGTCTCTCCCAAACACTCTAAGTCAAGTATTCATGAGGAAAGCTCATGCCATGTCCATTCGTACTCCTGAGTGATCTTGAGTGTGGGTATTAAAAATTCTAAAGGTAACACGACATTCCGACCAAACACCATTTGGAATGTTGTAGCATTAAGCACAATTTTATAGACTACATGATAAGCCCACAAGGCATGGTGTAATTATTGATCCCAATGCGAACGTTGATTATTCACAATGTTTGTGAGAATGGTGAACAAAACCTTATTAGTACTCTCATCCTGGCCATTAGCTTGTGGGTGATACAGTTCCGATTTGATGGAGAGTGTTAATCTCCAAAAGATCAAGTTATTAGAAAGTTCTTAAAATACCTTTCTTGAGTCACATATACTCCATGTTGAGTATATGAAATCTCCATGCCCAAGAAATATGATAAGTCTCCCAAGTCACTAATCTTGAACTTTTTCTAGATCTGCTTCTTAAGGCTTTGTATTCCCTTCTCATCTGTACTTGTAAGAATTATGTCATCAACATATATGCACATGTAAATGAAGCCATCATCACTTGCTTTAATAAGCAAGCTATTATCTACTTTAGACACTTGGAAACCAAGCTCCTTCAAGAACCTCACAAGTCTGTAATTCCATGCCCTTCTGGCCTTCTTCAAACCATACAAAGCTCTCTTGAACTTACGTACATACTCTAGATACCTTTTATCCTTGAAACCTTGTGGCTGCTCCATGAAAACATCATCTAAAATGTAACCATTTAGAAAAGCATCCTTCACATCTAACTGACATAGCTTCCAAGCTTTACATGCAGCAATAGCTATGAGAATCCTTATAGTTTTCATCTTTGCGACAAGAATATAAGTCTCATCATACTCTACTCCATATGTTTGAGCATACCCTTTCACAACAACTCTAGCTTTATACCTAGATACACTTCCATCTGCATACCTCTTTGTCTTGTAGACCCATTTCCATCCAATGATCTTTTGATTATCTGAGGAACCAAATCCCATGTCTCATTCTCCATCAATGGATCATAATCCTCCTGCATAGCTTTCTCCCAATTTCCTTTCCTTTTGCCTCATCATATGTAGAAGGATCTTCTTCCACTTTCACCATGTAAGCATAATCTTAGTGGTTAAAAATGAAGTAACATAACTGTACCTTATTGGTTTCTTTCTGTTCCTTGTTGACCTTCTAGCTTCTCCACTCTTTGAAGTCTCTCGTTCTTCATATTCTGGATCAAACCTTGGCATCTCTTCATTATCAATTTGAGCATCAACAATCTCTTCATCATCAAAAACTTGAATCTATGATTTCCCTTTTCTTTGGGTCATGACTTCTTCATCAACTTCATGAATATTAATTGTACGTGCATACCAAGTACCATGCTCATAAAATGTAACATCCTTTGACACAAGGAATTGCTTTAATGATGGACTCCACAACCTATAACCCATCTGCTTATCATCGTAACAAATGAACACATACTTTTTAGCTTTAGGTTGCAATTTATGCCTCAACTGAGATGGCACATATGCATAAGCCAAACATCCAAACACTTTGCAATGATCTATGGTAGGTCTCTTACCCCACCATGCCTCATATGGTGTCATACCATTGAAAGATTTACATGGAAGTCTATTCACTAAATAAGTAGTTGTATTCACAGCCTCAACCCACAAATAATTAGGGCAATTTTTCTCCTTCATCATTGACCTTGCAAACTCAATAAGAGTTCTATTTCTCCTTTCTCCTACACCATTTTGTTGAGGATAGTACCTACAAGTAAATTCCCTTTTTATACCTCCATTCCACAAATAATCACTGAACTCTTAGAGAAATACTCTCCCCCTCCATCTGACCTTAGTCTCTTCAATTTTTGTCCTGAAACTCTTTTTGCATACACATGACACTGTTTAAATGTATTGAACACCTCTAATTTATCTTTGCTCACATATATAGTGATCCACCTAGTAGCATCATCAACATAAATCACATAATATCTTGAACCATTAATGCTAAAGTCCTTTGATGGTCCCCACACATCCGTATGCACCAAATCAAGCTTCTCTAAATCATAAATCATTTCTTACCATAAGTCATCTTGTGAGCTTTACCCAATTGACATGATTCACACTTGTATGTCATGTGTTGACGTGCAACATTAGGTAATCCAAGCACTAAACCATTATTAATCATATCCTTAATACCTCTTTCATTGAAATGTTCAAGCCTTTCATGCTAAAGATCTAACTCAGAGATCTTATGTCCTCCATAAGTAAACAAGACATGACCAACATTTCCTTGAATCTTCAATGTGAAGAGCCTTCCTTCTTTCTTCCCTGAAACAATTTGTTTATACCCATTGCTATGGTCTTCCACAAAAACTCCATCATTAGTGAACCTTACTTCATAACCTTTCTCTACAATTTGCCCTACACTTATTAGATTCTTTGGAACTGTAGGAACATACAAAACCTTAGTCAAAAGAGTGCTTCCATCCTTTGGGCCCCACAGATAAAGACAAAATTGCTCACTGTTATCAAGTGTGAATAATAATCGTAAGTAGGCCCTTATAACATTAAGCTTCAATTTTTTTACTTATCCAATGGACTTCACATTGTGCTTTGTGTTATCACCTATTTAAACTACATGATTTCTCACCTTATTCTCCAAATCAGTCATCAAAGCTATATTGCCACTCAGGTGATTGCTACACTCTGAGTCAATGTAGAAGAATCTTTGATCTTCACTTTGTCTTTCACAAGTTGCATTCATAATCAAAGTTGAATCCTCCTTCTGATCTGAAACATAATTGTAGTAGGTGTTGTTGTAGGATTTACTCTGGAAGCCTCTACCTACATTTCTTCCAAAGTAACCTCTACTACCTCTACCTCTGAAATTACCTCTTTGGTTTCTACCACCTCTTGCTCTTGAATTAAAGTTCTGACTATATCCTCCATTATTCTGATTATTATGGCAACAATCATGAGCTAAATGATTTGTCTTACCATAGATCCAGCAAGATTTGGCTCCATCTTTATTGCTTCTGCCTCTTCCTCTTCCTTTGCCACCTCCTCTTCCTCTTAGGTTAGTTGTACCTTGTTCTTCATTTTCGTGTTGCTTGACTTTGCTATTCTTTCTTCTTCTTATCCTTGAATACATTTCTTGACCTGCACTCTTATCACCATCTCCTTTGACATCCTGCTCAAAAGTTAGCATGTGTCCTAGCAACTGATTTAAATCAGGAGTGAAATGATCTAGTGACAATTCAGTAGACAAAAGGAATGGCTTCCATTTCTCATCTCCTTTCAAACCTGTGAGAATTTTCCTTACAAATTTATCCTCTTCAATATCTTCACCAACTGCTCCTTATGCATTTAGAATGTCCTTCATCCTTGTTACATAATCAGAAATGGACTTTGTAGCGTTTTGGAAATGCTCCTCCAAAGCATTCCATATATCACTTGCACTTTCAAGACCTCTAATATGAGGTAGCAAGTAGTCATTGACTCCCATGTAGATAATGCTCTTTGCTTGAGTATCTCTCTTCATCCAAGTCTTCAAATCTAAGAGTTCATCCCTAGTTGGAACACTAGGATCTCTGAATTGTGGTTTTTCTTCTTCACCTGTGATGTAACCTATCACGTCTTTGCTCATGAGATGAGATTCCATCCTCATTGACCATGCTGGATAGTTTTCTCTATCCAATTTCTCTACTTTATACGATTTATCGAGTAATGATCAATTCTTTGACCATCGAGATTGTGCCTGTTTCAGAAGACACTCAACACTTCTTCACATATAAATGTTCGTACAATTAATTCTATCAACCTGATCACAATTAGGATCTGAAAACTTGTACAGATGTCAATTGACTATAGAATTATATTTGTACAAAAGCATTTCACAACAGATTAAACACAAAAGGAGAACACTGCAAAATATCGGGCACAACTTTTTCTTCTATTCAGAAAACTTTACATCTGAATGATGAGAGACATCTTCCTCATTTCTAAAATGTCTAATGACTCTTACAACATCTAATTCTTCTCATCTCATGCTCTTGCATCCTTGCCCCAACTTTTTACTTGTATATATAGGCATATATGTACAAGTTCATGACCATAACAAAGATATAAGTGAGCTAACTCTAAGTTTAAGGTACATATGTATACAAGTCTTCATTTCCTAAATGTGTGCTATCTTCAAGCTTCATATGCTAATCTTTTCTTCAATCTTTGACTTCAGTCCTTCATCCAAAACATCAAATGGTGGTTGACTTGCACCAACAAGTGGTACCCGGCTACTTGGATTATTTTATCACAAGGGGGGATCACTACCACTAGATTTACATCCTTTTCTAACTCTGATTGGGTTCGTTGCTATGACACTTGTGTGTCCACTCGTGGTTTTTGCTTCATGCTTAGTAGCTTATGCATATCTTGGTTGAGCAAGAAGCAACCTACTATGGCCACTTGTAGGTATGAGGTTGAGTATAGGGAAGCTTTCACAATGACTCTTGAGTGTGTGTGGCTCAAATGTCTTATGTCTGATTTGGGTGTTGGTGAGCCTTCTACCACCACCATCTTCAATGATAGTCAGAGTGCATTGGCAGTTGTGAGGAACATTGTATCCCATGCTCGCACTAAGAACATTGAGGTGCACTATCATTATGTAAGGGAGAGGTTCTCAACTAGAGAGATCAATTGGGCATATGTGCCCACACAAGAGAACATTGTAGACCTTTTCACAAGGGTTCTGCCTCAAGAGAAGTTTGAAGCTTTTCACAAGGCTTTGGGTTGACCTCCTTCTGTCGATTGATTCCACATAGCTTGGCACCTCCTTCTACATGAGCACTAGCTCCTTGTTCACCCGATCACTCGTAGGGGAGATTTTTTTATATATCTAGAAAGTGATATGTGTGAACACATAAGGGCCACCAGGGAACTTTTTTCTCCTTAGGAGTTTTTTTCCCTCGGCTAGTATATATGCCAATTACCCTAAGGGATCACTTATCTTTGTACATTCATTGTGTGCTATGCTCCAAGCTTCTGTTTCTTCTTCCTTGTGTTGTTCATGTGCTTTTGCAGATCTCAAACTCCAACATAGATGTTTGAGCTCCTTAGATAGGATTAGATTTAACTATTGTATAGGGAATTCTTGATGTTATTGTTGTGTTTGTACCATAGTAATGGCAATCGCATTAGATGGAACCATCAAAATCAAGGGTTTTAGACTCCTAGGACCATGAGTTTGAGTGAGTAACATCTTTGGAATACCATCCAATAATAGTGGTAGGCCATGATCTCTGGTCATCCGTTTATAATGCATACCATGGTTTATTCTTCTCATATTCATACATGGGTGGTAAAATTGGATCTGGATACCTAACTTTGTGAATGTCAAAATGATAAAGACCTCATCCCATAGACAGTGGTAGATTCCAAGAGGATTCTTTGAAACCTATAGCAAAGTAAATTTTAAGAGATAATCCATCATGAATTACCTTGCTAACATATATAGTCCCGATTAAAGAAGGTAGAGCGTTGGGATCAATATCAATTTGATTGGATATAGCATGGAACTAATAGTATCTGATATTTCTACCACTTGAGGAGTGATTTGTTCCAGCTTTTAAGTGACCATATAATAAGATCCCATCTAGTCTACTAGCAATTCTCCTTTTTGTAGCAGCATATTGATGTTGGGAGAGTAAGGTGCATGATCTTTTCCATACATACAATACACTCTCCATATTCATCTTGACACATCAAGGCTCCTAAAACACTGGTGTTTGTGAAGATGACCCAATCTTGGTATTCACCCTTAGGTGTTGGCATCCAATCTATTCATGTTTCTATGTATCCTTAGATTGTAGTGAGTTCATTACTTCAATATAACTTTTTGAATCACTTGATGTATAGTAATTTGTTCCCCTATTTGAGTGTATAACACTCTCAAAGGTATAGATGCTATTACATGTTTATCTATTCGTTCTAATTAATTACTTAATCTAAGAATCACAAATGCACATGCTCAATCACAGAAGCAAGCAATCTCTAAAATCTAATGATTTTTTCTTCTCCCAATTTAATCTCAAGAAATATACCTGTATCTATATACAACGATGCTTACTCGGCTCTTTGAAGTCTCTCTTTGATTGGTCTCAATTTGTAAATGTCATGAGGAAGGAGATAAGAAGAGAACTCACACACACACACACTCTCACAATCAAGGAGAAGCACACACATAAATTGAGGCAAGGAAGAATGCTCTTCTTCTTCTTCTATTACATAAAAAGGAATGTACAAGAAATGACCTCAAAAAAAGAATACAACAAGTGCAATATATAAACAATAGTACATAAGGAAAAACCTAGTGTCCGGGAAGGAGTGAGCTGGCAAGAAAAAAATGTGCCATCACTCTCAATAGATGAATCTAATAAAGCTCAATAAAGTTTCCTTCACATATATCGGCATGACCACCATACATGTCAGAGAAATGAAGAAGTGATACGTGTCATCCTAGATTATCACATGTTGAGCTTGATATCTCAACACTCCCCTCAAGCTCAATGTCATGTCCTCTAATCCAAGCATCTTCAGAAACTTCTTCAGCTTCTCTGCTCCAAGTACTTTAGTGAAAATATCAGCAACTTGCTCATTTATTCTCACATAAACAAGATCAATATCACCTACTAATACCTTCTCTTTGATCAAGTGATAATGCACCTCGATATGCTTTGTTCTAGCATGAAAAACATGATTCCATGCTAACTATATGCTACTATGATTATCACAATAGATGGTGACGGATTTTTCACTTCCATGCCTACATCTGCAAGTAGCATCTCCAGCCATGATGCCTCACATGCTGCAATTGGAGCACCTCTATACTCAGCCTCTATATGCAACAAAGGAATAGTGGGTTGCTTCTTGCTTCTCCATGTAAAAGTTGCAGTCCTAAGTGAGAATAAAAAGCCACTAGTAGATCTCCTATCTAGAATACTACTAGCCCAATCTACATCGGTGTATCCATGAACTTGCAAATCTACACCAACTTCATAAAACAATGCATAATCCAAATTAGCACTCACATAACGTAGAGTACACCTCAGAGCATCCAAATGTGGCTTCTTGGGAACCTGCATAAATTGACTTTCAAGTCCAATAGTGTAGCTTAGATCAGGCCTTGTAATTATGAGATATATCATACCTCCCACAATTTTCCTGTACATATCAACATTCTCCAATGCTTCACCTGATGTAGTATCCAACTTCAAATTCTCATCTAATGGCATAAAAATTGGCTTGCAATCAGCCATACTATATTGTTGGAGCATATTCAAGGCATACTACCATTCTAACATCCATATACATGTTTCTATATGTATAAAGTCAATGCCCAAGAAATAGTGAAGCACACCAAGATCTTTCATGTCAAATTCCTACATAAGGAGTTACTTTACCTATTTAATGCTTGCTTCATTGTCACCGTCTATAATCAAATCATCAACATAAATAGCCACAATGGTGATGCCATCATCACCTTTCCTTGTATATGGTGAATGATCTGCATCACACATAGAAACCCCAATGGTGGTTAAGTAATCGACAGTCCTTGCATGTCAGGCATGAGGAGCTTGCTTAAACCCATACGAAGCCTTTAACAACCTACAAACATTCTAGATGCTTTGAATCTTCATATCCTTGTGGCTAGTCCATATATACGTCTTCCTGTAACTCACCATGTAGGAAAGCTTTCTTCACATCCATCTGATGCAAAATACATCCTTTAGCTATAGCTAATGCAACAAGTGTTTTGATAGTAGACATTTTAGCTAAAGGGCTGAATGTTTCCTCATAATCAATGCCATATGTTTGTGCATATCCTTTTGCTACCAATCCTATTTTTTACTTGTTGGAGCAAGTATATGACAAGCCTAAGTATTGGCTTGAGTCATCAAAAGGCTTAGAAACTTGAAGGAAATGTCTACTTCTTCTAGAGTTCACTTGTGAACTCCCTCTTGTAATTTTTAAGTCTTTACTTAATGTAACAGTGAAGGAATCTTAAGTGGTTGAGCCCACTTGATCAAAAGAGGAATGAAACACCACGAATTCGTGATTGAGGGTAGTTGGAGAATCAAATCAATCACTAATTGATTCAAGAGTGATTGTGGGAAGTTAGTGTTGTAAAAATTCCTTCCTAGAGTATAGCATCCACCAGAGAGTGAGTGAGTACATATCCACCCATATATATACCAAAGGTCCAAGAGTTGCATGCTTTAAATTTTAGCCATGTGTCCTTCCCAGTGTCCTTCATGTGGATACTTTCCAAAGAGAATCACATGGCTTCTATTTCAATTGAAGTCACGTACTAGCCAAGGTGTCACTTGGGAGAAGCTTCTCCCAAGACTAAGGTTTTATTCCCTTAGGTTAATTTTCTAAGGTAACAAACCCTTCAATTTGAGACTTCTATGAAATAAAACCTCAAGGGTTAAATCCAAGAAACATAGGTTCCTTTTGGAGGGTCTAACCCATAATTTATGCAACATTCTTCCCCCCTTTAACATTTTCTTCCTCGAAAATGTGTCTTAGTATATTATGTGGAGTATTCCCCCGTGCACCATGATTCATTTCTTTTGATCATGGACTCACTCTCAAAAGATGCTTTCCTCTTTTTTAACCAATAGTTGAAAAAGAGGGAAATCTTTTGTTTATGGAACTTACTCGTTCCCAAGTAGCACTTTCTTCGGTTCCATCCCTCCATTTAACTAGGCACTCTTTATATAAATGATTTCTTGTTTTCTTATCTCGAGTGCGTAGTATTTTCTCAGGTTCATGAGGGATGTTAAGAAGGGAGATTGGTTGAATGATTGTATCCGAAGATACCAGATTGTCTTGTTCAGCCAGTTTCCTTTTTAATCGACTTACATGGAATACTGGATGAAATAAACAATCTTCTGGGAGTTCTAACTCGTAAGCCAAAGTCCCTATTCTTTTAAGAATTTTAAAAGGGCCACAGAATCTCGGAGAGAGTTTAGGACAAGGTCCTGTTTTAATGTTTCAGATTTCTCAAGAACTTTAAGATATACTAATTCACCAACCTGAAAGGAAATATCTCACCTTTTAGGGTCACCAAAAGATTTAGCTCTATCCTGGGCTTTCCTGAGGTTTTCCTTGGCTAGTTTTAGCTTAAAGTTCATATCTTATAAGAAATCCTTTGCTGCTTGGATTTTTTGTTTTGAAGTCCAACTGCATAAGGTGCTCTAGGTTGAAACCCATACATCAACATAAAAGGACTATATTCTGTTGCAGAATGCTTTGCACTATTGTAAGCAAATTCTACTATCGGTAGATAGTCCTCCGAGTTAGTTTGGGTAGAAGATACATATGCTCGTAACATATCTTCAAGTATTCGATTGACTCTTTTCACTTTGACCATCCGTTTGAGGATGTTCAGCAGTACTCAAATTAAGCTTAGTTTCTAACCGACTGAATACAACTCTCCAGAAATGACTAGTGAATTTTCTATCTCTATCAGGCACTATGTCTTGAGGTAATCCATAGAGTCTATACAGTTGTTCTATGAATAATTTAGCCAATTCTGGAGTTTTTACTGTAGTTCGAGTAGGTAAGAAACGAGCCATTTTGGTCAATTGGTCAACTATGACCTAAACAACATCATGACCTTTAGGGGGTACGTTGCAAGCCTGTAACGAAATCCATGGAAATACTTTCCCATTTTCCATTTGGAATTTCTAAGGGATGCAACAAACCCCCTATCTTAAACTTTTTAGCTTTGTTAACTTGGCACTTAGTGCATCTAAGTACATAATTATGTACATCCTTATGTATACTAGGCCAGTAAAACTGCCTTTTTACTAATTCATAAGTTTTGTTGATTCCAGGATGTCCTGCACTTGGGGCATCATGACATTCAAACAAAACTTTTTTTCTAAGTTCGGATTTACAAGGAACACATATCTTTCCTTTGTACAACAGATATTCATCTTGAATATTGTAATGTTTAAACTTATCTTCAGTTTGTACTTAGAGTAGAAACCTTCTTCTAGGCTTTGCTAAAACTAGTATCTTCTTGATACTTGCCCTTCATGAGTGTTACTAACTCATTAGAAATTTGTATGAAACTCAAAGAATTTAACATGGGCATCCTGCTTAATGCATCTGCCACAATATTAAATTTTCCCTTTCTATATCTGAGTTCATAATCAAATTCTTGGAGTAATTCGGCCCATCTAGCTTTTCTATCTGAGAGTTCAGATTGGTTTGCAAACCATTTAATACTTGCTTGATCAAAAACTATAGTTACTTTGGCGCCAAACAAGTAATGTCTCCATTTTTAAGAGCATGCACAATTGCATAAAGCTCTTTTTCATAGGTAGAATAATTTCTTTGAGCTGAATTTAGCTTTTGGCTTTCAAAATCAATTGGTCGACCATTTTGAATCAACACAGCTCCTATTGCTAGATCACTAGCATCTGTTTCGACTACAAAGAGTTCATTTGGATCTACTATCTGTAGAATCGGGGCCGAAGCTAAGGTTTTTTTAAGTATTTCCATACTTTCAGCCTGTTCCTTCTCCCAAGTAAGACTTTTGGGTTTACCCTTTAATTTCTCAAATATAGGGTTTGAGATTTTTGCAAAGTTGGGTACAAATTTTCTATAGTATCCTGCTAACCCTAAAAAACTTTGAAGTTTTAGGGTGAGGCCAGTTAAGAATAACTTGGACCTTATCAGGATCTACTTGAATCCCTTTATCAGATATAATGTGTCCAAGATATCTGATTTCTGATGAAAAGAATTCACATTTATCTTCTTTTTCGAATAATTTGTTTTCTCTTAGAACTTGGAAATTTTTTTCCAAATGTTCTAAATGAGAGGCTGCATCTTGACTATAGACAAGAATATCATCAAGAAAATCAACTACAAAATTTCCCAAATAAGGGCTTAATATAGTGTTCATTAGTGTCATGAACGTGGCTGGGGCATTTGTTAGTCCAAAAGGCATGACTAAAACCTCAAAATGCCCGTATTTAGTTCTGAAAGTTGTTTTAGGAACATCTTCAGACTTAATTCTAATTTGATGATATCCTTGACAGAGATCAAGTTTTGAAAATATCTTAGCTCCTTTTAATTGATCAAATAAATCATCAATTCGGGGCATTGGATATTTATTCTTGATCGTAACTTTATTCAAGGCTCGATAGTCAATGCATAGTCTCATTGATCCATCTTTTTTCTTGACTAAAAGAATGTGTGCTGCCCAGGGTGAAAGACTAGGTTGAATGAATCCCTTAACTAGGTATTCATTTAACTGCTTTTCTAATTCAGCCTGCTGGGAAACGGGAGTCTATAAGGGGATTTACATATAGGCTTAGTTCCTGGGAGCAAGTCTATAGCATGGTCGACTTGCCCACGAGAAGGAGGTAAGCCATGGGGAAGTTCTTCTGGAAAGATGTCCCGATAATTATTTATCAAACACTTAAATTTAAACCTTTCATGTTCAGACAAAGTAGACAAGATATAAGAAACTAGATTTATATTATGTACATTGTTTACATCAGTTGGAAGTATCATAAAAACTTCCGCTTTTTGGGTATTTACAAGTTTTTTCAACTCCATGCTAGAAATCAAAGGAGTACTAGGCACATCATGTTCTCCTTGAATTAGATAATGGATTCCATTTCTCTCAAATTCCAAAGTATTCAGCTGATAGCTTCTTTTAAGTGTTTTCCCTAAACCCCAAAGCCATTCTCTACCCAAAACCACATCAGTTCTTTCCATGTGCATGATCTGAAAGTCCAATTTATCTTTATAACCTTGAAATTCTATTTCAAGGTTATAGATCATACTGTCCCAGACTTTCTTATCTTGACCCTACATCATAGATACCACATATTGATGAGGTGACTTTTGCTGGGGCAACTTTAATCTCTTCACCAGTGAGTAATTTAGGAAATTGTGAGTGGTCGAGTAATCTATCATGACTCTAGCCTTTTCACCACTTATGCAAGCATGAAGTTTGACCAAGTCATGAGGTCCAAAATGGTTTTGGACCCACATTGAGTCAGACAAACAACACTGATGCTTGTCATCTTCGTGGAGAACTTCCACTTTTTTCCAAACTTTACTGTTTTTGAGATTCAATGTTTGGACTAAGTGTATTCTTGTTTTTTCTTTCCCTCTTATCTCACGGGTGGCTTTTTGTTGTCCCCTAGTCATGCAATTCTTACTTAGATGTCCTGCTTAAGGCACTTAAAGCAAAGATTCTCATTTTTGGCTTTTTCCCAAACCTCAGGGTCTAGCCTAGGTCGTGAAGGTCTAGGGGTTTTAAAGTCATCTTTTTTGAATGTGCCTAGCTTTCTTTTACCCGGTTTAAATTTTTTATTGTCTCCGACAAGATGAAGTGGTTGTGTTCCAGTTTTAGCATGATCTTCATAGATTTGTGCTAACTTAATAGCATCTTCTAAACTCCTTGGAGCACTTCTTTTCACTTCATGTTTGACTTGCTTGTCGAGACCATGGATGAAACCTCTTACCTTATGAAAGTCATCAAGGTTTTGCAATTTAAGTACTATTTCTTGATAATGAGAAATATATAGAGAAAGGGGACGTCCTCTCTGTAGGAATTTGTCCCATTCTCGCCAGTTTCTTTCATCCTCATTTTCTGGTAAGAATTCTTTTTTGAAGAATTCTTCAAATTGATTCCATGTTTCTAGGATTCTTTGAGCCTTCTTTAAGCTCATCCAGACTTATAAGCCTTAGGTCCAAGTGATAAACTTGTTTCTAAGACTTGATAAGCTTCAGAGGTGTTTTTCAACTGATGCAAGTCTTGCCATTTTTTTAAAAATGTCAAGAGTGCATCTTTGTTTCGGTCTTTATCTTCCCCTGAAAATTGAGGTGGTTTTAAGTCTTTTGCAAAAGACAAGCTTCTAGAATCCATGGCAGTATGAGGAGGATTTACCTCGATACATTACTATGCAAAGGTAAAGGGGCATCAGTTCCTTTACCAGGTCATGGGTTCATTGGTCGGATAGACAAGGAACCCCTTTGTGCAGGTAGGGGTAAGGATGGACAAATTGTATTAAGAATTTGTTCCATCTTCCCTTGAACTTCATTGGTGTTCAATTGGAGATTGATTTCCCATGGGTATGGGCTGAGAATCTTCTCCTTCTAAAGACTTGATCAATGAGCCTTGCTTTGTTGGATAAAGCAAAGCTTTATTGATGAAAAGGTTGCAGGCTCAAATCCGATGTGGAACCTTCTGAAAATAATAGTGGAGTCTTGAAAATAATGTCCCGCGTCTGACTCCTCAGAACTTGGCCGTGATACTCATGGATAACCGGGAGGTATTCTCTAGATGAGGTTGTAGGTTCGAATCCTCTAGCCACGGGACTTCTTTTTGCAGAGTAAATAAGGAAGCACTTTTTTCTTTGGAAGGGCAGCGCCTGGGCATCCGCGGGCAGAAATGCTCCTCACTTGGCCAGTTGAACATGTAGATTCGCCGACTGGAGGTTCCTATCGACTTCAAAAAGAAAAAAAAAATGAAATTCTGTTGCGCCACTCAAGTAATGGGCCCTCGTGCCGTCGGTCGGCTGGGGAATCTCCCTGGCCGTCGACTAGTTGGGGGGGGTCTTTATCTTCTTTAATGACTATACTTTAATCTCTACAGCTACAATGCTCAGCGGTGGCGCTCAGATGGCCTTCATTTACTAAGAGAGAGAAGAGAACTCCTAACTAAGCGTGCGCAGACGGCGACAGGGAGAGGTGATGGCACCGATTTCAAATTTGCTAACTGCAGGCGACTGCTCCTCCTTTTCTTTATTTAGAGATGGTTGAATAGACAACATCTACCTCATTTACTACCCACGAGCGGCCCAAACCTTCTCACTATCCATCATGGAGTACTTGCACGCGTAGATAATCATCTAATCTAGCTCCTTCCAATAGCATCGATTAGCAGCGCCTTCAATGAAGTCTTAGCTTGGATCGAAGATATTAGTCTCCACGCCTCCTGTGAGCTCTCAAAACATATGCAACAATACTTGATGAATTCGAATTTTTCAACTAAAGCTTCAAGATAATAGCATGCAGAGAAGTCAAGAAATACTACCAGTACTTGAAAAAGAACTTGGCTCTGATTACCACAGTTGTAAAAAGTCCTTCCTAGAGTATAGCATCCACCAGAGAGTGAGTGAGTACGTATCCACCCATATATATACCAAAGGTCCAAGAGTTGCATGCTTTAATTTTTAGCCATGTGTCCTTCCAAGTGTCCTTCATGTGGATACTTTCCAAAGAGAATCACATGGCTTCTGTTTCAATTGAAGTCACATACTAGCCAAGGTGTCACTTGGGAGAAGCTTCTCCCAAGACTAAGGTTTTATTCCCTTAGGTTAATTTTCTAAGGTAACAAACCATTCAATTTGAGACTTCTATGAAATAAAACCTCAAGGGTTAAATCCAAGAAACATAGGTTCCTTTTGGAGGGTCTAACCCATAATTTATGCAACAGTCAGGCTCCCAAGATCAACTATAAATACATGGTAGTCTTAGTCGTGGTTATGTGAAGACCTCCAAGAGTTAAGCTTTATGCCATATCAAGGTGTGGATTCAAGGCACACATATGTATCAGTAAGTCCATTGTATTTTACAATCAATATACTTTCATTTTCATGATCATTTGAGTTCATAGCTTCATGTTCTTATGAAGTGTACTGTTCATTGCCATATCTCTCAATTTTCTCAGTCTGATTTCAAATTTGATTGCTCTCAGCTTGGTGCATCATTTTCAGTGATTCAACTTAGTAAAGTTAGCTCTCTAAGTTTACTTTGTGCTCACCAATTTTCATTGTATTTTGATGTTTCAATCTTCAGCTATGACCCTTTAAAGTCCGCTATGTCACTTGGTTTTCTTCTTCTCTGGCAGCACTCTCTCAGAATAGTCATCTTGTCAGAGCTGTTTCTCTGTGTGTACTTCCCCACTTTATTTGATTGAAAGATTTGTAGATTCAGCATGTTGTCTAGTATATGCATACAAAATTTCATAATCATTGGAATTTTTAATCTTGTTATATGTGCATTTTACTACTCACGGGTCTAAGACTATTGCAACCCGGGAAAATCGGGGTGATCCTATGACTTGCTAAGTTTGTTTCTCTTTGTGTAGTTCATCTTTTTTTATCAAATCACTCATGATTGTTAGCTTACTAAGTGCATAAGAGTTCCCCAAAAGGAATTAAGTTAAGTGATGTTGTGGCTAGAGAATTGTTCAAGACTTTGGATAGGTGTATGAACATAAATAGCAAGTTTTTGGCTCTTGAATCTACTCCAACTTATCTATTTTGATTCAACTTTTTGAGAGTGATCTTCCAAGCTACATAGGGTGTCTAATACATCCCTTGGAAAGCTATAATGTAGTGCAAAGTTTTTGTAGCACCACTTCATCTTCATCCACTACAAATCCATCTCTTCAGAGTGGTATCAGAGCAAGGTTGGACAACATGTCAGATGGATTTCCTTCATCAATTGACAAATTGGATAGAGGTAACTACTCAGCCTCGTCATTAAGGATGGAAGCTTATCTTCAAGCAAGGAATTTTTATGGTTATATAGATGGAGATGAAGTTATGGCAAGTTTCAAGAATAAAAGTCAACCAACACAAGAAGAGCAAGAAAGATTGAGCACATGGTGCTCTAAGGATGCACTTGCAAGGTCTTATCTCCTCAACTCTATCTCAGATTTTTTGTTGCCTCACCTTAGAAGTTGTAAAATATCTCCGGAAGTGTGGAATGCACTTTAAGCCTTCTTCCAAAAGCTAGGAAGCATCAACTATGGCTAGACTTCACAACTCTCAAGAAAGCTCCAAACAAAATGTGACTGATTTTGTCACAAACCTCAAGGACATAGCATATCAATTGGGAAGAATTGGAGAGGTAATAGATGAAGAGCAAATTGTAAGGCAAGTTATCAATGGCTTGAAGGCAGATGACAAGTGCGAATCATTCACCACAACTATGGATCTATACATGGATATGCATGTACCGGATTTCAACACTCTCATAGGAAAACTACTTACTCAAGAGGGCAAGCTTATCAAGAATGGAGAAAGCTCCAAAGGTAATCAATCTTGAGCTTTTTATACTGATAAAAGCAAGTCCAAAGAAAACAAAGGAAGAGGAAAGAAAGTGGATGATGAAGCAGGTACACATCAAGCTAACTATGCAGGTAGAGGAAGACATGGTAGAGGTAGAGGCAGAGGAGGAAGACAAGGTAGGGGGAGATCCCAAGACTCTAATTCATGCTCTATTTGTGGATTAACTAATCATACAACTAAAAATTGCTTTAGGAATTCCAGGAATCAAAGAGGCAGAGGCTACAATAGAGGAAGTTATGGCTACTAAAGAGGAAGGTTCAACAATTACCATGGCAACCACAACAATTACAACCATTCAAACTATCAAGGAGGCAATAGGGGAAGAAGAGACTTCAATAACTACACAGAAGACTCAAATCAAGAGGACTCATTCCTAATCATGAATATGGCCATGCCACAAGGTAAATGTGATGAGCATGTTTTCTACATAGATTCAAGTTGTTCAAATCATGTGGTAGGAAATGTGGCCCTCCTATCAGATTTAGAAGATCCAAGGAACAAGCATTAGGTACAAAGAGGAGATGATACAAGATACATTTTGGAGAAAATAGGAAATGTCAAAGCACCTGATGGAAACATCAACTTACTCAGTAAGGTACTCTATGTCCCTAACATTACAAAGAATTTGATAACTGTTGGGTAGATAGTAGAGAAAGGGTTCCAAGTTATGTTCATAAAAGCAGGAGCATTTGTTGAAGATCCAAGTCAAGGATTCAGAAGAATTGCAAAAGGTGAAAAGATAGGTAGATTGTTCACATTTGAATTACAAGACACTAGAAGCACTGCTTTCTTTAATTATGGGAATCAGACACTCACAGAATTGGAAGTATGGCACAAAAGGTTAGCACATATTGGTGAAAGTTCATTAAAGCAAATTTGCAAGGACTAAGTGTACTTGGACTCCCTAACTTTTCAAAACAACACATGATTTATAAGTGTAGTGCATGTCAATTTGGAAAGTCCCACAGGTTACCATTCATGAAGAAAGGATATATGCATGGAGATCTCTTGGAGTTGGTTCATACAGATGTATGGGGTCCTAGCAAGGATGCTTCCATATTTGGATCAAGGTATTATGTCTCCTTCATTGATGATTCAACTAGGTGGACTATATTATACTTTATGAAACACAAAGATGAAGTCTTTTCATGCTTCAAAAGATATTCGGCTCTTGTGGAGAATCAAACAGCTAAAACACTAAAAAGGCTAAGGTCAGATGGAGGGGGGAGAGTGCTTCTCCCATGAATTTGACTCCTTTCTTCAAGAAAGAGGAATCAAAAGAGAGATCACTACAAGGTACACTCCTGAGCAAAATGGAGTGGTAGAAAGAAGGAATAGGACAATTGTTGAAGCTACAAGGTCTATGCTAAATGAAAAGTACTTAAATAATTATTTATGGGTTGAGGTTGTATCTACAGCCACTTATTTGATCAACATGTTACCTTCAAAATCACTTGATGGCATGACACCATATGAGGCTTGGAATGGAAGAAGACCAAGCTTGGATCATTGTAAGATTTTTGGATGTGTTGCTTTTGCTCATGTTCCTTCACAGGTTAGAGGCAAGATGGATCCCAAAGTAGAAAGGTGTGTCTTCATTGGATATGACAACAATCAAAAGGGCTACAGATTATACAACCCAACAAACAAAGGATTCTTGGTGAGTAGAGATGTAGTATTTGATAAGAATAGTCCTTGGTATGAAGATTCATGTAGAAAGCTCAACCTACCTTATGATCTTGAAGAAGACTTTCCAAAACTTGTTAAGGATAATTCTTCTAAAGTTGAAGAGCAGGATACCTCAAAAGATGATGAAGCAACTCAGTATGAAAAAATCAAAATGTGGAAGTCTAAAGGTAAAGCAAAAATGCAGGAACTTGGACAAGAGGCAGAATCATCACATCATGGCCTAAGAAGGTCCATGAGGGAGAAAAGAAAGCTAGAAAGGTATGGGTTTGATACTTCTCTAATCACTAAACATTCAATATATCTAGCACAGGACATAAATCAAGAGGAACCTTCAACATTTGAGGAAGCAAAGAAAAAATCAGAATGGAGGCATGCAATGGAAGAAGAAGTTGAAGCTCTTGAGGAGAATAACACTTGGGAATTGGTTCCCAAGTCTCCATCAATGAAAGGGATAGGCTCAAGGTGGATCTACAAATTGAAGAAGAACTCAGATGTGTCCATTAACAGGTATAAGGCAAGGCTTGTTGCAAAAGTCTTTGCACAAACTCAGGGAATTGATTATGAGGAGACCTTCTCTCCTGCGGCAAAGATTCCTACTATTAGGGTTTTGCTTAGTATTGCCTCTTGGATGTAAAAAATGCATTTCTTAATGGATGGATAACAAAAGAGGTATATATGGCACAACCACCTGGTTTTGAGAATCACATATATCCTGATTATGTGTGTAAACTTAATTGGAAGATACTTCACTTGGATGTAAAAAATGCATTTCTTAATGGATGGATAACAAAAGAGGTATATATGGCACAACCACCTGGTTTTGAGAATCACATATATCCTGATTATGTGTGTAAACTTAATAAAGCTTTATATGGACTCAAACAAGCCCCAAGGGCTTCGAATGACAGGCTTGTCTCATTCTTACAAGACAAAAAACTTCAACCTAGCAAGGCAGATCCATCACTATTCATAAAAAGGAATAATGATGAAGTCATCTATTTGTGTGTCTATGTAGATGATATTATACTTACAGGAAATGATATAGATGGCATGAAGAGAATCTAAGAACATATGAGAGAAGAATTCAAGATAAGTGATTTGGGTTCACTTACTTACTTCCTAGGATTGGAAGTTGTCTACAAAGATCATGGTTTGTTTCTTACTCAAAGTACATTAAAGACATGTTGGCAAAATTCAAGATGCAAGATTGCAAGATTGTAGGTACTCCAATGGAAGTTAATCACAAATTGAGCTCACATGAAGGTGAACTCATAGAAGATGTGACAGGTTATCAAAGCCTTGTGGGTAGTTTGAACTATGCCACATTGACAAGGGTTGATATATGTTATAGTGTGAGCGTGCTAAGTCAATTTATGCACACACCCAGGAAACCTCACATGGAGGCTGCCAAGAGGATACTTATATCTCAAAGGGACTATGAATGACGGGTTATATTACCCTTATGTATCTGATTTAAGTTTGAAATTGTTCTCTCATGTAGATTGGGTTGGCTCCAAGGAAGATAGAAGGAGCACCTCATGTTATCTTACCTTTGCAGGTTCAAAACTTGTTTCATGGTCATCCAAGAAGCAACCCACAATTGCTCTCTCTTCTACTGAAGCTGAATACAGAGGACTTGCCATAGCTACTAAAGAAGCTATGTGGATGAAGACACTATTCACAGATCTTGGAATGGAATTTGGCACTCCAACTATTTTTGGTGACAATATGAGTTTTATTCACTTCGCTACTAATCCAATTTTTCATGCAAGGACTAAACATATTGAAGTTCATTATCACTATGTAAGAGAGAAGATTGTGGGCAAGGAGATTCAAATATCATATGTGTCCACTCATCGACAATGTGCAAATATTCTAACCAAAGCATTGGATGGTACAAAGCTTTGCAAATTCAAGGCTATGATAAGTTTGTAGGTAATCTTAGAGGATTGCAGACCTCAAGCATACTTGGTTTGAGGGGGAGCTATTGGAGCAAGTCTATGACAAGCCTAAGTATTGGCTTGAGTCATCAAAAGGCTTAGAAAATTGAAGGAAAAGTCTACTTCTTCTAGAGTTCACTTGTGAACTCCCTCTTGTAATTTTTAAGTCTTTACTTAATGTAAAAGTGAAGGAATCTTAAGTGGTTGAGCCTACTTGATCAAAAGAGAAACAAAAAGCCAGGAATTTGTGATTGAGGGTAGTTGGAGAATCACAGCAATCACTAATTGATTGAAGAGTGATTGTGGGAAGTTAGGCTCCCAAGATCAACTATAAATACATGGTATTCTTAGTCGTGGTTACATGAAGACCTCCAAGAGCTGAGCTTTATGCCATATAAAAGTGTGATTTAAAGGCACACATATGTATCAAAAAGTCCATTGTATTTTACAATCAATATACTTTCATTTTCATGATCATTTGATGTTCATATCTTCATGTTATTGTGAAGTGTACTATTCACTGCCATATCTCTAAGTTTTCTCAGTTAGATTGCAGAGATGATTTCTATGAGCTTTGTGCATCATTTTCAGTGATTTAACTTGGTAACGTTAGCTCTCTAAGTATACTTTATGCTCACCAATTTTCATTGTATTTGAATGTTTCAATCTTCAGCTATGATCATCTAAAGTCAGTTGTGTCACTTGGTTTTCTTCTTCTCTAGCATCACTCTCTCAGAACATGCATCTTGTCAGAGCTGTTTCTCAATGTGTACTTCACCATTTTCTTTGATTTTTAGCTTTTTTCTAGTATATGATTACAAAAGTTCATAATCATTAGGTTTTTGAATTGTGAGATATGTGCATTTTACGGCTCATGGGTCTGAGACTATTGAAGCCCGAAAAAATCGAGGTCATCCTATGACTTGCTAAGTTTGTTTCTCTTTGTGTAGTTCATCTTTTTTTATCAAATCACTCATGATTGTTAGCCTACTAAGTGTATAAGAGTTCCCCAAAATGAATTAAGTTAATTGCTGTTGTGGCGAGAGAATTGTTCAAAACTTTGGAGAGGTATATGAACATAAATAGCAAGTTTTTGGCTCTTGAATCTACTCCAACTTATCTGTTTTGATTTAACTTTTTGAGAGTGATCTTCCAAGGTACATAGGGTGTCTAATACATCCCTTAGCAAGCTAAAAGGGCCCACAACAAACCTCTAGACTTCATTTGGCTAGTGTAGTGCAAAGTTTTTGCAGCACCACTTCATCTTCATCCGCTACAAATCCATCTCTTCACAGTACTTGCTTATGCTACCATCAGCATTGTGCTTTATAGTGTAAACCCACTTGGAGCCTATCAGCTTCTTCCCTTGTGGCAATGGAACTAGCTTCCATTTATTGGTTCCATAAAGTGCATCCATCTCCTCATGCATAGCTTTCTCCCAATCTGCATTAACAATTGCATCTTCAAAACAAGAGGGTTCAACATCTTGTATTACCTTTGTCATGTAGGCATAGTGACGAGCCATATAACTGTCATATGTCAACCATTGCATAGAATTCCGCATTTTTGTAGATCTTCATGGTCCTGGTTCACTTCTCATTATATCATCTGCATGTGCCTTTCTTACTCTTGGAGTCTTCACAGAGGGAAATCCAAGTTCGTCATCAAGACACTTTTCTGAACCGCTTGAATCTCCATCAACATCTTCAAAACCTACACATGTTTTACTACCAATAGAAAGCTTTTCTTTACATTTGTTGGATGTATTTGATGAATTTGTTGCACTAAAATTTCCATGCAATCTTCCACTCCATGGGTTTTGAGTTTGAACTATTGCTCGATGATTCATGTGGTCCACTCAAAACTTGAGATTCTACACTTTATTTTTAAGCATTTTCTTTATCATTTGATTCAAAATTAAGTCCATCTTTGGCATCTACATAGAAGCTTCACATTTCAATCAAATACCACATCTCTGCTCACCTTCACCTATCATCTGAGTGGCTTATAACATTTATATCCCTTTTGCTCAAGGGAATATCCAATGAAGACACATTTTTCTACTTTTGGATCAAGCTTCTTCCTCAACTCATCTGGAACATGTACATATGCAATACAACCAAAGACTTTCATATGTGATAAGTTTGGCTTTTTACTTGTGAACTTCTCTTTAGGTGTAACTTGATGTACAATAGTAATTGGAGTTCTGGTCATGATGTATATAGCCATATGCACAGCTTCTACCCAATAACAATGAGTCATATTGCTCTCAACCATAAAGGCTCTTGCTATTTCTGCAATATGTCTATTTTTATGTTTAGCAACACCATTCTGTTGTGGTGTGTACCCATGAAAATTGATGTCGAATCCCATGACCTTTTAGAAAATTGTTGAACTCATTTGACATGTATTCACCTTCTCCATCAGATCTTAATGTCTGAATATACTTCCTTATCTGCTCCTCCACCATAGCTTTAAAATTCTGTAAGTGAGTGAACACCTCACTCTTCTCTTTTATGGAATATACCCACACTTTTTGTGTATGTTCATCAATGAAAGTAACATAAAACCTACAATTGCCCATAGATATGGTCTTTTTTTGCACCCCAAACATTTGTATGTACTATTTCTAGCACATTCTCACTAACATGGTTGTCATGCAAAAATGATGCTCTTGACTGTTTACCAAATTGACATGTTGCACATGCCTTTTGCATTTTTGAAACTTTGAAATTTGGTAGTCCATTGACAATTTCCTTTGACTGCATCAATTCTAGCCTTTGTAGATTTGCATGTCCAATTAGTTTGTGCCTAGATCTCTATATCTACAATAACTCCTACACCTTTTGCAAACATGCAACATTCATTTTATGAATTTTCACATTTAAGGTGAACATCCTACCCACAGAATCGGTTTTTTTTAATACTTTCAAGTAGTCTATTACTATGGATGACAACAAAATGCATTAAAAATTTTAGAGTTTGATAAAGGAGGAGATTACATCCCAAATGAATGCAAGTCATTTTTAGAAGACAAAGATATTTCTCATCACCTCATTAATACTTACACTACATTAGAATGGTATCATAGAGAGAAAAAGTAGGACACTTGTTGAAAGGGCACATAGTATGATGTTCTTAAAGAAGTTTTCACCAAGTTTTTGGTATGATGCTATTCATGCACCTAATCACATTCTTAACAAGTTTGCTTCAAAAGCTTTGAAGGTGATTACACTTTATGAACCCTATTATGCTAAGAAACCTTATGTGAACTATTTCTAAAATTTTGGTTCCCCCTCTTATTCAAAATAGGATCGTGATGAGCTTTATTAGAATTCTATAAAATTTCTTTTATTGGTTATGGTATTCGAAGAAAATGTTGCACATTATGTCATCTACGAATAGCTAAAATCTTACTCTCATGCAATCCGTATATAGTTGAAACTCACATTTATGATAAATATGTAGAAATTGTATATTTTTCGAAGTTACCAAAGGGTAATAAAGCAATTGGTGTGAAGTGTGCCTTTAATATCAAAAGAAAAATTGATGGTACTAGTGACATGTATAAATCAAGGTTAGCTATCAAAGGTTATACACAAAAAAGAGTATTGATTATGATGATTTTTTTTCCTACTTCTAGAATGAACATACTTAGGATTATGCTTCTTCATTTGCATTCTTAAGTTGGAAAGTATATGAATTAGATACTAGAATTGCTTTTCTTAATTGTGATCTTCATGAGATGTCTATATTCAACAACTAGAGGCTTTTAATAAAAAGATAAAGGACATTTAGTATGAGAACATATAAAATCTCTCTATGGTTTGAAGCAAGCACCAAGAACCTAGTATGCAAAGATTCATTTGTATCTTATTTCCATTTTTTTGAAAAGTCAAAGTCAACTCCTATACTATATGTTAAGCAAGAAGCATATGTGTTGAATATAATGATCATTTATATAGATGATATAATAAAGAGAGGTCCCAAAAATTCAGATCTTAAATTCCTTAAGTCAAATCTTAAGAGAGTTTTCGATGTTAATGATCCTAGATTTGTACATTATTATCTTGGGATTGAATTCATAATAATGATTTTATCCATATGATGTAGGAAAACTACATTGAGAAACTTTTGGAAAGGTTTGAAATGTTAGATTATAAACCTATGCATATACCTATGGATGCTAAGTAGGAATGCTTGAGTTTTTTATGTAATAAAACTCTTTGTTGGGTGTGTGTAGAAGTGCGAGAGACACACAAGAAGCACACACAAGGAACACAATTGCAGTAAGACACACGGAGAAGACGATGGCTGGAATAGCTCTCTCTATTGATCGATGAACTGAACTGAAGTAAGAGCTGAATAATATCCCTAAGTACAAAGTACCACCACATATGAGAGTATCAAGTATGTGGTAACATGGGGAAAAAACCTCTAGCCAACACTAGAGTAAAAAGTGCCCATGTATAGGGAAAAGGTTCACATCAAAGCTACTCGAGGAACACATAAGTGTAATAAACCCCTAATGATGTGAACACATACAGGGAGTGATAGATCAGCCCTCACAAGGTAACAAGCCTAAAGCTTTGCGAAAAGCTTCAAACTTTTCTCGTGGAAGAGCTTTGGTGAATATGTCTGCCACATTATCTTGTGTAGGCACATATACCAAATCAATATCTCCTGCATGAAGGCGCTCTCTCACATAGTGATAATGCACCTCAATATGTTTGGTCCGTGCATGAAACACTGGGTTTCGTGCAACAGCCAAAGCACTCTGACTATCTATGAGAATATGCGTAGCAGCATCAATCTCCATTCAAAGATCCATCAATAGGCGTCTCAGCCATATACACTCCACTGTCGCTGTGAAAACTGCCCTGTACTCAGCTTCACAACTCGATGTCGCCACTGTAGGTTGCTTCTTACTCAACCAAGATATGCATGAGTCTCTAAGGAAAAAGCAATTACCACTAGTGGACACGCGAGTATCATAACAACCAGCCCAATCACTATCTGTAAAAGCATGCAAGCATGGCTGAACATCTCTGCCATAAAAGAGACCTAAGCTCAAAGTGCCTCGAAGATATCTAAACACACGTTTCACCTCTTGCCAATGCTTAGTGCCAGGGCTATGCATGAATCGACTCAACTGGGAAACTGCATATTGTATATCCGGCCTTATGTTGCATGCATATATAAGACATCCCACAGCCTGCTGATGAAGAGAAGTGTCAAATGCATCACTGGAATCCTCAACTGAGAATCTAAATCCTGTCTCAACTGGTGTGGAAACTGGCTTGCAATCCTCAAAGTCAAAACGCTAAAGTATTTTTTCAACATACTTTGCTTGATGCATAACAAGTCCCCCCTCAACGGATACAAACTGGATGCCAAGATAGTAGCTCAAAAGACCAAGATAAGTGACATCAAAAGTATGCTGCAAATCAGCCATAAGAATGTCAAGTTTTGCATCACATGACCCAGTTTTTGCAAGCGACAAACCATATGCTCTTTCCCTTTCATAGCAAATCCAAGAGGTTGCTTCACATAAACCTCTTCTTGCAAATCTCCATTCAAGAAGGCTATTTTTATGTCCAACTGATGCACTTTCCAACCTCGATGGGCAGCCAATGCAACCACGGTACGAATGGTAGTCATGCGTGAAGTAGGTGCAAAAGTTTCCTCATAGTCAATGCCATATTGTTGCGCATATCTTTTGGCAACCAATCTAGCTTTGTAGCGATCAATGCTACCATCAGATTTTCTCTTAATCTTATAAACCCACTTTGTACCAATGGCATTTTTTCCTTTTGGCAATTCACATAACTCCCAAGTACCATTCCTATGTATGGAATCCATTTTTGATTGCATAGCACTCATCCATTGTGGATCGTCACATGCATCTTCAAAAGAAAGTGGCTCTTCATTACATGTTGTAGCAATAAGAGAATAATCCACAAAATTACTTGATGCATGGTGAGAGCTTGATCTTGTTCTACTAAGTAAAGGTGCACTCAATTTGCTATCCTTCAAAGTTTGTTTAAGCCACTTTGGCATAGATTGTGCACTCTTGATAGACATGCGTTCATTATGTAATACATCTTCAATATGTACATCATGCGTGGGCTGAATTTCTTGCTCAGTTTCAGCCATATTTTGACGCAAATGTTCAGTCATATGTGGCTGAAAATTTCCAACAGTTTTGGCAATTTTTGGCTGAATTTTTTCAGCCATGTTTGGCTGGAAATTCTCTGCATTTTCAGCCCTATTTGGCTGGAATTTTTCAGCCCTTTGAACCTCAGTTGGCTGGTCTACATGGCCATAGTCAAGCGCACCATTTTGGAACAAAGGCATGAGTCTATCGAACACATCTTGTGAGCTAATTGTTTGTCAGTTTTTTGCATTCAAGTAGAGGGAAAACTGAATTTTCAGCAAATACCACATCTCGACTCACAATAATTGTGTTCGTCAATGGATGGTACAACCGATATCCCTTACTTTCAGCACTATAACCAACAAATATACATTTCTTTGCCTTGTCATCAAGTTTGTGACGTTGTTGTGATGGCACAAGCGCATATGCCAAACAACCAAACACACGCATATGACTAACCATAGGCTTATGACCATTCCAAGCTTCATAAGGAGTGATGACTCTCAATGCTTTTGTAGGGCAGCGATTCAACACATAATTTGCACACATGACCGCTTCCATCCAAAATTTATGAGGAAGATGCTTTCCTTTAACCATACATCGTGCCATTTCAAGTAGAGTTCTATTTTTACGCTCGGCAACACCATTTTGTTGAGGTGTATATGGCACCGTACATTGGTGTGAAATACCCCGTTCACGAAGAAAAGCATTAAACTCATGTGACATGTATTCACCACCACCATCCGTGCATAGAGTCAAAAGCTTTTGTGAAGAAAAATTTTCAGCCATAGCTAAAAATGCTTTGAAGCAAGAAAATACCTCATTCTTTGCTTTCATAGGATACACCCATGTATGGCGAGTAGCATCATCAATGAAGGTAACAAAATATACATGCTTCCCAAAAGATGGAGTCTTGACGGGACCACATACATCACTATGAACAAGTTGCAATTTTCTTGTAGTGTGTGTGTGACTATCTTTTGGAAAAGAAGCATGATGCATTTTTCCAAGAATGCAACCTTCACATGCATGCTTTTCAATGGACTCAAGTGTAGGCAAGCCAATAACCATGTCCTTCTTTTGCAAGTAGAGCAAACTATTGAAGTTTAAATGACCAAAACGAGCATGCCAAAGCTCCATTTCAGCCATGGAAGAAGTATGAGCAACTAAGGCATTCGAGGCAGCCCTCTTGTATGTATCCATGCGATACAAACCATTACATAATGTACCGGACATCACGATAACATCACCATTGCTGAAATCATGAACCATACACTTATCATCAACAAAGTGTACATGAAGTCCAGCTTTGGCAATCAACGGAACTGAAATTAAGTTCTTCTTGATATCGGGCACATACAATGCATTTTTCAAGAGAATCACACCTCCATTTGCAGTCGTAAGCTCAATTTCTCCTACTCCAATGATAGGATAAGAGACATTATTTGCACACACCACATGTCCTCCTTTAGGTGCATCTTTCAAAGAGGCAAAAAATCTTTTGCATGATGTTATGTGCTTTGAAGCACCACTATCAAAGAACCAATCCGAATCAGCCTCACTCACAACCATACATTTAGAATGTAAAGAAGCATCATAATGACATGTAACAACACATGCCCAAAAATCTTGAGCCATGTTAGCTTCATCATTCTTTGCATTTGCTGAATTTTCAGCAATAGACATGCCCGATTCCTTCTTCTTTTCATTGCGTTTAGCAAACTTTCTACACTCATCAATAGTATGACCAGCCTTCCGGCAATATTTGCATCTCTTCTTCTTTTGCAAATCACCATCATTAGAGCAATGAGTGGAAGAGGAAGCTTGAGGCTTTGGTTTTGATGAACCAAAAGCTGAACCATACTTGCTTTTCCCTTTTTGTGAGATAGCAAGTGCTTGCGTTCCTTCAATCAAACCACTCCTATTCACTCTAGATTGCTCTTCTTGCAAAAGAAGAGACACAACCTCATCAAATGCATACATATTAGGATTTCCTTTTGCAACCAAACGAAGTGTAGTAGCAAAGCTTTGAAAAGATTCCGGCAATCCTTTCAACAATGTAGAAATGAGTGATGCATCCGGAATGATCTCATCTATGTTTGCCAATTGCTCTTTCAAGTCCTTGATGCGTGTCACATACACATCCACTGATTCATTTTCAGCCATACATACATCCTCAAGTTGCTTCCTCAAGTATGCAACACGTGCTTCATTATGCACGGCATACAAAGAAGCAAGAGTGTCCCATGCCTGTCGTGATGTAGAACATGACCGAATGTGTGGAACTATATGACGCTTCACTAAAAGCGCAATCAAAGCATGAGCTTGAGCATCTTTTCCATCCCATCTAAGCTGCTCCTGTGTAGGTGGAGAAGGAGAAACCACAGTACTCGAAGAAGAAGCTCCATCTGTGACAGTAGACTGTGAAGTAGAAGCACCTGCCAGTCTTCGATCTACATCTGCCACTATGTTCCAAAGTTTTTTTGCAACAAGAACGTGCTTCATCATGTAAGACCACATCGGATAGTTGGTCCCATCAAGCTTATCTTCAGCTTGAAGCATGCCAAACAAGTCATTGCTGCCCGCCATTTCACTAAGGAACAAGAATGTGACAAAATCTTCACTTCGACGAAAACTGAAATGAGTGCTGAAATTTCAGCTCATAAACTGTCACTCTGATGGCGATTTTGACTGCACGAATGGCTTCAAAATGGGGGTAAAACCCCAGCGCACCTGATGGAAATGTTTTCGGGCTGCTGAAATTCACACTTCTATGCTCCGAAGTCGATTTGCACTGTTAAAGTGCACGCGCGCCGCGACGCGAAAAACCGAAACTTGAGAAGAAGCTGAACCTGCTCTGATACCACTGTTGGGTGTGTGTAGAAGTGCGAGAGACACACAAGAAGCACACACAAGGAACACAAACGTAGCAAGACATACGGAGAAGACGATGGCTGTAATAGCTCTCTCTATTGATCGATGAACTGAACTGAAGTAAGAGCTGAATAATATCCCTAAGTACAAAGTACCACCACATATGAGAGTATCAAGTATGTGGTAACATGGGGAAAAAACCTCTAGCCAACACTAGAGTAAAAAGTGCCCATGTATAGGGAAAAGGTTCACATCAAAGCTACTCGAGGAACACATAAGTGTAACAGTCTTGACATTCAATTCACAAGTTCTCCAATATCGAGGTTCATGCATACTCCTTCAAAAACTCATTTGAAAGCAATTAAGTTGATTTCTACATTTGCTTAGAACTATGAACTATGCTATGGTTTCCAAATTCTACACATTCTATACTTCAAGGATTTGTAGATTCTCATAAAGAAGGTGATGGAGACACAAGATGATCACCATATGGCTATTATTTTTTTGTTGGAGAATGCCTTATTTCTTGGCATTCCTAAAATCAACCAACAATTTCTACATCTTTAAGTGATGTAGAGTATAGGGCTAGCCTTCGAGTTAGACTCAAGGCTTGTTCACGGAAAAGGATCGAGTACTCGTTCTCTTCATAGAAGAAGAAGAAGCACCTAAACTACTTAGAATATTTCATCATGGCAACGGTGACTAAAACAATGTAATATATGTTCATATACCCAATTCTCGCGAATGTTACTCCATTTTGTGCAAGCCGAGGAGTCCTCAAGATTTATGGGTCTAAGTAGAAAGCTCACACCAATTTTTGTAATTTTTGAAAGCCGTTAGATAGTTCAAATTAGAGGTAGAACCTATTTTTTAACTATGTCAGTCACTAGATGTTAAACCGATCAAAACTAGGAAAAACTATAAATAGAGCTAGAGAGCTCATTTTGCGGTTGTTCTTACTTTATGATTGAACCTATGAGCTAAAGCTAGAAGAGCTATTGTAACTAGTTGATGAAGGAGTATGAGTTCTTTTCTTGCCTTCCATTGATCTCTATTGCGCGTTTCTTAGTGTGTGTGTGTATGTATGTGTGTGTATGCCCTTTGCATTTATCACCATCTTCTTCATGCACATCATTCGCTCTTGATCTCCATATCAGCCTTACCTCTCCACGGATTGACAATAATGACGTGAAGCTCCTCACATTGGTACTTTCCATTGTGCTAGAGTGACACCAAATTTGGCACGGTTGTTGGGGAAGGGTTGTAGGTTGAGCGTGTGATGGTAAGTGTGTTGGAGAAAATCATTGGAAGATAAAATTTCTTTGTTGTTTTGTTGTTTGGAGTTTTACTCCTCTATTCCTCTAGTATCATTCCCTATCATTATCTCAAACTCCAAAAAATCAGTCATGTTTCCCCTTTCTCTTCTCTTTCCCTCATTTGTGTGTGTGCAAGAGTGAGAGAGAGAGATTTTGCGGGTGTATATTCGTGTTTTTTGGTGCACTAATCTTGTAGGGAAGCCTCTAGACACCGTGGATTTGTTGGAAACAGAGGTAAAAACTCCATTTTTTCTCAAAAAATTGTCATTGAAGCTGACCATCACGACTGTCAGGAAAGGTATGAATTTGGACAAACTTTTTGCATGAAGGAGGAGCCTAGGAAAGCACTTGCACATGTCCATGCTTGATTTTATGAAATTGCATAGTTCTCTGACCATCCTGATGATGACACATCATCATGAGTGCATCTGACCATCATGACGGTCAGTGACCATCATGGCGATTGGTTCATGCCATCCGGATCGCGTCTCACCATCGCGACGGTGACACACCATCATGACGGTGCTTGACAATCATGATCCTAATTGGCCGTTGTAGCTTGATCTTCATGATTGTGCCTAACCATCATGACCTTGACCGTCATCATTTGACCATCGTGAACTGACCATCACGATCCTCAATGATCATCATGGGTTGGCCGTCATGACTTGATCGCCACGATCCAGAGTGATCATCGTGACTTGACAATCGTGACTATGACTCACCATCATAAGGCTTGACCATCGTGACCTCTAACCATCATGGGTGTCACACCATCGCGACGGTGACACATCATCGTGATTGTGTCTCACCATCGTGACTACCAGACAAGATGCAAAATTAGGGTTTTTTGCACAAATTTTCAAATTTTTTAGGTCAATTTTTGGACATTAATTGTGAACTCTTGTGTGTGGCATAGAGCAAAGGAAGAAGCAAGCAAATACCTTGTGTTCTTGGGCAAGGACAAAACAGCTGGTTCTTAAGTTCATTAGAACTTTGTAAGTGGAATTTCCATTTCTTGAAATGTTGACAATGAGAGAAGATGTAAGTGGGTGAAGGGATCAAGCCTAAAGGAATTTCTATTAATCAAATATGAAATGCTCAAATGAATTAAAATCAAAACATATTAAAACGATTCCTTGCGACAAATGTAATCAAGATAAGAAGCTCTAAAGAAAAATAAAAAAGAACTAAGTGATTGACTGAAATTAAAGGGGTGAGCACGATAAGGTGAGATTAGGATCAATCAAGTGAGTTCTAGAAAATACTTATGGAAAAGTGATAAACGGAGTGTTCGATCTTTCAAGGCTAGCATAAGAACTACAACATGATCATGGGCACAACAACTAGACAGCTATCCATATGAGGTTAGTTTAGATATAAGTGACTCAGATATGTCTTTCAACGTGGGTAGACCAGGGGTGTCCTTTAATGTAGCCCTTGAGTTTATTACACCTCTATGTCGAGTATAGCTCAAAACCTTCACCAATTTTGAAATCTTTTACCAAAATATGAATACTCAGCTTCTCTATGAAAACTAGCTTCACTCAGAAAAGTCTACCTCACAACATTCACTCATTGACTATTGAATTGATTAAGTTTTCTATGAAAATTTGGTACAACACTCTTCTAGTGTTTGCACAACTATTCCAAGTTAAAGTTCTCCAAAAGAACTTACAAAACTTTAGATTTACTCTAATACGTAAACTTGTGTCTCAAACAAGCACTTTCTACAGGCGACTTTTACATATGCAACTTTAAAAGAGTTCGTTCTCACAAAATATAAATACATAGATGGCTTACCTTCCAACTTAGATTTTGACTTCTCATTTGTGTAAAACTTTACACTATGCACTGAGATCTTATCAATTCTTTGATCATCAAGATTGCACATGTTTCAAAAGAAACTCATTACTCCTTCACATACAAATGTTCCTACTCACAATTCTCTCATCCTTATTACACAAAATCTCAAATCTTGACCACAGATGCATTAACTATGGACTTATACATCCACAAAAGGATTCCTGGAATGATCAAACATAGAAGGAGAGATGCAAAAAGATCGTGACACAATTTTCACAAGTTTTCTTCTATTCTCATGGAAAACATGTGATTGATGAATCTCATAATTCCATCATACATTTTTCTTCTTCTACTCATCTATATTTGTTCTATATCTCTTCTCTCATATGTGTCATATATGTACGAACTCGTCACCATTAAAAATCATAAGTGAAATAATTACATGCTTAAGGTACATGTATATACAAATCACTATCTTTTGATTTCCCTCTTTCCTTCATGCTCCATACTTTGTTCTTTTCTTAATATTCACTCTTCAATCTTCATTGTAATCATCAATTAATGATTGTCTTGCTCCAACAACTCCCCCTCAATCTTTAATTGTGATTACCTATCTTTTCTTTATACCTGCCATTTATTTAAACCTCTCCAACTTAGATCCATCCAAACTCTTTGTCAACATATCTCCAACTTGATCTTTTGTAGGATTGTACATGATCTCTATCTCTTTGAATTACTTTCTCTCTCAGAAAATGATATTGGATCTCAATATGTTTAGTCCTTGCATGAAACACAGGAGTAGCTGCCAAATATAAAGAACTCATATTATCTCCATAAATAATTGGAATACTTTGATTAATATCAAAAGTCTTCATGAGTGTTTTGAACCATATCACTTCCTTTGCAGCTTCAACCATGCCTTTATACTCTGCTTCTGTGGATGATAAAGCAATTGTGTGTTGCTTCTTAGAACACCAAGAAATCAATTTATCTCCCACATAATACAAATACCCATGTGTTGATCTTCTTTCATCAGAGTTACCTATCCAATTTGCATCACTATAAATCTTGATCCTTGCATCTGATGTGAAACCATAATACAAACCTTCTTCAAGTGTACCCTTGATATATCTTAGTACCCTTTCTCTTGCAATCCAATGTACCTTTCTTGGGAAATGCATGAACTGAGATAAAACTCCAACTACATATGATAGGTTAGGTCTTGTTAATGTAGCATAACTCAAGCTACCCACCATACTCTGATAAAGCTTCATGTCTTTGAATTCTTCTCCTCCATATCTACTCAATTTGTGATTCACCTCGATCGGAGTTTGTGGTATCCTGGAATCTTGCATTTTAAATTTGATTAGCAAATTCTTCAAATACCTTTCTTCAGTTACATATACTCCATGTTGAGTATATAAAATTTCCATTCCTAGGAAATATGAAAAATCTCCCAAGTTGTTGATCTTGAATTCTTTCTTCATTTGCCTTTTAAGCTTTTGAATACCTTTGTCATTTGTCCTTGTAAGTATTATGTCATCAACAGAAATACAAACATATATAAATCCATCTTCGCTTGCTTTAACTAGCAAGCTACTATATGCCTTTGATGCTTGGAAACCAAGTTCCTCCAAAAACTTTACAAGCTTATAATTACATGCCCTTCGGGCTTGCTTCAAGCCATACAAAGCTCTCTTGAGCTTACACACATGATCTGGATAAAATTTATCTTTAAAACCATCTGATTGTTCCATGTAAACTTCATCTGAAATGTAACCATTCAAAAATGCATTCTTCACATCTAATTGAGATAATTTCTAGCCTTTGCAAGCAGCAATAGCTATGAGAGTCCTTATGGTTGTCATCTTTGCAAGAGGACTATAATTTTCATCATAGTCCACACCATATGTGTGTGCATATCCTTTTACGAAAAGCTTGGCTTCTTACCTAGACACACTTCCATTTGCAAATCTTTCTGTTTTCTAAACCCACTTACATCCAAATACCTTCTAATTAATTGGTTTACGTAGCAATTTCCAAGTGTCATCCTTAATGAATGCATCATACTCTTCCTTCCTAGCTTTTTCCCAATTCTCCTTTTCTCTGGCTTCATCATATGTGGATGGCTCCTCATATGATTTTATCATATAAGCATAATCTTTAGTAGTCAAGAATGAAGTATCATAGCTATGCCTTGTGGGTTGCCATTTGTGCCTTAATGATCTTCTGAGTTCTCCACTTCTTGAAGTTTCTGGTTCATCACATTGTGGATCAAACCTTGGCATCTCTTCAACTTCAACTAGTGCTTCATTGTTCTCTTCTTCTTCAAATATTTGAACCTTTGATTTATCTTTCTTCTAATTCAATGTTTCTTCAAGACTTGCATAAGTATTATTTGTACCTGAGTACCAAGTACTTTGCTCATCAAATGTGACATCCTTTGTGTTAGAAGAATTATTTTTGATGTGAAATAATTGTAAAATGGCAAAAAATTGTAAAAATATTTATGCAAATGATGTAAAAATGAGGAAGAGTCTTCCACATGTAAATTAGAATCATATGTAATTTTTCTAGAATTTTTGGAAAGTCCTAGATAGCATATTTTTAGATTAGAAGAGAAAAGGGCCAAAATTCAAGTGTGAAAAGGGACACTTGAAAATGTATAAAAGACAATTTCCTCTATTTTGAGAGGGTTGGTTAATTGTATTTCATGCTATCCAAGCAATGAGAAGAGTTTCCTACAGAAAATCGTGATTCTTCCTTTCAAGTACTTATTTGATTTGTTGAGTCTATTCTATGTGTATCCATGGAATTTGCAAGCTTCTAGTGTATTTTTGATGAATGTGTATGAAGAGAGTTCATTCATGATGTGTTGAGTGAGAAATTGCTAAAAAATAATGCTGGAGATGAAAATCGTCAATTTTCACAGAATCGTGATTATCTCGTCTAAAGGTTACATGTATCATTTTTGAGATTTGACTTCATGATTGTGTTCTGCTGAGAAAATAACACATTTTAGACACCAAGATCATTGGAAATGATGTAGTATTGCTCAAGATAATCAAAACCCTAGAAATTCCTCTTCATCTTCATCATTTCTTAGAAATCCAACCAGTTTTCTCTTCTTTTTTTGGATTCTATCATCAAGAAGGGGATGTGGTCTCTTGTATACTTCGAGGATTGACAAATGTAAGATGTATTGTTGATTCTTTATGCTAAAATGATTGGAGAGGACAACTCCAAAGGGTAACAACAAATATTTTTTGGCGTCGTTTCCGAGGAGTAAAGCAAAAGCTTCATTGAAGTTGGACCTTGTTGGATCTTCTATTGATGATGGTATTGAACACGTTGAAAAGGTAATACTCTTTAATCAAGAAATGGAAACATGAAAAGGTAGGTTTCTTTGTTTGTCTTTTGGGAAAAGAAAGCAATAGATAGCCTTTTGAGAGAAAGAAGTGATGAAATTTTTGCAAATTAATAGTTGCTCATATCATTTACTATAAGTAAAGTGCAGGTGTGTGAAAAACTGAATCAAGATAGCTAAAGATAAGGTAAAATGTGTCTATCTTTGCATTTGTAGAGTGCTTTTTGACCAAGTACCAAGCAAAATTGTTGATCTTGGGAAGATGACATGATTGCATTGAGGAAAGTCAAGTAAAGTGGCTATATGCAAATAGATAAGATCCATTTGTTTAGCCAAGGCAAAGCAATAATCTTGAGAAAAGGTTTACTTGCATCTTGAAAATAAAAATGTTTGAGTTTATCTTTGCATAAATTGATTCTTAGCATGTATTTTCTTGAAAAGCTCTGCTCATAAACTGATAAGATAGCAAAACATAAAAAAGTATAACCAATCAGGAAACACAGGATCAATGGATCTCTAAACAAGAAACCCTAAGTGAAGTGTTTACCTTAATTTAGGGCAAAATACTAAAAAAATTCATAAAATCCATTAAAAAATTTTTAAACAAATTTCTTTTTTCCTTAGAAAGTTGGACCGAAGTCTTGTTGTTAAGAGAAAAAGGGGACCAAGTGGGAAGAAAAGCCAAAAAACTGAAAAAAATTGAAAGTTCATAAAAACACGATTCTCTTCACAGGATCGCTAATTTTTGTTGATGATGTAAAATTGCAGGAGACAAATGATTTGGAATTGGTAAAGATCATTGAAGGGAACCAAGTGGAAAGGAAAGTAAAAAACTACAAAAAACTGGAAGTTCAGAAAAGCACGATTCTCTTCACAGGATCGCGATTTTCTGTAAGATAAAGAATTCGAATCATTTTTGCACATTTGGGTTTTGAGGTAGGTAATTGTAAGAGGTTTCACTAAGTTGAGTGAGTGAAGAAAATCAAATTAAAAAAAAAATCAGAGAGGATTGAGCATCAGGGGGGTAAATTGGAAATTAGGAACAGAATCGCGACTTTTGCCAGTGGGATAAAGGAGTAGCTTCTGATGAAAAGTTAGGAATTGTGACTCAAAACCATAAAATTGTTGAAGAGTATAAACTTGAATAAGTGGAAATTGAAGATTTTGAAAATATTGAACAAAATCGCGATTGTGTGAAGTCTATAAAAACCTGGAATCCCAGAAAAAAGTTCATTTGAGTGAGGAAGAGAGAGAGTGAGAGTGGACAAAATCGCGATTTTCTACAACCACAAGTTTCTGGACATTTTCTGATCAAGCAAGCAAGGTAAGGATTTTCCAACAAATTTTTGCATTTATTCAAGTTCTCATATGATGTTTAGAACATAAAAAATTCAAAAATCAGTAAAATCACGGAATCGTGACTTTTAGAATTTTGAGTTTTACTGAGAAATAATAATAATTTTGTTAAAACTCTTTTATTGCATGCTAAAATTTTAAATAGGCGATTCTTTTGGAAAAACAAAAACTCAAAAATAAACAACCTAAAATTTTTCAAAAATCGGCACAAAATCGCGATTCTATGGGCAAACACAAAATCGCGATTCTCTAAAATAAAACACAAAATCGCGATTCCCAGAGCACGATTTTTATAAGAAAATCATGTTTCAAACGATTATGAGCAATCACGATCGTCTGGGAACAGAATCGTGAAAAACACGATTCTCACAACAGAATCGTGAAAAACACGATTCTCACCACAAAATCGTGAAAAACACGATTCTCATCATAGAATCGTGAAAAACACGATTCTCACCACAGAATCGTGAAAAACACGATTCTCACCACTGAATCGTGAAAAACACGATTCTCATCATAGAATCGTGAAAAACACGATTCTCATCACAGAATCGTGAAAAACACGATTCTCACCACAGAATTGTGAACACGATTCTCACCACAGAATCGTGGAAAACACGATTCTCACCGCAAAATCGTGAAAAACACGATTCTCATCACAGAATCGTGAAAAACACGATTCTCATCACAGAATCGTGAAAAACATGATTCTCATCACAGAATTGTGAAAAACACAATTCTCATCACATAATTGTGAAAAACACAATTCTCACCACAAAATAGTGGAAAACACGATTCTCACCTCAGAATCATGGAAAAACACGATTCTATTCACACAATCATGAAAAACACGATTCTTTCCATAGAATCGTGAATTAGTTGAATGATTCTTAGATCTAGTAATAAATTGTACACACATTCTAAGCAAGAGCTAGGAAGGAAGGAGGTAGAGCCAATGGTAGGAGAAGTGCAAGAAAAAGATTCAGGGCAAGAAATTAATATGGAGAATTTAAATGAAACCAATGAATCCTCTGAAACTGGTGATTATAGAAATTTCTCAAATACATGTATACAAATAGGTTTGGAACCTATGTATATCAGGATGGGATGCATAAGTTTCTCATTAGATTGAGAAACTTAGAAGTTCCCCTGAATATAACACCAGTAGCACAATTCAAGGATGGTAGATATGAGGATAGACAGGGATGTGTATACATCTTCTCACAAGACCCAGAAAATTCTAATGACTTAGGGCAATGTGCAGACAAGAGACCTTGGGAACAAAACCTAGGGCAAGCAGACCTACCAAGACAACATGAAACTTACAATAATAGTGAACAACAACAAGGTAGGAGAATACACACTTCCCCAAATCCTTTTGAAAAAGAAGTAGAAGGATTTATTTTCCATTGAGAAGAAGACATCATTGGCAAAACCAAGGAATAATGCTTAGACCCTATCAAGTAGCCAAATGCATGAAGAATCAATATGAAGGATATTTCGATCCTCATGCACATGCTGCAGAGTTTAGACAATTAATTAGAGCAGAAGAAGTTGAGGATTATAAAGTACAATTTGAAGCATTTGGTCTAACCCTAATAGGACCTGCACTATCTTGGTTCATTCCCTTGAGAAAGGAAATGTACCCAGAGATTGAATCCTTCCTTGAAGCCTTAATAGGGGAATTCTCAAAAACTGGAATAAAACATAGCACACCTACCTTGATACATAGCTTTAAACAACAAAAAGATGAAAATGTCAGAGAGGCAGCCAGGAGATTCAAGCAGTATATTGATAGATGTCCCAGAGAGGAGGTATCATCCATGGCAAGACAAGTATCCCTATTCATAGAAGGATTGAAAAGTGCCCAATTGAGAACCTTGGTGTATTATAGAAGGTGCCCAGACCTAGGAGCATGTGTTAAAGAAGCAATACAGCCAAATAGGGCTGAAAATGCAGAGAATTTCCAGCCAAACATGGCTGAAAAAATTCAGCCAAAAATTGCCAAAACTGTTGGAAATTTTCAGCCACATATGACTGAACATTTGCGTCAAAATATGGCTGAAACTGAGCAAGAAATTCAGCCCACGCATGATGTACATATTGAAGATGTATTACATAATGAACGCATGTCTATCAAGAATGCACAATCTATGCCAAAGTGGCTTAAACAAACTTTGAAGGATAGCAAATTGAGTGCACCTTTACTTAGTAGAACAAGATCAAGCTCTCACCATGCATCAAGTAATTTTGTGGATTATTCTCTTATTGCTACAACATGTAATGAAGAGCCACTTTCTTTTGAAGATGCATGTGACGATCCACAATGGATGAGTGCTATGCAATCAAAAATGGATTCCATACATAGGAATGGTACTTGGGAGTTATGTGAATTGCCAAAAGGAAAAAATGCCATTGGTACAAAGTGGGTTTATAAGATTAAGAGAAAATCTGATGGTAGCATTGATCGCTACAAAGCTAGATTGGTTGCCAAAGGATATGCGCAACAATATGGCATTGACTATGAGGAAACTTTTGCACCTACTTCACGCATGACTACCATTCGTACCGTGGTTGCATTGGCTGCCCATCGAGGTTGGAAAGTGCATCAGTTGGACATAAAAATAGCCTTCTTGAATGGAGATTTGCAAGAAGAGGTTTATGTGAAGCAACCTCCTGGATTTGCTATGAAAGGGAAAGAGCATATGGTTTGTCGCTTGCAAAAACTGGGTCATGTGATGCAAAACTTGACATTCTTATGGCTGATTTGCAGCATACTTTTGATGTCACTTATCTTGGTCTTTTGAGCTACTATCTTGGCATCCAGTTTGTATCCGTTGAGGGGGGACTTGTTATGCATCAAGCAAAGTATGTTGAAAAAATACTTTAGCGTTTTGACTTTGAGGATTGCAAGCCAGTTTCCACACCAGTTGAGACAGGATTTAGATTCTCAGTTGAGGATTCCAGTGATGCATTTGACACTTCTCTTCATCAGCAGGCTGTGGGATGTCTTATATATGCATGCAACATAAGGCCGGATATACAATATGCAGTTTCCCAGTTGAGTCGATTCATGCATAGCCCTGGCACTAAGCATTGGCAAGAGGTGAAACGTGTGTTTAGATATCTTCGAGGCACTTTGAGCTTAGGTCTCTTTTATGGCAGAGATGTTCAGCCATGCTTGCATGCTTTTACAGATAGTGATTGGGCTGGTTGTTATGATACTCGCGTGTCCACTAGTGGTAATTGCTTTTTCCTTAGAGACTCATGCATATCTTGGTTGAGTAAGAAGCAACCTACAGTGGCGACATCGAGTTGTGAAGCTGAGTACAGGGCAGTTTTCACAGCGACAGTGGAGTGTATATGGCTGAGACGCCTATTGATGGATCTTTGAATGGAGATTGATGCTGCTACGCATATTCTCATAGATAGTCAGAGTGCTTTGGCTGTTGCACGAAACCCAGTGTTTCATGCACGGACCAAACATATTGAGGTGCATTATCACTATGTGAGAGAGCGCCTTCATGCAGGAGATATTGATTTGGTATATGTGCCTACACAAGATAATGTGGCAGACATATTCACCAAAGCTCTTCCACGAGAAAAGTTTGAAGCTTTTCGCAAAGCTTTAGGCTTGTTACCTTGTGAGGGCTGATCTATCACTCCCTGTATGTGTTCACATCATTAGGGGTTTATTACACTTATGTGTTCCTCGAGTAGCTTTGATGTGAACCTTTTCCCTATACATGGGCACTTTTTACTCTAGTGTTGGCTAGAGGTTTTTTCCCCATGTTACCACATACTTGATACTCTCATATGTGGTGGTACTTTGTACTTAGGGATATTATTCAGCTCTTACTTCAGTTCAGTTCATCGATCAATAGAGAGAGCTATTCCAGCCATCGTCTTCTCCGTGTGTCTTACTGCAATTGTGTTCCTTGTGTGTGCTTCTTGTGTGTCTCTCGCACTTCTACACACACCCAACAAAGAGTTTTATTACATAAAAAACTCAAGCATTCCTACTTAGCATCCATAGGTATATGCATAGGTTTATAATCTAACATTTCAAACCTTTCCAAAAGTTTCTCAATGTAGTTTTCCTACATCATATGGATAAAATCATTATTATGAATTCAATCCCAAGATAATAATGTACAAATCTAGGATCATTAACATCGAAAACTCTCTTAAGATTTGACTTAAGGAATTTAAGATCTGAATTTTTGGGACCTCTCTTTATTATATCATCTATATAAATGATCATTATATTCAACACATATGCTTCTTGCTTAACATATAGTATAGGAGTTGACTTTGACTTTTCAAAAAAATGGAAATAAGATACAAATGAATCTTTGCATACTAGGTTCTTGGTGCTTGCTTCAAACCATAGAGAGATTTTATATGTTCTCATACTAAATGTCCTTTATCTTTTTATTAAAAGCCTCTAGTTGTTGAATATAGACATCTCATGAAGATCACAATTAAGAAAAGCAATTCTAGTATCTAATTCATATACTTTCCAACTTAAGAATGCAAATGAAGAAGCATAATCCTAAGTATGTTCATTCTAGAAGTAGGAAAAAAAATCATCATAATCAATACTCTTTTTTGTGTATAACCTTTGATAGCTAACCTTGATTTATACATGTCACTAGTACCATCAATTTTTCTTTTGATATTAAAGGCACACTTCACACCAATTGCTTTATTACCCTTTGGTAACTTCGAAAAATATACAATTTCTACATATTTATCATAAATGTGAGTTTCAACTATATACGGATTGCATGAGAGTAAGATTTTAGCTATTCGTAGATGACATAATGTGCAACATTTTCTTCGAATACCATAACCAATAAAAGAAATTTTATAGAATTCTAATAAAGCTCATCACGATCCTATTTTGAATAAGAGGGGGAACCAAAATTTTAGAAATAGTTCACATAAGGTTTCTTAGCATAATAGGGTTCATAAAGTGTAATCACCTTCAAAGCTTTTGAAGCAAACTTGTTAAGAATGTGATTAGGTGCATGAATAGCATCATACCAAAAACTTGGTGAAAACTTCTTTAAGAACATCATACTATGTGCCCTTTCAACAAGTGTCCTACTTTTTCTCTCTATGATACCATTCTAATGTAGTGTAAGTATTAATGAGGTGATGAGAAATATCTTTGTCTTCTAAAAATGACTTGCATTCATTTGGGATGTAATCTCCTCCTTTATCAAACTCTAAAATTTTTAATGCATTTTGTTGTCATCCATAGTAATAGACTACTTGAAAGTATTAAAAAAAACCGATTCTGTGGGTAGGATGTTCACCTTAAATGTGAAAATTCATAAAATGAATGTTGCATGTTTGCAAAAGGTATAGGAGTTATTGTAGATATAGAGATCTAGGCACAAACTAATTGGACATGCAAATCTACAAAGGCTAGAATTGATGCAGTCAAAGGAAATTGTCAATGGACTACCAAATTTCAAAGTTTCAAAAATGCAAAAGGCATGTGCAACATGTCAATTTGGTAAACAGTCAAGAGCATCATTTCTGCATGACAACCATGTTAGTGAGAATGTGCTAGAAATAGTACATACAAATGTTTGGGGTGCAAAAAAAGACCATATCTATGGGCAATTGTAGGTTTTATGTTACTTTCATTGATGAACATACACAAAAAGTGTGGGTATATTCCACAAAAGAGAAGAGTGAGGTGTTCACTCACTTACAGAATTTTAAAGCTATGGTGGAGGAGCAGATAAGGAAGTATATTCAGACATTAAGATCTGATGGAGAAGGTGAATACATGTCAAATGAGTTCAACAATTTTCTAAAAGGTCATGGGATTCGACATCAATTTTCATGGGTACACACCACAACAGAATGGTGTTGCTAAACATAAAAATAGACATATTGCAAAAATAGCAAGAGCCTTTATGGTTGAGAGCAATATGACTCATTGTTATTGGGTAGAAGCTGTGCATATGGCTATATACATCATGACCAGAACTCCAATTACTATTGTACATCAAGTTACACCTAAAGAGAAGTTCACAAGTAAAAAGCCAAACTTATCACATATGAAAGTCTTTGGTTGTATTGCATATGTACATGTTCCAGATGAGTTGAGGAAGAAGCTTGATCCAAAAGTAGAAAAATGTGTCTTCATTGGATATTCCCTTGAGCAAAAGGGATATAAATGTTATAAGCCACTCAGATGATAGGTGAAGGTGAGCAGAGATGTGGTATTTGATTGAAATGTGAAGCTTCTATGTAGATGCCAAAGATGGACTTAATTTTGAATCAAATGATAAAGAAAATGCTTAAAAATAAAGTGTAGAATCTCAAGTTTTGAGTGGACCACATGAATCATCGAGCAATAGTTCAAACTCAAAACCCATGGAGTGGAAGATTGCATGGAAATTTTAGTGCAACAAATTCATCAAATACATCCAACAAATGTAAAGAAAAGCTTTCTATTGGTAGTAAAACATGTGTAGGTTTTGAAGATGTTGATGGAGATTCAAGCGGTTCAGAAAAGTGTCTTGATGACGAACTTGGATTTCCCTCTGTGAAGACTCCAAGAGTAAGAAAGGCACATGCAGATGATATAATGAGAAGTGAACCAGGACCATGAAGATCTACAAAAATGCGGAATTCTATGCAATGGTTGACATATGACAGTTATATGGCTCGTCACTATGCCTACATGACAAAGTTAATACAAGATGTTGAACCCTCTTGTTTTGAAGATGCAATTGTTAATGCAGATTGGGAGAAAGCTATGCATGAGGAGATGGATGCACTTTATGGAAACAATAAATGGAAGCTAGTTCCATTGCCACAAGGGAAGAAGCTGATAGGCTCCAAGTGGGTTTACACTATAAAGCACAATGTTGATGGTAGCATAAGCAAGTACTGTGAAGAGATGGATTTGTAGCAGATGAAGATGAAGTGGTGCTGCAAAAACTTTGCACTACACTAGCCAAATGAAGTCTAGAGGGTTTGTTGTGGGCCCTTTTAGCTTGCTAAGGGATGTATTAGACACCCTATGTACCTTGGAAGATCACTCTCAAAAAGTTAAATCAAAACAGATAAGTTGGAGTAGATTCAAGAGCCAAAAACTTGCTATTTATGTTCATATACCTCTCCAAAGTTTTGAACAATTCTCTCGCCACAACAGCAATTAACTTAATTCATTTTGGGGAACTATTATACACTTAGTAGGCTAACAATCATGAGTGATTTGATAAAAAAAGATGAACTACACAAAGAGAAACAAACTTAGCAAGTCATAGGATGACCTCGATTTTTTCGGGCTTCAATAGTCTCAGACCCATGAGCCGTAAAATGCACATATCTCACAATTCAAAAACCTAATGATTATGAACTTTTGTAATCATATACTAGAAAAAAGCTAAAAATCAAAGAAAATGGTGAAGTACACATTGAGAAACAGCTCTGACAAGATGCATGTTCTGAGAGAGTGCTGCTAGAGAAGAAGAAAACCAAGTGACACAACTGACTTTAGATGATCATAGCTGAAGATTGAAACATTCAAATACAATGAAAATTGGTGAGCATAAAGTATACTTAGAGAGCTAACGTTACCAAGTTAAATCACTGAAAATGATGCACAAAGCTCATAGAAATCATCTCTGCAATCTAACTGAGAAAACTTAGAGATATGGCAGTGAATAGTACACTTCACAATAACATGAAGATATGAACATCAAATGATCATGAAAATGAAAGTATATTGATTGTAAAATACAATGGACTTTTTGATACATATGTGTGCCTTTAAATCACACCTTTATATGGCATAAAGCTCAGCTCTTGGAGGTCTTCATGTAACCACGACTAAGAATATCATGTATTTATAGTTGATCTTGGGAGCCTAACTTCCCACAATCACTCTTCAATCAATTAGTGATTGCTGTGATTCTCCAACTACCCTCAATCACAAATTCCTGGCTTTTTGTTTCTCTTTTGATCAAGTAGGCTCAACCACTTAAGATTCCTTCACTTTTACATTAAGTAAAGACTTAAAAATTACAAGAGGGAGTTCACAAGTGAACTCTAGAAGAAGTAGACTTTTCCTTCAATTTTCTAAGCCTTTTGATGACTCAAGCCAATACTTAGGCTTGTCATAGACTTGCTCCAATAGCTCCCCCTCAAACCAAGTATGCTTGAGGTCTGCAATCCTCTAAGATTACCTACAAACTTATCATAGCCTTGAATTTGCAAAGCTTTGTACCATCCAATGCTTTGGTTAGAATATTTGCACATTGTCGATGAGTGGACACATATGATATTTGAATCTCCTTGCCCACAATCTTCTCTCTTACATAGTGATAATGAACTTCAATATGTTTAGTCCTTGCATGAAAAATTGGATTAGCAGCGAAGTGAATAAAACTCATATTGTCACCAAAAATAGTTGGAGTGCCAAATTCCATTCCAAGATCTGTGAATAGTGTCTTCATCCACATAGCTTCTTTAGTAGCTATGGCAAGTCCTCTGTATTCAGCTTCAGTAGAAGAGAGAGCAATTGTGGGTTGCTTCTTGGATGACCATGAAACAAGTTTTGAACCTGCAAAGGTAAGATAACATGAGGTGCTCCTTCTATCTTCCTTGGAGCCAACCCAATCTACATGAGAGAACAATTTCAAACTTAAATCAGATACATAAGGGTAATATAACCCCTCATTCATAGTCCCTTTGAGATATAAGTATCCTCTTGGCAGCCTCCATGTGAGGTTTCTTGGGTGTGTGCATAAATTGACTTAGCACGCTCACACTATAACATATATCAACCCTTGTCAATGTGGCATAGTTCAAACTACCCACAAGGCTTTGATAACCTGTCACATCTTCTATGAGTTCACCTTCATGTGAGCTCAATTTGTGATTAACTTCCATTGGAGTACCTACAATCTTGCAATCTTGCATCTTGAATTTTGCCAACATGTCTTTAATGTACTTTGAGTAAGAAACAAACCATGATCTTTGTAGACAACTTCCAATCCTAGGAAGTAAGTAAGTGAACCCAAATCACTTATCTTGAATTCTTCTCTCATATGTTCTTAGATTCTCTTCATGCCATCTATATCATTTCCTGTAAGTATAATATCATCTACATAGACACACAAATAGATGACTTCATCATTATTCCTTTTTATGAATAGTGATGGATCTGCCTTGCTAGGTTGAAGTTTTTTGTCTTGTAAGAATGAGACAAGCCTGTCATTCCAAGCCCTTGGGGCTTGTTTGAGTCCATATAAAGCTTTATTAAGTTTACACACATAATCAGGATATATGTGATTCTCAAAACCAGGTGGTTGTGCCATATATACCTCTTTTGTTATCCATCCATTAAGAAATGCATTTTTTACATCCAAGTGAAGTATCTTCCAATTAAGTTTACACACATAATCAGGATATATGTGATTCTCAAAACCAGGTGGTTGTGCCATATATACCTCTTTTGTTATCCATCCATTAAGAAATGCATTTTTTACATCCAAGAGGCAATACTAAGCAAAACCCTAATAGTAGGAATCTTTGCCGCAGGAGAGAAGGTCTCCTCATAATCAATTCCCTGAGTTTGTGCAAAGACTTTTGCAACAAGCCTTGCCTTATACCTGTTAATGGACACATCTGAGTTCTTCTTCAATTTGTAGATCCACCTTGAGCCTATCCCTTTCATTGATGGAGACTTGGGAACCAATTCCCAAGTGTTATTCTCCTCAAGAGCTTCAACTTCTTCTTCCATTGCATGCCTCCATTCTGATTTTTTCTTTGCTTCCTCAAATGTTGAAGGTTCCTCTTGATTTATGTCCTGTGCTAGATAGATTGAATGTTTAGTGATTAGAGAAGTATCAAACCCATACCTTTCTAGCTTTCTTTTCTCCCTCATGGACCTTCTTAGGCCATGATGTGATGATTCTGCCTCTTGTCCAAGTTCCTGCATTTTTGCTTTACCTTTAGACTTCCACATTTTGATTTTTTCATACTGAGTTGCTTCATCATCTTTTGAGGTATCCTGCTCTTCAACTTTAGAAGAATTATCCTTAACAAGTTTTGGAAAGTCTTCTTCAAGATCATAAGGTAGGTTGAGCTTTCTACATGAATCTTCATACCAAGGACTATTCTTATCAAATACTACATCTCTACTCACCAAGAATCCTTTGTTTGTTGGGTTGTATAATCTGTAGCCCTTTTGATTGTTGTCATATCCAATGAAGACACACCTTTCTACTTTGGGATCCATCTTGCCTCTAACCTGTGAAGGAACATGAGCAAAAGCAACACATCCAAAAATCTTACAATGATCCAAGCTTGGTCTTCTTCCATTCCAAGCCTCATATGGTGTCATGCCATCAAGTGATTTTGAAGGTAACATGTTGATCAAATAAGTGGCTGTAGATACAACCTCAACCCATAAATAATTATTTAAGTACTTTTCATTTAGCATAGACCTTGTAGCTTCAACAATTGTCCTATTCCTTCTTTCTACCACTCCATTTTGCTCAGGAGTGTACCTTGTAGTGATCTCTCTTTTGATTCCTCTTTCTTGAAGAAAGGAGTCAAATTCATGGGAGAAGCACTCTCCCCCCTCCATCTGACCTTAGCCTTTTTAGTGTTTTAGCTGTTTGATTCTCCACAAGAGCCGAATATCTTTTGAAGCATGAAAAGACTTCATCTTTGTGTTTCATAAAGTATAATATAGTCCACCTAGTTGAATCATTAATGAAGGAGACATAATACCTTGATCCAAATATGGAAGCATCCTTGCTAGGACCCCATACATCTGTATGAACCAACTCCAAGAGATCTCCATGCATATATCCTTTCTTCATGAATGGTAACCTGTGGGACTTTCCAAATTGACATGCACTACACTTATAAATCATGTGTTGTTTTGAAAAGTTAGGGAGTCCAAGTACACTTAGTCCTTGCAAATTTGCTTTAATGAACTTTCACCAATATGTGCTAACCTTTTGTGCCATACTTCCAATTCTGTGAGTGTCTGATTCCCATAATTAAAGAAAGCAATGCTTCTAGTGTCTTGTAATTCAAATGTGAACAATCTACCTATCTTTTCACCTTTTGCAATTCTTCTGAATCCTTGACTTGGATCTTCAACAAATGCTCCTGCTTTTATGAACATAACTTGGAACCCTTTCTCTACTATCTACCCAACAGTTATCAAATTCTTTGTAATGTTAGGAACATAGAGTACCTTACTGAGTAAGTTGATGTTTCCATCAGGTGCTTTGACATTTCCTATTTTCTCCAAAATGTATCTTGTATCATCTCCTCTTTGTACCTAATGCTTGTTCCTTGGATCTTCTAAATCTGATAGGAGGGCCACATTTCCTACCACATGATTTGAACAACCTGAATCTATGTAGAAAACATGCTCATCACATTTACCTTGTGGCATGGCCATATTCATGATTAGGAATGAGTCCTCTTGATTTGAGTCTTCTGTGTAGTTATTGAAGTCTCTTCTTCCCCTATTGCCTCCTTGATAGTTTGAATGGTTGTAATTGTTGTGGTTGCCATGGTAATTGTTGAACCTTCCTCTTTAGTAGCCATAACTTCCTCTATTGTAGCCTCTGCCTCTTTGATTCCTGGAATTCCTAAAGCAATTTTTAGTTGTATGATTAGTTAATCCACAAATAGAGCATGAATTAGAGTCTTGGGATCTCCCCCTACCTTGTCTTCCTCCTCTGCCTCTACCTCTACCATGTCTTCCTCTACCTGCATAGTTAGCTTGATGTGTACCTGCTTCATCATCCACTTTCTTTCCTCTTCCTTTGTTTTCTTTGGACTTTCTTTTATCAGTATAAAAAGCTCAAGATTGATTACCTTTGGAGCTTTCTCCATTCTTGATAAGCTTGCCCTCTTGAGTAAGTAGTTTTCCTATGAGAGTGTTGAAATCCGGTACATGCATATCCATGTATAGATCCATAGTTGTGGTGAATGATTCGCACTTGTCATCTGCCTTCAAGCCATTGATAACTTGCCTTACAATTTTCTCTTCATCTATTACCTCTCCAATTCTTCCCAATTGATATGCTATGCCCTTGAGGTTTGTGACAAAATCAGTCACATTTTGTTTGGAGCTTTCTTGAGAGTTGTGAAGTCTAGCCATAGTTGATGCTTCCTAGCTTTTGGAAGAAGGCTTAAAGTGCATTCCACACTTCCGGAGATATTTTACAACTTCTAAGGTGAGGCAACAAAAAATCTGAGATAGAGTTGAGGAGATAAGACCTTGCAAGTGCATCCTTAGAGCACCATGTGCTCAATCTTTCTTGCTCTTCTTGTGTTGGTTGACTTTTATTCTTGAAACTTGCCATAACTTCATCTCCATCTATATAACCATACAAATTCCTTGCTTGAAGATAAGCTTCCATCCTTAATGACGAGGCTGAGTAGTTACCTCTATCCAATTTGTCAATTGATGAAGGAAATCCATCTGACATGTTGTCCAACCTTGCTCTGATACCACTCTGAAGAGATGGATTTGTAGTGGATGAAGATGAAGTGGTGCTACAAAAACTTTGCACTACATTATAGCTTTCCAAGGGATGTATTAGACACCCTATGTAGCTTGGAAGATCACTCTCAAAAAGTTGAATCAAAATAGATAAGTTGGAGTAGATTCAAGAGCCAAAAACTTGCTATTTATGTTCATACACCTATCCAAAGTCTTGAACAATTCTCTAGCCACATCACTTAACTTAATTCCTTTTGGGGAACTCTTATGCACTTAGTAAGCTAACAATCATGAGTGATTTGATAAAAAAAGATGAACTACACAAAGAGAAACAAACTTAGCAAGTCATAGGATCACCCCGATTTTCCCGGGTTGCAATAGTCTCAGACCCGTGAGTAGTAAAATGCACATATAACAAGATTAAAAATTCCAATGATTATGAAATTTTGTATGCATATACTAGACAACATGCTGAATCTACAAATCTTTCAATCGAATAAAGTGGGGAAGTACACACAGAGAAACAGCTCTGACAAGATGACTATTCTGAGAGAGTGCTGCCAGAGAAGAAGAAAACCAAGTGACATAGCGGACTTTAAAGGGTCATAGCTGAAGATTGAAACATCAAAATACAATGAAAATTGGTGAGCACAAAGTAAACTTAGAGAGCTAACTTTACTAAGTTAAATCATTGAAAATGATGCACCAAGCTGAGAGCAATCAAATTTGAAATCAGACTGAGAAAATTGAGAGATATGGCAATGAACAGTACACTTCATAAGAACATGAAGCTATGAACTCAAATGATCATGAAAATGAAAGTATATTGATTGTAAAATACAATGGACTTACTGATACATATGTGTGCCTTGAATCCACACCTTGATATGGCATAAAGCTTAACTCTTGGAGGTCTTCACATAACCACGACTAAGACTACCATGTATTTATAGTTGATCTTGGGAGCCTGACTGTTGCATAAATTATGGGTTAGACCCTCCAAAAGGAACCTATGTTTCTTGGATTTAACCCTTGAGGTTTTATTTCATAGAAGTCTCAAATTGAAGGGTTTGTTACCTTAGAAAATTAACCTAAGGGAATAAAACCTTAGTCTTGGGAGAAGCTTCTCCCAAGTGACACCTTGGCTAGTATGTGACTTCAATTGAAATAGAAGCCATGTGATTCTCTTTGGAAAGTATCCACATGAAGGACACTTGGAAGGACACATGGCTAAAAATTAAAGCATGCAACTCTTGGACCTTTGGTATATATATGGGTGGATACGTACTCACTCACTCTCTGGTGGATGCTATACTCTAGGAAGGACTTTTTACAACTGTGGTAATCAGAGCCAAGTTCTTTTTCAAGTACTAGTAGTATTTCTTGACTTCTCTGCATGCTATTATCTTGAAGCTTTAGTTGAAAAATTCGAATTCATCAAGTATTGTTGCATATGTTTTGAGAGCTCACAGGAGGCGTGGAGACTAATATCTTCGATCCAAGCTAAGACTTCATTGAAGGCGCTGCTAATTGATGCTATTGGAAGGAGCTAGATTAGATGATTATCTACGCGTGCAAGTACTCCATGATGGATAGTGAGAAGGTTTGGGCCGCTCGTGGGTAGTAAATGAGGTAGATGTTGTCTATTCAACCATCTCTAAATAAAGAAAAGGAGGAGCAGTCGCCTGCAGTTAGCAAATTTGAAATCGGTGCCATCACCTCTCCCTGTCGCCGTCTGCGCACGCTTAGTTAGGAGTTCTCTTCTCTCTCTTAGTAAATGAAGGCCATCTGAGCGCCACCGCTGAGCATTGTAGCTGTAGAGATTAAAGTATAGTCATTAAAGAAGATAAAGACTCCCCCCAACTAGTCGACGGCCAGGGAGATTCCCCAGCCGACCGACGGCACGAGGGCCCATTACTTGAGTGGCGCAACAGAATTTCATTTTTTTTTTCTTTCTGAAGTCGATAGGAACCTCTAGTCGGCGAATCTACATGTTCAACTGGCCAAGTGAGGAGCATTTCTGCCCGCGGATGCCCAGGCGCTGCCCTTCCAAAGAAAAAAGTGCTTCCTTATTTACTCTGCAAAAAGAAGTCCCGTGGCTAGAGGATTCGAACCTACAACCTCATCTAGAGAATACCTCCCGGTTATCCATGAGTATCACGGCCAATTTCTGAGGAGTCAGACGCGGGACATTATTTTCAAGACTCCACTATTATTTTCAGAAGGTTCCACATCGGATTTGAGCCTGCAACCTTTTCATCAATAAAGCTTTGCTTTATCCAACAAAGCAAGGCTCATTGATCAAGTCTTTAGAAGGAGAAGATTCTCAGCCCATACCCATGGGAAATCAATCTCCAATTGAACATCAATCAAGCACACATCGTCCGGAAGAACGAACAATGGAGGATTAAAGACTGAAGAGCCTAAGAAAGTTCAATCAAGGCGGTGAAATAGTGAATCGTCCAAGGCGGTCCAAGCCGACCTACAACTAGAAGCTAATATCAAAAGAAAAAAATCGAGGAAGTACTGGATTTAATTTTCATCTATTTTCCTTCAGTATTTGAAACGACATTTTCTTATTTCTAGTTGATTCCAAAGTATTCACTGAATTATGGGGGATTCATACGCAAGTAACATATTATTAGACATTCCTAAGTAGGAAGAGGATTATGCACCGTAGGAAGGGGGTAGACAAATAGATTACACTCCAGGTCTTCTAGAGATAGGCCAAGAAGAAATGCAGAAATTAGATATTTATAAAGAGTTGAATGGTTTGGATGAAAAAATGAACGATATCCAAGCGGATATGTTCATTGTTAAAGAAATCCAAAACGAAATGGGTACCCTTCGTACTTCAATTAATGAAGTTCAAGGGAAGATGGAACAAATTCTTAATACAATTTGTCCATCCTTACCCCTACCTGCACAAAGGGGTTCCTTGTCTATCCGACCAAGGAACCCATGACCTGGTAAAGGAACTGATGCCCCTTTACCTTTGCATAGTAATGTATCTTTCAAAATAAAAGATAATGAGGTAAATCCTCCTCATACTGCCATGGATTCTAGAAGCTTGTCTTTTGCAAAAGACTTAAAACCACCTCAATTTTCAGGGGAAGATAAAGACCGAAACAAAGATGCAGTCTTGACATTTTTAAAAAAATGGCAAGACTTGCATCAGTTGAAAAACACCTCTGAAGCTTATCAAGTCTTAGAAACAAGTTTATCACTTGGACCTAAGGCTTATAAGTCTGGATGAGCTTAAAGAAGGCTCAAAGAATCCTAGAAACATGGAATCAATTTGAAGAATTCTTCAAAAAAGAATTCTTACCAGAAAATGAGGATGAAAGAAACTGGCGAGAATGGGACAAAGTCCTACAGAGAGGACTTCCCCTTTCTCTATATATTTCTCATTATCAAGAAATAGTACTTAAATTGCAAAACCTTGATGACTTTCATAAGGTAAGAGGTTTCATCCATGGTCTCGACAAGCAAGTCAAACATGAAGTGAAAAGAAGTGGTCCAAGGAGTTTAGAAGATGCTATTAAGTTAGCACAAATCTATGAAGATCATGCTAAAACTGGAACACAACCACTTCATCTTGTCGGAGACAATAAAAAATTTAAACCGGGTAAAAGAAAGCTAGGCACATTCAAAAAAGATGACTTTAAAACCCCTAGACCTTCACGACCTAGGCTAGACCCTGAGGTTTGGGAAAAAGCCAAAAATGAGAATCTTTGCTTTAAGTGCCTTAAGCAGGACATCTAAGTAAGAATTGCATGACTAGGGGACAACAAAAAGCCACCCGTGAGATAAGAGGGAAAGAAAAAACAGGAATACACTTAGTCCAAACATTGAATCTCAAAAACAGTAAAGTTTGGAAAAAAGTGGAAGTTCTCCACGAAGATGACAAGCATCAGTGTTGTTTGTCTGACTCAATGTGGGTCCAAAACCATTTTGGACCTCATGACTTGATCAAACTTCATGCTTGCATAAGTGGTGAAAAGGCTAGAGTCATGATAGATTACTCGACCACTCACAATTTCCTAAATTACTCACTAGTGAAGAGATTAAAGTTGCCCCAGCAAAAGTCACATCATCAATATGTGGTATCTATGATGTAGGGTCAAGATAAGAAAGTCTGGGACAGTATGATCTATAACCTTGAAATAGAATTTCAAGGTTATAAAGATAAATTGGACTTTCAGATCATGCACATGGAAAGAACTGATGTGGTTTTGGGTAGAGAATGGCTTTGGGGTTTAGGGAAAACACTTAAAAGAAGCTATCAGCTGAATACTTTGGAATTTGAGAGAAATGGAATCCATTATCTAATTCAAGGAGAACATGATGTGCCCAGTACTCCTTTGATTTCTAGCATGGAGTTGAAAAAACTTGTAAATACCCAAAAAGCGGAAGTTTTTATGATACTTCCAACTGATGTAAACAATGTACATAATATAAATCCAATTTCTTATATCTTGTCTACTTTGTCTGAACATGAAAGGTTTAAATTTAAGTGTTTGATAAATAATTATCGGGACGTCTTTCCAGAAGAACTTCCCCATGGCTTACCTCCTTCTCGTGGGCAAGTCGACCATGCTATAGACTTGCTCCCAGGAACTAAGCCTATATGTAAATCCCCTTATAGACTCCCGTTTCCCAGCAGGCTGAATTAGAAAAGCAGTTAAATGAATACCTAGTTAAGGGATTCATTCAACCTAGTCTTTCACTCTGGGCAGCACACATTCTTTTAGTCAAGAAAAAAGATGGATCAATGAGACTATGCATTGACTATCGAGCCTTGAATAAAGTTACGATCAAGAATAAATATCCAATGCCCCGAATTGATGATTTATTTGATCAATTAAAAGGAGCTAAGATATTTTCAAAACTTGATCTCTGTCAAGGATATCATCAAATTAGAATTAAGTCTGAAGATGTTCCTAAAACAACTTTCAGAACTAAATACGGGCATTTTGAGGTTTTAGTCATGCCTTTTGGACTAACAAATGCCCCAGCCACGTTCATGACACTAATGAACACTATATTAAGCCCTTATTTGGGAAATTTTGTAGTTGATTTTCTTGATGATATTCTTGTCTATAGTCAAGATGCAGCCTCTCATTTAGAACATTTGGAAAAAAATTTCCAAGTTCTAAGAGAAAACAAATTATTCGAAAAAGAAGATAAATGTGAATTCTTTTCATCAGAAATCAGATATCTTGGACACATTATATCTGATAAAGGGATTCAAGTAGATCCTGATAAGGTCCAAGTTATTCTTAACTGGCCTCACCCTAAAACTTCAAAGTTTTTTAGGGTTAGCAGGATACTATAGAAAATTTGTACCCAACTTTGCAAAAATCTCAAACCCTATATTTGAGAAATTAAAGGGTAAACCTAAAAGTCTTACTTGGGAGAAGGAACAGGCTGAAAGTATGGAAATACTTAAAAAAACCTTAGCTTCGGCCCCGATTCTACAAATAGTAGATCCAAATGAACTCTTTGTAGTCGAAACAGATGCTAGTGATCTAGCAATAGGAGCTGTGTTGATTCAAAATGGTCGACCAATTGATTTTGAAAGCCAAAAGCTAAATTCAGCTCAAAGAAATTATTCTACCTATGAAAAAGAGCTTTATGCAATTGTGCATGCTCTAAAAAATGGAGACATTACTTGTTTGGCGCCAAAGTAACTATAGTTTTTGATCAAGCAAGTATTAAATGGTTTGCAAACCAATCTGAACTCTCAGATAGAAAAGCTAGATGGGTCGAATTACTCCAAGAATTTGATTATGAACTCAGATATAGAAAGGGAAAATTTAATATTGTGGCAGATGCATTAAGCAGGATGCCCATGTTAAATTCTTTGAGTTTCATACAAATTTCTAATGAGTTAGTAACACTCATGAAGGGCAAGTATCAAGAAGATACTAGTTTTAGCAAAGCCTAGAAGAAGGTTTCTACTCTAAGTACAAACTGAAGATAAGTTTAAACATTACAATATTCAAGATGAATATCTGTTGTACAAAGGAAAGATATGTGTTCCTTGTAAATCCGAACTTAGAAAAAAAGTTTTGTTTGAATGTCATGATGCCCCAAGTGCAGGACATCTTGGAATCAACAAAACTTATGAATTAGTAAAAAGGCAGTTTTACTGGCCTAGTATACATAAGGATGTACATAATTATGTACTTAGATGCACTAAGTGCCAAGTTAACAAAGCTAAAAAGTTTAAGATAGGGGGTTTGTTGCATCCCTTAGAAATTCCAAATGGAAAATGGGAAATTATTTCCATGGATTTCGTTACAGGCTTGCCACGTACCCCCTAAAGGTCATGATGTTGTTTAGGTCATAGTTGACCAATTGACCAAAATGGCTTGTTTCTTACCTACTCGAACTACAGTAAAAACTCCAGAATTGGCTAAATTATTCATAGAACAACTGTATAGACTCTATGGATTACCTCAAGACATAGTGCCTGATAGAGATAGAAAATTCACTAGTCATTTCTGGAGAGTTGTATTCAGTCGGTTAGAAACTAAGCTTAATTTGAGTACTGCTGAACATCCTCAAACGGATGGTCAAAGTGAAAAGAGTCAATCGAATACTTGAAGATATGTTACGAGCATATGTATCTTCTACCCAAACTAACTCGGAGGACTATCTACCGATAGTAGAATTTGCTTACAATAGTGCAAAGCATTCTGCAACAGAATATAGTCCTTTTATGTTGATGTATGGGTTTCAACCTAGAGCACCTTATGCAGTTGGACTTCAAAACAAAAAATCCAAGCAGCAAAGGATTTCTTATAAGATATGAACTTTAAGCTAAAACTAGCCAAGGAAAACCTCAGGAAAGCCCAGGATAGAGCTAAATCTTTTAGTGACCCTAAAAGGCGAGATATTTCCTTTCAGGTTGGTGAATTAGTATATCTTAAAGTTCTTGAGAAATCTGAAACATTAAAACAGGACCTTGTCCTAAACTCTCTCCGAGATTCTGTGGCCCTTTTAAAATTCTTAAAAGAATAGGGACTTTGGCTTACGAGTTAGAACTCCCAGAAGATTGTTTATTTCATCCAGTATTCCATGTAAGTCGATTAAAAAGGAAACTAGCTGAACAAGACAATCTGGTATCTTCGGATACAATCATTCAACCAATCTCCCTTCTTAACATCCCTCATGAACCTGAGAAAATACTACGCACTCGAGATAAGAAAACAAGAAATCATTTATATAAAGAGTGCCTAGTTAAATGGAGGGATGGAACCGAAGAAAGTGCTACTTGGGAACGAGTAAGTTCCATAAACAAAAGATTTCCCTCTTTTTCAACTATTGGTTAAAAAAGAGGAAAGCATCTTTTGAGAGTGAGTCCATGATCAAAAGAAATGAATCATGGTGCACGGGGGAATACTCCACATAATATACTAAGACACATTTTCGAGGAAGAAAATGTTAAAGGGGGGAAGAATGTTGCATAAATTATGGGTTAGACCCTCCAAAAGGAACCTATGTTTTTTGGATTTAACCCTTGAGGTTTTATTTCATAGAAGTCTCAAATTGAAGGGTTTGTTACCTTAGAAAATTAACCTAAGGGAATAAAACCTTAGTCTTGGGAGAAGCTTCTCCCAAGTGACACCTTGGCTAGTACGTGACTTCAATTGAAATAGAAGCCATGTGATTCTCTTTGGAAAGTATCCACATGAAGGACACTGGGAAGGACACATGGCTAAAATTTAAAGCATACAACTCTTGGACCTTTGGTATATATATGGGTGGATATGTACTCACTCACTCTCTGGTGGATGCTATACTCTAGGAAGGAATTTTTACAACACTAACTTCCCACAATCACTCTTGAATCAATTAGTGATTGATTTGATTCTCCAACTACCCTCAATCACGAATTCGTGGTGTTTCATTCCTCTTTTGATCAAGTGGGCTCAACCACTTAAGATTCCTTCACTGTTACATTAAGTAAAGACTTAAAAATTACAAGAGGGAGTTCACACGTGAACTCTAGCAGAAGTAGACATTTCCTTCAAGTTTCTAAGCCTTTTGATGACTCAAGCCAATACTTAGGCTTGTCATATACTTGCTCCAACAAGTAAAAAATAGGATTGGTAGCAAAAGGATATGCACAAACATATGGCATTGATTATGAGGAAACATTCAGCCCTTTAGCTAAACTGTCTACTATCAAAACACTTGTTGCATTAGCTATAGCTAAAGGATGTATTTTGCATCAGATGGATGTGAAGAAAGCTTTCCTACATGGTGAGTTACAGGAAGACGTATATATGGACTAGCCACAAGGATATGAAGATTCAAAGCATCTAGAATGTTTGTAGGTTGTTAAAGGCTTCGTATGGGTTTAAGCAAGCTCCTCATGCCTGACATGCAAGGACTGTCGATTACTTAACCACCATTGGGGTTTCTATGTGTGATGCAGATCATTCACCATATACAAGGAAAGGTGATGATGGCATCACCATTGTGGCTATTTATGTTGATGATTTGATTATAGATGGTGACAATGAAGCCAGCATTAAATAGGTAAAGTAACTCCTTATGTAGGAATTTGACATGAAAGATCTTGGTGTGCTTCACTATTTCTTGGGCATTGACTTTATACATATAGAAACATGTATATGGATGTTAGAATGGTAGTATGCCTTGAATATGCTCCAACAATATAGTATGGCTGATTGCAAGCCAATTTTTATGCCATTAGATGAGAATTTGAAGTTGGATACTACATCAGGTGAAGCATTGGAGAATGTTGATATGTACAGGAAAATTGTGGGAGGTATGATATATCTCATAATTACAAGGCCTGATCTAAGCTACACTATTGGACTTGAAAGTCAATTTATGCAGGTTCCCAAGAAGCCACATTTGGATGCTCTGAGGTGTACTCTACGTTATGTGAGTGCTAATTTGGATTATGCATTGTTTTATGAAGTTGGTGTAGATTTGCAGGTTCATGGATACACCGATGTAGATTGGGCTAGTAGTATTCTAGATAGGAGATCTACTAGTGGCTTTTTATTCTCACTTAGGACTGCAGCTTTTACATGGAGAAGCAAGAAGCAACCCACTATTCCTTTGTTGCATATAGAGGCTGAGTATAGAGGTGCTCCAATTGCAGCATGTGAGGCATCATGGCTGGAGATGCTACTTGCAGATGTAGGCATGGAAGTGAAAAATCCATCACCATCTATTGTGATAATCATAGTAGCATATAGTTAGCATGGAATCATGTTTTTCATGCTAGAACAAAGCATATCGAGGTGCATTATCACTTGATCAAAGAGAAGGTATTAGTAGGTGATATTGATCTTGTTTATGTGAGAATAAATGAGCAAGTTGCTGATATTTTCACTAAAGTACTTGGAGCAGAGAAGCTGAAGAAGTTTCTGAAGATGCTTGGATTAGAGGACATGACATTGAGCTTGAGGGGGAGTGTTGAGATATCAAGCTCAACATGTGATAATCTAGGATGACACGTATCACTTCTTCATTTCTCTGACATGTATGGTGGTCATGCCGATATATGTGAAGGAAACTTTATTGAGCTTTATTAGATTCATCTATTGAGAGTGATGGCACATTTTTTTCTTGCCAGCTCACTCCTTCCCGGACACTAGGTTTTTCCTTATGTACTATTGTTTATATATTGCACTTGTTGTATTCTTTTTTTGAGGTCATTTCTTGTACATTCCTTTTTATGTAATAGAAGAAGAAGAAGAGCATTCTTCCTTGCCTCAATTTATGTGTGTGCTTCTCCTTGATTGTGAGAGTGTGTGTGTGTGTGAGTTCTCTTCTTATCTCCTTCCTCATGACATTTACAAATTGAGACCAATCAAAGAGAGACTTCAAAGAGCCGAGTAAGCATCGTTGTATATAGATACAGGTATATTTCTTGAGATTAAATTGGGAGAAGAAAAAATCATTAGATTTTAGAGATTGCTTGCTTCTGTGATTGAGCATGTGCATTTGTGATTCTTAGATTAAGTAATTAATTAGAACGAATAGATAAACATGTAATAGCATCTATACCTTTGAGAGTGTTATACACTCAAATAGGGGAACAAATTACTATACATCAAGTGATTCAAAAAGTTATATTGAAGTAATGAACTCACTACAATCTAAGGATACATAGAAACATGAATAGATTGGATGCCAACACCTAAGGGTGAATACCAAGATTGGGTCATCTTCACAAACACCAGTGTTTTAGGAGCCTTGATGTGTCAAGATGAATATGGAGAGTGTATTGTATGTATGGAAAAGATCATACACCTTACTCTCCCAACATCAATATGCTGCTACAAAAGGGAGAATTGCTAGTAGACTAGATAGGATCTTATTATATGGTCACTTAAAAGCTGGAACAAATCACTCCTCAAGTGGTAGAAATATCAGATACTATTAGTTCCATGCTATATCCAATCAAATTGATATTGATCCCAACGCTCTACCTTCTTTAATCGGGACTATATATATTAGCAAGGTAATTCATGATGGATTATCTCTTAAAATTTACTTTGCTATAGGTTTCAAAGAATCCTTTTGGAATCTACCACTGTCTATGGGATGAGGTCTTTATCATTTTGACATTCACAAAGTTAGGTATCCAGATCCAATTTTACCACCCATGTATGAATATGAGAAGAATAAACCATGGTATGCATTATAAACGGATGACTAGAGATCATGGCCTACCACTATTATTGGATGGTATTCCAAAGATGTTACTCACTCAAACTCATGGTCCTAGGAGTCTAAAACCCTTGATTTTGATGGTTCCATCTAATGCAATTGCCATTACTATGGTACAAACACAACAATAACATCAAGAATTCCCTATACAATAGTTAAATCTAATCCTATCTAAGGAGCTCAAACATCTATGTTGGAGTTTGAGATCTGCAAAAGCACGTGAACAACACAAGGAAGAAGAAACAGAAGCTTGGAGCATAGCACACAATGAATGTACAAAGATAAGTGATCCCTTAGGGTAATTGGCATATATACTAGCCGAGGGAAAAAAACTCCTAAGGAGAAAAAAGTTCCCTGGTGGCCCTTATGTGTTCACACATATCACTTTCTAGATATATAAAAAAATCTCCCCTACGAGTGATCGGGTGAACAAGGAGCTAGTGCTCATGTAGAAGGAGGTGCCAAGCTATGTGGAATCAATCGACAGAAGGAGGTCAACCCAAAGCCTTGTGAAAAGCTTCAAACTTCTCTTGAGGCAGAACCCTTGTGAAAAGGTCTACAATGTTCTCTTGTGTGGGCACATATGCCCAATTGATCTCTCTAGTTGAGAACCTCTCCCTTAGATAATGATAGTGCACCTCAATGTTCTTAGTGCGAGCATGGGATACAATGTTCCTCACAACTGCCAATGCACTCTGACTATCATTGAAGATGGTGGTGGCAGAAGGCTCACCAACACCCAAATCAGACATAAGACATTTGAGCCACACACACTCAAGAGTCATTGTGAAAGCTTCCCTATACTCAACCTCATACCTACAAGTGGCCATAGTAGGTTGCTTCTTGCTCAACCAAGATATGCATAAGCTACTAAGCATGAAGCAAAAACCACGAGTGGACACACAAGTGTCATAGCAACGAACCCAATCAGAGTTAGAAAAGGATGTAAATCTAGTGGTAGTGATCCCCCCTTGTGATAAAATAATCCAAGTAGCCGGGTACCACCTGTTGGTGCAAGTCAACCACCATTTGATGTTTTGGATGAAGGACTGAAGTCAAAGATTGAAGAAAAGATTAGCATATGAAGCTTGAAGATAGCACACATTTAGGAAATGAAGACTTGTATACATATGTACCTTAAACTTAGAGTTAGCTCACTTATATCTTTGTTATGGTCATGAACTTGTACATATATGCCTATATATACAAGTAAAAAGTTGGGGCAAGGATGCAAGAGCATGACATGAGAAGAATTAGATGTTGTAAGAGTCATTAGACATTTTAGAAATGAGGAAGATGTCTCTCATCATTCAGATGTAAAGTTTTCTGAATAGAAGAAAAAGTTGTGCCCGATATTTTGTAGTGTTCTTCTTTTGTGTTTAATCTGTTGTGAAATGCTTTTGTACAAATATAATTCTATAGTCAATTGACATCTGTACAAGTTTTCATATCCTAATTGTGATCAGGTTGAGAGAATTAATTGTACGAACATTTATATGTGAAGAAGTGTTGAGTGTCTTCTGAAACAGGCACAATCTCGATGGTCAAAGAATTGATCATTACTCGATGCATAGTATAAAGTAGAGAAATTGGATAGAGAAAACTATCCAGCATGGTCAATGAGGATGGAATCTCATCTCATGAGCAAAGACGTGATAGGTTACATCACAGGTGAAGAAGAAAAACCACAATTCAGAGATCCTAGTGTTCCAACTAGGGATGAACTCTTAGATTTGAAGACTTGGATGAAGAGAGATGCTCAAGCAAAGAGCATTATCTACATGGGAGTCAATGACTACTTGCTACCTCATATTAGAGGTCTTGAAAGTGCAAGTGATATATGGAATGCTTTGGAGGAGCATTTCCAAAACGCTACAAAGTCCATTTCTGATTATGTAACAAGGATGAAGGACATTCTAAATGCATAAGGAGCAGTTGGTGAAGATATTGAAGAGGATAAATTTGTAAGGAAAATTCTCACAGGTTTGAAAGGAGATGAGAAATGGAAGCCATTCCTTTTGTCTACTGAATTGTCACTAGATCATTTCACTCCTGATTTAAATCAGTTGCTAGGACACATGCTAACTTTTGAGCAGGATGTCAAAGGAGATGGTGATAAGAGTGCAGGTCAAGAAATGTATTCAAGGATAAGAAGAAGAAAGAATAGCAAAGTCAAGCAACACGAAAATGAAGAACAAGGTACAACTAGCCAAGCCAACTTCCTAAGAGGAAGAGGAGGTGGCAAAGGAAGAGGAAGAGGCAGAAGCAATAAAGATGGGGCCAAATCTTGCTGGATCTATGGTAAGACAAATCATTTAGCTCATGATTGTTGCCATAATAATCAGAATAATGGAGGATATAGTCAAAACTTTAATTCAAGAGCAAGAGGTGGTAGAAACCAAAGAGGTAATTTCAGAGGTAGAGGTAGTAGAGGTTACTTTGGAAGAAATGTAGGTAGAGGCTTCCAGAGTAAATCCTACAACAACACCTACTACAATTATGTTTCAGATCAGAAGGAGGATTCAACTTTGATTATGAATGCAACTTGTGAAAGACAAAGTGAAGATCAAAGATTCTTCTACATTGACTCAGAGTGTAGCAATCACCTGAGTGGCAATATAGCTTTGATGACTGATTTGGAGAATAAGGTGAGAAATCATGTAGTTTAAATAGGTGATAACACAAAGCACAATGTGAAGTCCATTGGATAAGTAAAAAAATTGAAGCTTAATGTTATAAGGGCCTACTTACGATTATTATTCACACTTGATAACAGTGAGCAATTTTGTCTTTATCTGTGGGGCCCAAAGGATGGAAGCACTCTTTTGACTAAGGTTTTGTATGTTCCTACAGTTCCAAAGAATCTAATAAGTGTAGGGCAAAATTTTAGAGAAAGGTTATGAAGTAAGGTTCACTAATGATGGAGTTTTTGTGGAAGACCATAGCAATGGGTATAAACAAATTGTTTCAGGGAAGAAAGAAGGAAGGCTCTTCACATTGAAGATTCAAGGAAATGTTGGTCATGTCTTGTTTACTTATGGAGGACATAAGATCTCTGAGTTAGATCTTTAGCATGAAAGGCTTGAACATTTCAATGAAAGAGGTATTAAGGATATGATTAATAATGGTTTAGTGCTTGGATTACCTAATGTTGCATGTCAACACATGACATACAAGTGTGAATCATGTCAATTGGGTAAAGCTCACAAGACGACTTATGGTAAGAAATGATTTATGATTTAGAGAAGCTTGATTTGGTGCATACGGATGTGTGGGGACCATCAAAGGACTTTAGCATTAATGGTTCAAGATATTATGTGATTTATGTTGATGATGCTACTAGGTGGATCACTATATATGTGAGCAAAGATAAATTAGAGGTGTTCAATACATTTAAACAGTGTCATGTGTATGCAAAAAGAGTTTCAGGACAAAAATTGAAGAGACTAAGGTCAGATGGAGGGGGAGAGTATTTCTCTAAGAGTTCAGTGATTATTTGTGGAATGGAGGTATAAAAAGGGAATTTACTTGTAGGTACTATCCTCAACAAAATGGTGTAGGAGAAAGGAGAAATAGAACTCTTATTGAGTTTGCAAGGTCAATGATGAAGGAGAAAAATTGCCCTAATTATTTGTGGGTTGAGGCTGTGAATACAACTACTTATTTAGTGAATAGACTTCCATGTAAATCTTTCAATGGTATGACACCATATGAGGCATGGTGGGGTAAGAGACCTACCATAGATCATTGCAAAGTGTTTGGATGTTTGGCTTATGCATATGTGCCATCTCAGTTGAGGCATAAATTGCAACCTAAAGCTAAAAAGTATGTGTTCATTTATTACGATGATAAGCAGATGGGTTATAGGTTGTGGAGTCCATCATTAAAGCAATTCCTTGAGTCAAAGGATGTTACATTTTATGAGCATGGTACTTGGTATGCACGTACAATTAATATTCATGAAGTTGATGAAGAAGTCATGACCCAAAGAAAAGGGAAATCATAGATTCAAGTTTTTGATGATGAAGAGATTGTTGATGCTCAAATTCATAATGAAGAGATGCCAAGGTTTGATCCAGAATATGAAGAAAGAGAGACTTCAAAGAGTGGAGAAGCTAGAAGGTCAACAAGGAACAGAAAGAAACCAATAAGGTACAGTTATGTTACTTCATTTTTAACCACTAAGATTATGCTTACATGGTGAAAGTGGAAGAAGATCCTTCTACATATGATGAGGCAAAAGGAAAGGAAATTGGGAGAAAGCTATGCAGGAGGATTATGATCCATTGATGGAGAATGAGACATTTGGTTCCTCAGATAATCAAAAGATCATTGGATGCAAATGGGTCTACAAGACAAAGAGGTATGCAGATGGAAGTGTATCTAGGTATAAAGCTAGAGTTGTTGTGAAAGGGTATGCTCAAACATATGGAGTAGAGTATGATGAGACTTATATTCTTGTCGCAAAGATGAAAACTATAAGGATTCTCATAGCTATTGCTGCATGTAAAGCTTGGAAGCTATGTCAGTTAGATGTGAAGGATGCTTTTCTAAATGGTTACATTTTAGATGATGTTTTCATGGAGCAACCACAAGGTTTCAAGGATAAAAGGTATCTAGAGTATGTACGTAAGTTCAAGAGAGCTTTGTATGGTTTGAAGAAGGCCAGAAGGGCATGGAATTACAGACTTGTGAGGTTCTTGAAGGAGCTTGGTTTCCAAGTGTCTAAAGTAGATAGTAGCTTGCTTATTAAAGCAAGTGATGATGGCTTCATTTACATGTGCATATATGTTGATGACATAATTCTTACAAGTACAGATGAGAAGGGAATACAAAGCCTTAAGAAGCAGATGGAGAAAAAGTTCAAGATTAGTGACTTGGGAGACTTATCATATTTCTTGGGCATGGAGATTTCATATACTCAACATGGAGTATATGTGACTCAAGAAACGTATTTTAAGAACTTTCTAATAACTTGATCTTTTGGAGATTAACACTCTCCATCAAATCGGAACTGTATCACCCACAAGCTAATGGCCAGGATGAGAGTACTAATAAGGTTTTGTTCACCATTCTCACAAACATTGTGAATAATCAACGTTCGGATTGGGATCAATAATTACACCATGCCTTGTGGGCTTATCGTGTAGTCTATAAAATTGTGCTTAATGCTACAACATTCCAAATGGTGTTTGGTCGGAATGTCGTGTTACCTTTAGAATTTTTAATACCCACACTCAAGATCACTCAGGAGTACGAATGGACATGGCATGAGCTTTCCTCATGAATACTTGACTTAGAGTGTTTGGGAGAGACAAGACGGTGAGCAATAGTAGGAATCTATGCGGCTAAGAAGAGAAAGAAAGCCTACTTTGACACTCATATTAAGGATAAGGGATTACGAGTAGGAGATTTGGTGCTAGTTTAGACCTTGAGACAACATGCCCACAAGTTAGAGAAACGAGGTTATAGACCCATGATCATTAATAGGATATTGACTAGCGGTGGAGTTCAACTACCACTCTTGAAGGTGAAGTATTGCCTAATTATATTAGCGGATGTCGAGTTAAGCTATATCAGGAACCTTTAACTAAAAACATGCTTAAACGACTAACTCTTGCGAAGAAGCGAAAGGAAGAGGAGGAATGAATCAGAGTTGAAACCCAAGCAAAAGCGTTGGAACGCATTAAGTGAATGAGAATATGAAGGAGATGACTAGATAGAGAACCTCGATCGGTGGACGCCCCATGATACCCTGTAGCTATGTGCCTACTTGGAGGAAGAGATATCCCCAGTATCATTGATGGGAGACCATTAATTAATATCACTCTAGGATAGGAACCCATGCACACGTAGTGTAAGGCTTTAATTGACTCTGGTACAACCACAAAGGCAATTTAACTCTCTCTTTGTAGGGAATATGAAATTAAGCCTCTTGAAGTCTATCTCATTGGACTAGGTGGATTGGAAACCCCTTGCATAGGCAAGGTCGAGCTACCTATCTCTAGAGCAAAGGTGACCTTGATAGTAAAGCAGTTGGTTTGTCATGATGAGGATCTAATAGAACCTATGATCCTAGGCTAGGAATGGTTATACCATTACTCGATGAGTTTAAATCTTCGAAGAAGTGTGCTGAGTTGGAACTTATAGGACAATATCATGAACTTCCCCTCCAAAGTTGACACAGAGAGGTGTTGGATGTGACAGAGGTTCCCCCAACCTTGTGCGCATCAGCACACCCTACCAAACCCACACAGGAATTACCACCCATCCAGGGGTGGAAATGGGGTAGACAGACAAGAATTTGACAAGTATGGCGGCGTAAGACTCAATCTTTAGATGAATGTCAGCAGCCACCATTTCCAGGCAAGAGTGCAGTGGATCTCCCTTCTTTTCCAAAATAGCATGTGGATACAATATCTCACCCTCGGCAAGTGGCATGTTCACATCATCCACTTACTCATCGATGCAGCACATCAGCGTGGTTCGTTAGAAGTACATCAAAGTGGTTCGTTAGATAGCCCACTCAAGCATACCCTCAATTGAGGTGTATATGCAAAGTGACCGTACCTAGTGATTCAAACACTCGAGATCTTTGGCAGCCCTCTCAATTTCAATTGAGGCAACACATTTGGAAAATTTGGGCGCCCAAGTCCGTGGTGACAACTCAGTCCAAGTCTCAACAGCTCTGGGTACCTAAAAAGTGCTTAGGTCATACTCCAATCTTAGTCCGTTCTAGCAAGACCCTTTCTAAGAGTACTAGGCAACCCTACACACCTTCTTTTGTAAATTCCACTTCATCTCTTCTAACTCCCTGTGTGATACTAAAATGGATCCCCAAGCCTTTAGTAGTCACGACTACTCTCGACCCAATTCACCTTGACCACTAAGGCTATCCCCACAGAGTTCCAGGGTTTTATGGGGCCGATGCCCATTGAAGACCCTCTTCAAGGACAGATAGAAAGAGTAAGCACCAAGGCACACTGGTTCCAAGGCCTTGTAGGATCCCTGGGAGATGCGAAATTTGTATATGAAGTTAATCTGACGTACGGCACAAATGTGTGGAGATGCTACTAGTTCTTTTCACAAGAATTCAAGAACCTTAAGAATAGCAAAGATCTCCAACCAATATGGTAGAGGGTTGGATTCTCGAATTACTTCAGTGCACCCCTCCCAAAACTGTATTTTTATCGGTGTTATTACTTAATGGCTTCTATTAGAGAGCAGGAGCACAAGGAAGTGGACCCGTCTTTGTATTATCATCCTTGGCGAATGATCCACCCTTCAAGAATTTTACATTGTCTCTGGATTTAATTAGGACCGTGCTTAAGATTCACACCAACCATACACTCATAGAGAAGGAGCGTCTCATCCCAGAATTGATGAAGCAAAGTGACATTGATAAATGTCCCACCATCTTTGCCATCACCTTTTAGTTGAACACTCTACGAAGATTCTGTCTACAACACTTTGCCTTCCCTGCACAACCACTTATATTCAAGATCAGCTTGTATTGGACGGACATCAGTGGGAGAAGAAGAAGGTCGTTCATGGATGTTGTGCTCTTACATGCATCATATGCATCTTTCTTGCCTATGATATTGTTATAGAGAGATCCCTCATAGCGGAGCAATTACAACAATATAAGGGCTCCAACAAGACCACAAGACCCCCCAAAACCTACCGAGTCAAATGCATGTGCAGCACCATCCCATGCTTACAAGTACCAGTGTCACCATCACCTCAGTCCACACCCAAAATCTCTCTCTAGTGATCTCTAGTCCAACCACAACCAATGATTCCCCCTCTATGTTCACCTGAACCACTCCACCACACTTCGTGAGGTTTCACAAGTAGAGACCACCCTACCTACCACCATTATGACTACTGCCACTACGACCGTAGAAGCTCCTGCAACAACTTCTCCATTTGTCTCTGATTCCTTCACCTTCCCAGTTACAAGCTTGGGCACTAAGGATATCAATACTACATTTGATTTTGAGATCCCCGATGTGTTGTCTAGGGATTTTCAGTTTTCAGATACCCATGTCGTCTCTCAAGAATTTGAACACCTGGCTTACCCCACTACACCATCAAAGGGAGAGAATTATGACTCTGAAAATGAAGACAATGATCATATCGTGACAGACAAAGGAGACGCTGACATTGAAGCTAATTAGGACGAAGCACAACAATCAAAAGCACATGTTGAAGTTTCAGGGGAAGCTAGCACATATGAAGAAGAAACAGCTAAAGCCCTAGCTTACACCATTGCCATCCGACGGTTCCACAATAATATGAATAGAGTTTGGGCATAAACCAAATTAACAAAAGAACAAAGTAAAGCCATCTTGCAATAGGAACTGATCAGTGGCGGCTTTGAAGAAAATTTTATCTCTGCTATGCATAAGCTGGTTAAATCTCCCGGAGTGTCAAAACCATTGCGATATTCGCTCAAGAAACCCTTACCAAAGTTCGAGCGTCGGTGGGTTCGTATTCTCAAATGCCCAGGTACATACATTCCTGTCCCTCCTGGTGCCATCACATCAGCACCCCCTGTGGGTTCCTCCACGATCAACTTGATTGTGGAAGAACCTTCTTATGTATATACCCATACCGAAACCTTTCCCTCTCACCTTGTGCCGACCATATCCTTGCCTGATATCGTAAATAGCCCCGGTGTTCGTATTTCATCCCCCGTTTTTGTTTGGCCCCCTGAATCTAGCCCCGTTCTGACTACTACTCTCATTCCCCTAGTTTCCATTCCACCTATTATGATACCAACCACCATTTCCCTGCCCCCTCATTTCCCTTCATACACCACTAATCTGTTATACTCCTTTACGGTCTCCACCTAGCCAACCTCCTTCTATACTTCTTTCATATCCTTTTTGCAACCTCGATCTACACCCTTTCCGTTTCTAAAACCCTCTCAGGAACTTCCCCACAAGTTCCTTTCTTATGGCCACCAAGTACACTACCTCACTCACCTCTCACCATACAATTGCACCCACCACCACACACCATCGCACGGACCTCACTCTTTCATGTTGCAATCACTAAAGGTTCCACTAGTGACATGGATATCTGTTGGTGCATTTTACCCAAGCCTACATACTTGATATGCTTGATATTATGCTCATTTGTAAGTCACATGAGTAGTCATGTGAACACCTCTTGTAAAAGAGTTCTTTTTATCTCTTGTAATTGAAAAAAGAAAAAGGAAAAGGATGGCGTACCTCATCCATGATGTAAAAGCAAACTCGTGGCTCTAACTACCTAAAACCACGATTTTTTCAGCTGAGGGAATATCTCTTAACTTTGGGGATCACTTTTAGGTGGAGCCATTCGAATTCGAATTCAAAACTCCCTCCAAGAATAGCTATAAAAAGAGCAAGAAGGAAGAGGCGATTAGCAAGCCTTGTATGTGACCACTTCATGTCATTTTGTAGAGATTGAAGAGCTTACTCCATAGCTCTATCATTCTACTCCCATTGTGTAAATATTCATTGCCAATGTGGTTGTAATCATATGTGAATCTATACATTTATCATTATCTACTTCTCTGTTTTGTTCTCTGCTATACTCACTCAGAGCAATATCTTCGAAAGGTCATATCTCGAATTCTACCGCACCTTTTTCTGTGATTTAATGTGCGTTGGATAGCTCATACTGTCTAATTTTTGCATATAGATTTTCAAGGTCATTGAATTTACAATTGTGGCGATATCTGCATTTTACTGCTCACTAGTCTATCTCTACAGAGCCCCGAGAATTGTGGGCATGTTCCAAAAATTGATCAATCTTGTTCTTAGTGATCAGTCCATCATTTGAAGTGTTTTAACTTGTATTAGGAATCTTGCTAAGTCTATTTGCTATGCCCAAAATGAATTTATCTAATTGCTACCAGGTTGAGAGCACTGTTCAGTTTTTGAAGCAGGTGTATGTCCAAAAATATCAAGGTTTTGGAGCTAGTCTGCAACTTGTTTGTCTTCACTTAAACTTTTGGGATACATGTTCCAAAGTACTTGGCTGATATTTTGGTGGATTTAGGAAGCTCAAAGGGTCTACTAATCAACTTTGAAGTCTCAGTTGGCTGGTGTGAAGCTGGTTATAGCGGCACCTACTCACCTTTGGATTGCATCCACCATCTCTCTTCAAAGTGGTACCAGAGCATAGTCAAGCAACATGGGAGATGGATTTCCATCAACAATTGACAAATTGGATCGAAACAACTACCCGGCATGGTCTCTAAGGATGGAGGCTTACCTTCAAGGGAGGAATCTATATGGATTCATATCCGGAGATGAAGCAATGCCAACCATGAGGAACAAAGGGCAACCATCACATGAAGAAGTGGAAGGACTTTCGAATTGGTGTTCGAAGGATGCACTTGCAAGGTCCTATATTCTAAACTCAATCTCTAATTTTCTTTTACCTCATGTCAAGGGATGCAAGACATCAAGAGAGACCTGGAATGCACTTGCTTCTTTCTTCTCTTCCAACACTCGAGCAAGGAAGAACCAATTGTGGATGGAGTTCACAACAATGAAGAAAAGCCCGAAGCAAAATGTGACTGATTATGTCACAAATATGAAGGAGATTTCCGACCAGCTTGCAAGCATTGAAGAGGTAATTGAAGAGGATCAAATCATAAGACAAATCATGAATGGAATCAAAGCAGAAGACAAGTGGGAGTCATTCACAACAGCCATGGATTTATACATGGATATGCATGTACCTGACCTCAACACACTCATGGGCCAACTCTTCACTCATGAAGCAAAGATTAGCAAAGGTGGTGAGTCCTCAAGAGGTAATCAAACTTCTGCCTTATATTCTGATAAAGCTAAGGTCAAGGACAAGTCAAAGAATAGGAAGAATGAAGATGAAGGTAGCTCTTTCCAAGCAAACTTTGTAGGTAGAGGAAGAGCTAGAGGAAGAGGCAGAAGTGGAAAGCAAGGCAAGGGGAGATTCCAATCATCTCAACCTTGCAACATATGTGGCTTATCTAACCATACTACTGAAGAATGTTTCAAGAACCCGAGGAATGCAAGAGGAAGAGGATTCAATAGAGGTGGCTATGGATCAAATAGAGGCAGGTACAATGGAGGCTACAACAACAACAACAACTATCAAAGTGGCCATAGAGGAAGGAGAGACTACAATAACTATGCAGAGGACGAAAGTCAAGAAGATTCATTATTGATTATGAATCTATCAGTGAAGAAGGGTAAGGATGATGATCACATATTTTACATTGATTCAGGATGTTCAAACCATGTAGCAGGAAATGTGGCTTTACTTTCTGATTTGGAAGATCCTCATAACAAGCATGAAGTGCAGACAGGAGATGACACAAAGCACTCAGTGGAGAAGATATTTAATGTGAAGACATCAGATGGGATATGAACCTCTTAAGCAAAGTCTTGTATGTCCCTACAATTACCAAAAATTTAATAAGTGAAAAAGGATTGCAGGTTAGATTCAACCGATTTGGAGCATATGTTGAAGACCCAAGGCAAGGCTTTAGAAGGATTGCGAAAGGAGAAACGACAGGAAGGCTTTTCACTTTTGAAGTGGAAGATACAAAGAACATAGCTTTGATTAGCTATGGATCTCAAACTCTTACAGAGTTGGAGATATGGCACAAAAGGCTTGCTCAAATTGGTGAGAGGACACTCAAACAAATCTGCAGGGACCAAAGTGTACTTGGCTTGCCTAATATCACAAGGCAACACATGATTTACAAGTGTGAAGCTTGTCAACTTGGCAAGGCTCATAGACAACCTTTCAATAAGAAAGGATATATGTATCAAAATCCTTTGGATCTAGTGCACACGGATGTGTGGGGTCCAAGTAAGGAGCCATCTATATCAGGCTCAAGATATTATGTGTCTTTCATAGATGATTGTAGCAGGTGGACCATTCTATTTTTCATGAAGCACAAGGATGAAGTGTTTAATTGCTTTAAGAAGTATATTGCTCTTGTTGAAAACCAAACAGGTAGGACTTTGAAACGACTCAGATTAGATGGTGGAGGAGAATACTTCTCTTCTGAATTTGATGCCTTCTTGCATGAAAGAGGCATTAAAAGGGAAGTCACTACAAGGTATACACCCGAGCTCAATGGTGTAGCAGAGAGGAGGAACGAGCTATTGTCGAAGCTGCAAGGTCCATGCTCAATGAAAAGGGACTGCCAAACTACCTATGGGTAGAGGCTGTGTTTACAGCGACATATCTCATAAATAGACTTCCATCTAAGTCACTAGATGGAACCACTCCATATGAAGTGTGGAATGGATGAAGACTTAGTCTAGAGCATTGTAAAATCTTTGGATGCTTAGCCTATGCTCACATTCCTTCTCAAGTAAGAGGGAAATTGGATCCCAAGGCAGAGAAGTGTGTATTCATTGGTTATGATCAAAACCAAAAAGGATATAGATTGTACAATCCAACCAATAAAGGATTTTCTGTGAGTAGAGATGTAATTTTTTATGAAAACAAATCATGGTTTGATGATGACAGGAAAGTGAAGCTGCCATATGACTTGGATGAAGATCTTCCATCACTTCAACCAAAGGAGCCGAAGCAGATTGAAGAAAGTGATTCGGAGATTGACCTAGAAGACTTGGAAAGACTAAAGCTATGGAAGAACAAACGTAAAGCAAAGATGCAGGATGCGACATATGGACCTGAGAGCTCACATCAACCACTTAGAAGGTCTTCAAGGGAGAAGAAGAAACCAGAGAGGTTTGGTTATGATACTTCTTTGGTCACGAAGCACTCAATCTACATTGCAAATGATTCAACCAATGAAGAACCTACCACATTCGAAGAAGCAAAAAGCAAGAAAGCTTGGAGAGATGCAATGAATGAAGAAATGGAAGCCTTGAAGGAGAATGACACTTGGGAGCTTGTACCTAACAAGCCATCTATGAAGGTAATTGGATCTCGATGGATATACAAAATCAAGAGGAATCTAGATGGAAGTATAAATAGACACAAAGCAAGGTTAGTTGCTAAAGGGTTTGCTCAAACCCATGGTATTGATTATGAGGAGACTTTCTCTCCTGTTGCAAAAATTCCTACAATTAGGGTTCTCATAAGTCTTGCTGCATCTAGAAATTGGAATCTCTATCAACTTGATGTAAAGAATGCTTTCTTGAATGGATGGATTTCTGAGGAAGTGTATATGGCACAACCTCCTGGATATGAGGATGCACATCATCCTAACTATGTATGCAAACTAAAGAAAGCTTTGTATGGATTGAAGCAAGCTCCGAGAGCTTGGAATTTGAGATTAGTGACTTATTTGCAGGACCAAGGATTCAAAGCTAGCAAGCCGGATACCTCTTTGTTCATAAAGAGGAATGGATCTGAAGTGATCTATTTATGTGTGTATGTTGATGATATTATTATCACAGGCAATGATCTTGAAGGAACCAAACAGGTAAAGAGTCAAATGAAGGAGGAGTTCAAAATAAGTGACCTCGGACCACTCACTTATTTTCTTGGATTGGAGTTAATCTACACAGGTTCAGGTATATACATCACACAAAGGATGTGCATGACATGCTCGTCAACTTCAAGATGGAAAATACCAAGTGTGCAGGTACACCTATGGAGCAAAATCATAAGCTTAGTGCTTATGAAGGAGAGCCAATTGAAGACATCACAAGCTATCAAAGCTTGGTTGGAAGTTTGAACTATGCAACACTCACAAGGGTGGATATATGCTATAGTGTTAGCATATTGAGTCAGTTTATGCATAAGCCGAGAAGACCACATATGGAAGCGGCCAAGAGAGTCCTCAAGTACCTAAAGGGGACTATGAATGAAGGTTTGTTTTATTCATTTACTTCAGATATTGAGCTAAAGGTCTACTCAGATGCAAACTGGGCCAGATCTAGAGATGATAGGAGAAGCACATCCGGGTATATATCATTTGCAGGTTGTAAAATCATTTCCTTGTCATTGAAGAAGCAACCAACAGTGGCATTATCTTCTACCGAAGCCGAATATAGAGGTTTGGCTAATGCAACTCAAGAAATCATGCGGTTAAAGTCTTTGTACACAGATCTTGGACTTCATTCTCCAACACCTCACATTTTTGGTGACAACACAAGGTCACTATATCTAGCAGCTAATCCGGTATACCATGCTAGAACAAAGCATATTGAAGTCCACTACCATTATGTAAGGGAGAAGCTAATGAGCAAGGATATTCAACTATCCTATGTCTCTACAGATATGCAATGTGCAGACATGTTGACGAAAGCGCTTGATGGTACAAAGTTAAGTAGATTCAAGTTGATGATTGGCTTGCAGGAAATCAAGGACAATTGAAGACTTATTTGGAGGCCAAGCATGTAAGGCTTTAGAGGGAGTTGTTGGTGCATTTTACCCAAGCCTACATACTTGATATGCTTGATATTATCCTCATTTGTAAGTCACATGAGTAGTCATGTGAACACCTCTTGTAAAAGAGTTCTTTTTATCTCTTGTAATTGAAAAAAGAAAAAGGAAAAGGATGGCGTACCTCATCCATGATGTAAAAGCAAACTCGTGGCTCTAACTACCTAAAACCATGAATTTTTCAGCTGAGGGAATATCTCCTAAATTTGGGGATCACTTTTAGGTGGAGCCATTCGAATTCGAATTCAAAACTCCCTCCAAGAATAGCTATAAAAAGAGCAAGAAGGAAGAGGCGATTAGCAAGCCTTGTATGTGACCACTTCATGTCATTTTGTAGAGATTGAAGTGCTTACTCCATAGCTCTATCATTCTACTCCCATTGTGCAAATATTCATTGCCAATGTGGTTGTAATCATATGTGAATCTATACATTTATCATTATCTACTTCTCTGTTTTGTTCTCTGTTATACTCACTCAGAGCAGTATCTTCAGAAGGTCATATCTCGAGTTCTATGAAACCTTTTTCCGTGATTTAATGTGCGTTGGATAGCTCATATTGTCTATTTTTTGCATATAAATTTTCAAGGTCATTGGATTTACAATTTTGGAGATATCTGCATTTTACTGCTCACTGGTCTATCTTTGCAGAGCCCCGAGAATTGTGGGCATGTTCCAGAAATTGATAAATCTTGTTCTCAGTGATCAGTCCATCATTCGAAGTGTTTTAACTTGTATTGGGAAGCTTGCTAAGTCTATTTGCTATTCCCAAAAGGCATTTATCTAATTCCTACCAGGTTGAGAGCACTGTTCAGTTTTTCCAGCAGGTGTATGTCCAAAAAAAGAAAGTTTTTGGAGCTAGTCATCTTGCAACTTGTCTGTTTTCACTTAAACTTTTGGGATACATGTTCCAAAGTACTTGGCTGATATTTTGATGGATTTAGGAAGCTCAAAGGGTCTACTAATCAACTCTAAAGTCTCAGTTGGTTGGTGTGAAGCTGGTTGTAGCGGCACCTACTCATCTTTGGATTGCATCGACCATCTGTCTTCAAAATATCTCTCCCACCGCTTCATCAGATGCATAATTACATGCATCCACCACACCATGTAGCACATCTCACACGTCACGTATTCGCACGTCACTTTTGTCACTTACCACAACATCCACCATCCCTACCCTACTCCCACTCCCATTGCATTACAAACCACCCCGCATGTAGCATTCCCCACCCTTGCATCATCATCATCATCCACTTTTGATGCTACTATCCAGCAAATGATACAATGTCTTGAAATGACTCACAACATTCACGTCCACTTCATCTTGATGCTTGTTTGTGTTCTTTCTTGTTGTCAATATTGTGTGTTCACATATGTTGCATAATTGTTCATGCATATTCATGTTGCCTGTTTCAATTCTTTCTTTCATGCAAATTTTGCTTCATGTCACGTTGCCTACTCATTCATCCATATAATCAATTTTTTCTTCCATGTTTTTTATGTTGCCTCATAAAGAATTTGATGCTTGGAACTTTTGTTTTTCAAAAAGACTAGAGTGGTGCTTTCAGAGGAATTGCAGGTTTAGTGGGGGTGAATGTCATCAAGATTTTCTCTCCTCTCTCATTCATGAAGGCCTACAAGAAACACATTCAATGAAGGTGGCCAGAATTCTCTAAGAATTCCAAGAAGCATCAAGGATGTCAAAGGGAGTTCACATGCAAAATTTGGAAGAAATCAAGCAAATTCTGGGGATCATATGTGGCTACATCTTTGTAGAAATTTTCAGGGCTATCAGAGCTTCCTAGACACCTTAATGCCACCTTGCAACCTTCCAAATGTAGTCAAACTTGTACAAGGGAGATTCAGATGGGAGTTTTTTCTACATATTCCTAAAGGAAAACTTTCAAAACATAGCCCTACAAATTTTCATCTTCATCAAAGGATATTTGAAGGGTCAAATAGCACAAAATCCAGTTTTCAAAGTCATCGCAATTTCCTAGAATAAGAAATTTTTAGGCTTGAAGGGTTGCCAAATGGCAAACAATGATTGAACGATGTTGTATGGTCAAGATGAGTTCACATTCAAGCATGGAGATGCCTAAAGCATAAAGCAAGGAGGATCCATGAATTTTTTCATTGGATAAGCCTTTTTTGATGATCAAAGATCAATAATGCAGAGTTTGTGCAAAAATAGTAGCTTTTCTTATCAAATTGATGTCAGCATTGATCCAACAGTCCAAAACAGCCACAGATCCAATGGTGGAGAATGAAGGTGCATAATTTTCTCCCCTTTGCCCTAGATATCATTTAAAGAACCAATCCTAACCATCCATTTGATAAATCCAATGGTTGTAATCAAAAGAAGATGATCCGGGGTGAGAGTTGATTTCTCTAGATCCAAGGACCCAAATTCATTCAAAAAACTTTATAAAACCCTCTCCAAACTCCTAGAGCATCATTGTTAGCCATTCGTAGGGTCCTTTCTAGCACATGGTTTCCTTGAGACAATCACCCTCAGTTGAGCGTGTGAGGATCCAAGGTGGGCTTGTAAGAGCAAAGTTCCTAGATTCAATTTTTAGGCTTCCTCTCTAGGATAGGCTCATAAACCCAGTTTCTCTTTCTTTGATCACCCTCAATGGAGTGTGTGAGTGAGTTAGATCTGGTTTTATGTGTCTTAGACTTCTTTACAAACACATTATAATCCTAGAAAGACATAGGGTCAATGAAGTGGAACCTATCCTCTTACATGTAACATTCGGTTGAACTATCATGGTGAGAGGGTCGTGCGGACCACCTTTGACCTATAGAATTTGTAGCTTGACGTTTCACAAGATTCATGTATATGTTTGTCACAGCAATATTGTCTAATTCATGTCTCATGTCTCTTATCTCTTTGTCTCTTATATGTTTTTTACGTGTCACCTTCTATCTCTTTCTATGTTTGAGAAGGCTCCGCAGTATTGCATTGAACCAGTGAGGATGATCCACTAAGGTTGAGAGAATAACTTTCTATTCATTTTTTACATCATGACCCACATGCATTCATACCACCCACAAAAACCCATGCTTATGAATTGATTTTTGAAAGTGTATAAGAATCTCCATTCATGGACCATTCTTTCTTTCAAAAGTTGATTCATGTGTGTGGTTTTCTTTTTGTTCTCATCATTCATACATCCATATGTTCCCCTTTCATAATTAAATCATGACATATCTCCTCCCCATACCCAACTTCATCTTCACCTTCACATTTTTATCACAAAGACCTTCCAACACTCACTAGCTTCATACACTGTGTGTGCCGCAATCGGACCCGATTCACCCGGATTGCGATCACCTCCACAACGTATCACTTTTTCATTTCTCTAAAAATTATAGTGTTCATGCTGGTACATGTGAGGGACACTTCATTGAGCTTTATTAGATTAATTTACCGAGAGTGATGGCACATTTGTTTCTTGCTAGCTCACTCATTCGTGGACATTAGGTTTTCCTTATGTACTAGTCTTTATATATTGCACTGTTTGTATTCTTATTTTTAGGTCATTCTTGTACATTCCTTTTTATGTAATAGAAGAAGAAGAAGAAGACCATTCTTCCTTGCCTCAATCTATGTGTGTTCTCCTCTTTAATTGTGAGTGTGTGTGTGTGGGAGCTCTTTTCCTAATCTCGTTCCTTGTGACATGGTATTAGAGATAGTGTTCCATGCTTGGAGAATCAGGATGATGAATTTCTTGATGGGAAAAGACTACTGGAAGTACATCGAAGGAGAGAATGAAAATGCTCGATAGTTACTAGAGAGGAATTAGACTCCAGATGAGTTAAGAGCATATGAAGAATGAAATCAAGGAGCACGAAAGGTAATGTATTTGTAAGACAATAGTTACGCAATATAACACAGGAGCGATAGCAGAGAGGATAACAGATATAGGAGAATCTCAATAATTTTCTATTAGCAGCAAGTACAAAGATGATGGCGTTGTCCACCCGTGCGCTCTCAAGGTAGAGCTTAAATGGCGATCTTGACAACTCTAGATAGGGAGATACAAGGTAGAGGTATGCTGGCTCAACTTGATGTCTCAGGTGGTGCAGAAGTCATGTATATGTAGGATCATGGGTGGCCTGCCATGGACGGCTATACATCGGCAATGCAGCATGGGCGGCCACCGCCCGCGTAATTGCCATACACGGCTTAGACTGGTTGAACCGACCTAACAAATATAAATGATTTCTCGCCCCCTTGGACCCCCCAGCTGGGGCTACTCACCGCTGCCCCAAACCCCACAATTGGGGAGCCTGGTAACTCCCTTTCCTTATAATACCTTACATGGTCCAATATGACCTTCATCCAACATGCAAGTTGGGATTCCCATCAATTGGGTAATGCACGCTTGGCTTCTCCTCATAAAGGGGGCCTTACAAAATGTGCATACAATCATGAGGGGTAGATTGATCATATACTAACAGTATTGGCTATCAATTAGCATACAAGATAGCATGATTGGGCACATACATGATTTCAAGACTCCTAAAGAGGCTTGGAATAGTTTGGTCACATTGTATGAGACCAGAACGAGGTACACACACTAGAGAAAAAGGGCATGTCAATAAGTGGCTACACCCTGAAAATCAAAAGTATATGTGAGTCACTTGCATCTATTTGCATGAATGTAGATGATGATGATAAGGTAGAAGTGTGCTTTTATGGTTTAGGAGTTGCATATAAGCAGTTTATAACTTCTATATAGACCAAGGAAAATATTTTGAATTGTTGGTCTGGTGTCTATGTTGATTATTGAAGGAAAGAATCTTGTTGAGGATTAAAGCCCCCAAGGAAAACCGAGTTTTGAGTAGGTATTTTACTCTAGAAGAGGAAGAGGAAGAGCCAGAGGCTTCGAAAGTGGAAGAGGACACAATAGCAAAGACCAAGGTCAACAACAGAATCATGAAGGAGGAAGAGGATAGTTTCAAGGCACGGAGAGCCAAAGAGGTTGCAGAAATTTCCAAAGAAATGATTCAGGTAATGACAGTAAAGGATGCTAGAATTGTGGTAAACCTGGACACTTTGAATGTGATTGCAGGTTGAAGAATCAAAATAACAAAAGGAAGCAAAACAACTATGCATCCACAAGTGTAGATGATTATGAGAAGTCCATGGTTCAACATCACATGATGAAAATGATGTCTTCTGGTGTTTCAAAATCAAAATATAATGTCTGGTATGTTGATTCAGGTGCTTCGAATCACATGACCAATCATGCAGAATGGTTTCCTACTTTGCACAAATTGCAAATTCTTGGATATATTAAAATAGGTGATGACACATCACACCCTATTGAGCATATAGGAAACATAGCACTATCTATGGAGGATAGAAAGGTAAACATCTTGCTAATGTGCTGCATGTTCCAAAACATAACAAATTATTTGGTTTTTGTTGGACAAATGGTTGACTATGGATTACAAGCCGATTCAATGCTGATGGGTTATATGTAGAAGAGTACAAGTAGGATGGATGATTGATTCTCAAAGGGAAAAAAGTGGGTAGGATGTTCATCTTAAATGTGAAAATTCTTGAAATGAATGTAACCGTGTTTGCAAAAGGTGCACGAGTTATTGTAGATATAGAGATGTGGCACAAACTGATTGGACATGAAAACTTGGAAAGGCTAAAATTGATGCAATCAAAGGAGATTGTTCATGGACTACCAAATTTCAAGGTTGCAAAGATGCAAAAGGTAGGTGCAACATGTCAATTTTCTAAACACTCAAGATCATCATTTTCACATGACAAGCATGTTAGTGAGAATGTGCTAGAAATAGTACCTACAGATTTTGGGATCCTGCAAAGACCACATCTATGGGAGGTTGTAGGTTTTATGTTACTTTCATTGATGACCATACACAAAAAGTGTGGGTATACTTCATGAAAGAGAAGAGTGAGGTGTTCACTCACTTTTTACTTCAAGAATTTTAAATGTATGGTTGAAAGCAGATAGAGACGTATATTCAAACATCAAGATCTGATGGAGGAGGTGAATACATGTCAAACAAGTTCAACAACTTTTTAAAAATTCATGGAATTTGACATCACTTTTCATGCAGGTACACACCACAATAGAATGGCATTGTTGAACGCAAAAATAGAAATATTACAGAAATAGCAAGAGCCTTGATGGCTAAGAAAAATATGGCTCATTGTTATTGGGTAGAAGTTGTGCATACGGCTGTATACATCATGAAAAGAAATCCAAGTGGTGTTGTACATCAAGTTACACCTAAAGAGAATTCACACGTAAAAAGCCAAACTTATCACATATGAAAGTTTTTGGTTGTATTGCATATGTACATGTTCCACATAAGTTGAGGATGAAGCTTGATCCAAAATCAGAGAAATGTGTCTTCATTGGATACTCCCTTGAGCAAAAGGGATATAAATGTTATAATCCACTCACATGGTAGGTGAAAGTGATCAGAGATGTGGTATTTGATGAAATGTCAAACTTCTATGCAGATGCCAAATATGGGCTTAATCTTGAATCGAATGACAAAGAAAATGCTAAAACATCGAGTGCAAAATCTCAAGTTTTGAGTGGACCGGATGCATCACCAAGCAATAGTTCCAACTCAAATCCATGGATTGGAAGAGTGCACTGAAATTTCAGTCCAACAAATTCATCAAATACATCCAAGAAAGGTAAAGAAAAGCTTTCTATTGGTAGTAAAACATGTGCAGGTTTTGAAGTTGTTGATGGAGATTCAAGCAGTTCAGAAAAGATTATTGATGAGGAACTTGGATTGCCCTCTGTGAAGACTTGAGGAGTAAGAAAGCATCATGCAAATGATACAAGGAGAAGTGACCCAGGACCAAGAAGATCTAGGAGGATGCAGAATTCAGTGCAACAATCGACATATGATAGTTACATGGCTCGTCATTGTGTCTATATGATAGCTATGAAGGACAATCAATCAACAAAGGCAAAGCAACATTGGTGGAGTTGGATGAAGAAGGTAATGAAGTTGAAGATGATGAAGGACACATGATGGAGAAAGAAGCCACGTCAAAGAAAGAGATCAAGTTCCCAAGGCAAAGGAGGTTTAATCCTCCAAAAGGTGAAGAAAGGAAGTCTTCTAGAGTTAAGTATCCAACTCAAAGGTTTACTTATGATTCATACATGTCAACGCATTATGCATATATGAACAAAGTAGTAGAAGATCATGAGCCCGATTGCTATGAAGATGCAAGCAGGTACACCGAATGGAAAGAGGCAATGCAAGAAGAGATCGGCGCACTTGAGGAAAATCAAACATGGACTCTAGTGCCCAAGAAGGAGAACATGAAGGTAATAGGTAATAAGTGGGTGTATAAAGTAAAGAGGAATTCAGATGGATCTATTTCTAGGTTCAAAGCAAGATTGGTGGCCAAGGGTTTTGCACAAACCTATGGAGTGGACTTTGAAGAGACATTCAGCCCCGTGGCAAAGATGAGCACCATTAGGACACTCATTGCAATGGCTGCTAGCAAAGGATGGAAGCTTTTCCAATTGGATATCAAGAATTCCTTTCTCAATGGAGACTTGGAAGAAGAGGTAAACATGGAGCAACCACTAGGTTTTGTTCATAAAGAGTTTCCACATCATGTTTGTAGGTTGAAGAAGGCACTTTATGGCCTAAAGCAAGCTCCAACGGCTTAGAACCAAAGATTGGTGGACTATTTGATTAAATGTGGTTACAATCAATGCAAGGCGGATCCATCTCTCTTCATCAAACAAAGAGGAGAACTTGTAGTCTACATATGTGTGTATGTAGATGATCTTATCATTAGAGGTAATGATACAAAGGGCATTGAGGAGATCAAGCCAAAGCTTGGAAAGGAGTTTAGGATATCTGATCTTGGAGATCTTAGGTATTTTCTTGGCATTGAAGTTGTATACAAAGAAGAAGGTATTATGCTCATACAAAGGAAGTATATTCTAGACCTACTTGAGAGGTTTGGGATGCTACATTGCAAGCCTATTTCAAATACCATGGAAGTTAATGTAAAGCTAAGCTCCATTGACGGAGAGCCATTAGAGGATGTAACTTTTTATCGCTCTATTGTAGGCTCTTTCAATTATGCCACAATAACTAGGCCTGACATAGCATATGGAGTTGGAGTGTTATCACAATTTATGCATAGTCCAAGGACTACACACTTGCAAGCTGCAAGAAGAATGTTACGATATCTCAAGGCCACTATAAATGAAGGATTGTTCTATTCATTTGATGATGATATGCAGGTCAAAGCTTATTCTGATGCGGATTGGGCCGGTTCCAAGGAGGATAGAAGAAGTACAAGTGGTTACCTAGTCATGCTAGGTAGCAAGATCATCTCATGGATTTCAAAGAAGCAACCCACGGTGGCATTATCTTCCACCGAGGCTGAGTATAGAGCTTTGGCTCAAGTCACATGTGAGCTAATGTGGACTAAGAAGTTATTTATGGAGCTTAATTTGCAGGTTGACACATATCCAATTTTTTGTGATTAGAACCAAGCATATTGAAGTGCACTATCACTTCATAAGGGAAAAGGTGATATCCAAGGAAGTTTCAGTACATCATATTGGTACCAAAGACCAAGTTGCCGACATGTTTACAAAGGCTTTGGATGGAATGAAGATTTCAAAATTCAAGCAAAGCATCAACATGAAGGAGCTTGGGTGAGGATGAAGAATTGAAGCTTGAGGGGGAGTGTTAAAAGTCAAGCTTCAAGCTACAAATTCATGGGGAATCTTTTATGGACATGTGTAGCAATCAAAGGAAGCCAAAAGCCATGAGATTCCATCAAGAAAAGTCACTCAACCACTCCCCAATTTATCTCAACTAAATCCTCCAAGTTAGGAGGCTGATTTGGGAACGTAGTTCTTAGATTTTAGGGGCACACTTCTCACTATAAAAGGAGCATGTATCCCGACTTCTTTTGGGCCATCTTCTTGGAGTTTTAGCTCATGTAAAGTGAGCACTAAGTGCTGGAGTTGTGATAAGGAAGCCCATTGCTTAAGCTAGCCCCTTGCTTGCTTGTTTGTTTTCTTTTAGTAGGCATATCTATGTGTGTGCGCAGGCAGTGTTGCAACTCTCTACCCCTGAGTTGTTAGCATTGGTTCTCCCTCATATTGTATCCATTTGATGTAATTATTGTCTCATTGGATAGCTATTAGACTCTATTTTATTCTCAAAAATTCTCTAGAGCATTCTCTGAGTAATCTGGGAGCAACATTCATTTTAGGGAGGTTGTATGATTGATATCTCTCTTTGTGTCTAGGCTCTGTTGGAAATATTTTGCTCTCTGTTGTAAGGGCTGGTTCTCCTTCTCTATTTATCCATTTGCTATGATTTTGGTGGCATTGGGTAGCTATTCGAGTTCTCTAAAGTTGACCCAAGTTTGAGATTCATTCTATGTATAATCTCTGAGAAAAGCTTGCTGGAGTGAAGTGAGGTCTCTGCTTGACTAGCAGTTGTGAGCATTCAACTAGCTCATGTTGTAGACATTGTTTCTCTTTGTGTAAGCATCTATTTGAAGTAAAATTTGTTTTGTTGGAAAGCTCTTGGTGTGTACTACACGTCTACAAAATCTCACTGGAGTTCTTTGCATAAGCTCTAAGTAAGAGCACTTTTGGTGTGCAGAGGTCAAAGAAGGATACTTGTGGAGGTCATTCGCGCTTCATCGTTGCTTAGGGGTTGAGATACTTCCCCCATCAGGTAGTAATCGAGATAGAAGATCTACTAGTAGCTTTCTATTTTCACTTGGTGGTGTAGCTATTACATGGAGTAGCAAGAAGCAACCCAGTTTTTCCTTGTCAAGTACAGAGGCTACATATAGAGCTGTTGCAATGGCAGCATGTGAGGCATCCTGGCTGGAGATGCTACTTGCATATTTAGGTGTGGAAGTGAAAAAGCGTATCACCATCTATTTTGATAATCTTAATAGCATACAATTAGCACCGAACCCTATTTTTCATGCTAGAACAAAGCATATCGAGGTGCATTATCAGTTCATTAGAGAGAAGCTATTAGTAGGTGATATTGATCTTGTTTATGTGAGAATAGATGAGCAGGTTAAGACTCCCCATAATTTTCCTGTACATAGTAGCATTTTCCAATGCTTCACTTGATGTAGTATCCAACTTCAAATTCTGATCTAATGGCATAGAAATTTTCTTATAATCATCCATACCCTATTTTTGCAGCATATTGAGGGCATATTGCGTTTGCGACATCCATATACCTGTTTCTGTATCTATGAACTCAATGCCCAAGAAGTAGCACAACACACCAAGATCTTTCATGTCAAATTCCTTTATAAGAAGTTGCTTTACCTCTTTAATGCTTTCTTCATTATCACCACCTACAATCAAGTCATCAACATAAAGAGCCACAATTGTGATGCCATCATCACCCTTCCTTGCGTATAGTGAATGATCCTCATCACACATAGAAAACCCAATGGTGGTTAAGTAATCTGCAATCCTTGCATGCCATGCACGAGGATCTTGCTTCAGCCCATACAAAGCCTTTTGCAACCATCTTGGATGTGAGAAAGCATTCTTCACATCCATCTAATGAAAAGCCAATCCTTTTGTTGTGGCTAATGAGTTCATTGTGGCTAGTCCATGTATGCTTCTTCCTATAACTCACCATGTAAGAAAGCATTCTTCACATCCATCTAATGTAAAGCCAATCCTTTTGTTGTAGCTAATGAGTTCTCACACTAGACATTTTAGCTATAGGGCTGAATGTTTCCTCATAATCAATGCCATATGTTTATGCATGTCCTTTTGCTCCCAATCGTGCTTTGTACCTGCTTATGCTACCATCAGCGTTACGCTTTACCTTGTAAACCCACTTACAGCCTATAGGTTTCTTCCCTTTTAGCAATGAAACCAGCTTCCATGTATCATTTCCATAAAGCACAGCCATCTCCTCATGCATAGCTTTTTCCTAATCTACATTTCCAATTGCATCTTCAAAGCAAGAGGGTTCAACATCTTGTATTACCTTTGTCATGTAGGCAAAATGATGAGCCATATAATTGTCATACATCAATCATTGCATTGAATTCCCCATCCTCCCAGATCTTCTTGGTCCTGGGTCACTTCTCCTATATCTACATGTGTTTTTCTTACTTCTCCAAGTTCCTCATCAAGATTCTTTTCTTAACCAATTGAATCTTCATCAACGTCTTCAAAACTTGCACATGTTTTACTACCAACAAAAAGATTTTCTTTACCTTTCTTGGATGTATTTGATGAATTTGCTGGACTGTAATTTCCACACAAACTTCCACTCCATGGATTTGAGTTGGAACTATTGCTTGGTGATGCATCTAGTCCACTCAAAACTTGAGATTCTACACTTGATTTTTCAGTATTTTCTTTGTCATGTGGTTCTAAGTTTTGTTCTTCTTTGGCATCTGCATACAAGCTTGACATTTCATTAAATACCACATCTCTGCTCACCTTCACCTGTCATGTGAGTGGGTTATAACATCTATATCCCTTTTGCTCAAGGGAGTATCCAATGAAGACATTTTTTTTTGCTTTTGGATCAAGCTTCATCCTCAACTCATCTGGAACATGTACATATGCAATAGAGCCAAAGAATGTTATGAGTTATGAAATATGTTGAACAAGGAATTGTTGGAGTGTTAATTTATTAATGTATTAATGTGTTTTGATTTTTTTTTTATATAGTAGTTGAAGGTTCATGAGGGTGTGAAAGGCATGAAAGGACGGGCATCAATAATCTGACTTTAAGGAGGAAATCAATAAATCCAATTTAGTTTGTTAATAAACCCGAGTAGAAGGTTCTATTGTTAGAAATAGTTAGAAAAGTAGTGGTTATAATAAGGGAAATTATAGACCGTAATTTTTGATATTGAAAGCAAAGGCTTTCTTCAAAAGTTACCAACTTTTACTTTCACACTTGCTTTTCGAGGTCGCTCTCATGTAACCACTCTTTTTGACATAATAAGAAATTCCTATAAATACATGCACTCTATGGATTGCCAAAATAGAGTGCATTAGGGGAGATTGCACCCAATACTACATTCTGTCTGGTCTCCTGGCATGCCTATTTTTTTGTGTTTTGTGCATTGGTAACCTCTATGTGTGTGTGAGCTAGATCTTGATAAGAGTGGTATCAGAGCCAGGTTTGCATCATTTCTGTTCGTTTTGGCGATTGTTCTTTGTTTCTTTGTTCGTTGTTCGCAATCTGATTTCGATTCCGGTTATGTTTTCATTTTCATTTCTGTTTCCATTTTAGTTTCCGGTTTCCATTTTCATTTTCGCTTCCATTTTCGTTTCAGTTCTAGTTCTAGACCTACATTTATACCTACATTTACTCCTTCGGCTTACTGCAAGGCATCGACTAAGGCATAGAACTTAGCCAGAACATAAGGCATTACTTTGGCATCTTTGGCACCCAAGGCTCCCTTGGTGATCGTTGGCAGTCGTTGGCTACACGCGAACCAATTTTAATCTATGAGTGGCAATAAGGAGTTTTATATTCACCAAGGTGGGAGGATTTGAATCCACAACCTCACTCACACAAGGGAAGTGTTTTACCACTACACTCTATTTGTGTTCTCACTCTATTTCTCTTTTCTTATATTTAACATAACTTTCATCTCTTTCGTACTTTTTCAATTCCCAAGAACAACCCTTCCTTTTTACGTTTTAACTCAAACAATCTCAAAAATTATTTTTACATATCTAGCAAGAGGTTTTGTTCTCTACATCCTGATGGACCCTACGAACAACATGGAGGATTTCGGTGAGTCAACTCTACCTGTGGTAACACTCGAGCAACAACTTGAGCTCCTCCGACATGAACTACGAGGTGCTCAGAACGAGATCTGACAACACGATGAAGTACTCCAAAAGATGCAAACTGATGAAGAAAACCTTATGATGGTAGTCAAATCTATTGTCTCTGCCCAATCGGATGGCACACATTCCAAGATTATTGTTAAGAATTACCACTTTTTACAGTTTGATGGCCGTAAGGATGGCCCTTTTGACCTTTCATGGTTGTCACAGTTTGATGATTTTTATACTGATGAACCATATGCTGAAAGTGAAAAAGTCAAATTCGCCACTAACTATTTAGTTGAAAAAGCTCAGCTTTGGTGGCATGATCTTTGTCATAGTGTAGATTGTCCAAGCGCATGGAAGGCTTTTCAAGAAACGTTTAAGGAGTGTTTTCTATCCCTACAATTCAACCTACATGTTCGACAATTGTGGGCTAAATTTACATGGATGGAAGGTGATATGTTTACAACCTATATGTACCGATTCTACCAATATCTAGTATTTGCTTGAAGATGTTTTAGAGGATACTATGAAGCGATGTAGATCATGCCGACCTACATCACTTCATGAAGCTATCGCCTTTACTCAGGATGCGGAGAATGAGTACCAATCCATTATCAAGAGGATCGGTTTGCAGCAGCCACATCAATAACAATCTTTTCGCTAGTCTAATTTTCTTTGATTATATGTAATGTATTTACACATAAAATTTAGTACGTAGGATCATATTTTAGATATCCTTTTGGAAATGAATTAGAATATTGACTTTTTTAAAGGCTATGTCAGTGCCTCATAGATAATTTAATAATTTAACGCCTCCATGAACATTTCCATGCATGTGTTTTACATGGAACATGCTTATTTTTTTTGTTCAATGATGGAAGATGTGACTAGCCCTCCATGTTTATTTTTATTTTATCAAATGAGGTCAGTTGCTTTTTCAACTGAGGTGCATGTTATGAGTTATGAAATATGTTGAACAAGGAATTGTTGGAGTGTTAATTTATTAATGTATTAATGTATTTTGGTTTTTTTTGATATAGTAGTTGAAGGTTCGTGAGGGCGTGAAAGGCATGAAAGGGCGGACATCAATAATCCAACTTTAGGGAGGACATCAATAAATCGGATTTATAATTTAGTTTGTAAATAAACCCACGTAGAAGGCTCTATTGTTGAAATAGTTAGAAAAGTAGTGGTTAGAATAAGGATCATTGTAGACCGCAATTTCTGATATTGAAAGCAAAAGCTTTCTACAAAAGTTACCAACTTTTACTTTCATGCTTGCTTTTCGAAGCCGCTCTCATATAACCACTCTTTTTGACATCAAAAGTTCCTATAAATACATGCACTCTATGGAGTGTCGAAACAAAGTGCATGGGGGGAGATTGCACCCAATACTGCATTCTGTCTGGTCTCTTGCCGTGTCTATTTTTCTGTGTTTTCTACATCTGTAACATCTATGTGCATGTGAGCAAGATCCTGATAACAAAAACTTTCAGATGTGATAGGTTTGGCTTTTTACCTGTAAACTTTTCTTCAAGTGTAACTTGATGTACAACAGCAGTCAGAGTTCTATTCATGATGTATACAGCAATATGAACAGCTTTTGCCCAATAACAATGGGGCATATTCTTTTCAACCATCAAGGCTCTTGCTATTTCTGCAATATGTCTATTTTTGTGTTCAACAATGCCATTCTATTGTGGTGTGTACCTGCATGAAAACTGATGCCAAATTCCATGACTTTTTAGAAAATTGTTGAACTCATTTGACATGTATTCACCTTCTCCATCAGATCTTAATGTATGAATATACTTCCCTATCTGCTTTTCCACCATATCTTTAAAAGTTTGGAAGTGAGTGAACACCTCACTCTTCTCTTTCATGAAGTATACCCATACTTTTCATGTATGTTCATCAATGAAGTAACATAAAACCTAAAACTGCCCATAGATGTGGTCTTTGTAGGAATATTGTACTATTTCTATTATGTTCTCACTAACATCCTTTTCATGTGGAAATGATGCTCTTGACTATTTTTTGAACTGACATGCTCCACATACCTTTTGCATCTCTGCAACCTTGAAATTTGGTAGTCCATGGACAATCTCCCTTGGCTGCATCAATTTTAGCCTTTGCAAGTTTGCATGTCCAATCCGTTTGTGCGAGATCTCTATATCAGCACTGACTCTTGCTTCTTTTGCAAACATGGCTGCATTCATTTCATGAATTTTTAGATTTAAGGTGAACATCCTACCCACTTTGTTTCCTTTGTCAATCAATCTTCCATCTCGTTTGTATTCTTCCACATATAACCCATCACCATTGAACCTCATAAATTCTTTGTTATATTTGGAACATGCCGCACATCAACAAGATGTTTTACTTTCCCGTCCTCCATGGACAATGCTATGTTTCCTATATGCTCAATAGGGTGTGATGTGTTATCACCTATTTCAACATATCCAAGAGCTGGCAATTTGTGCAAAGTACTAAACCATTCCGCATGATTGTTCATGTGATTTGAAGCACCTGAATCAACATACCAGACATTCAATTTTGAAACACCAGCAGACATCGTTTTCATCATGTGATGTTGAACCATCAACACCTTCTCAGAATCATCTGCAATTGTTGATGCATAGTTGTTTTGCTGCCTTTTGTTATTTTGATTCTCCAACCTGCAATCACATTCAAAGTGTCCAGGTTTAACACAATCCCAACATCCTTTATTTTCATTACCTAAATCATTTCTTTGGAAATTTTTGCAGCCTCTTTGCCTCCCCCTGCCTCAAAATCCTCTTCCTCTTGCATGATTCTGTTGTTGAATTTGGTCTTGGTTACTATTTCCTCTTCCACTTTCGAAACCTCTACCTCTACCTCTTCCTCTGCCAGAGTAGAATGTTGGGTGTGTGTAGAAGTGCGAGAGACACACAAGAAGCACACACAAGGAGCACAAACGCAGCAAGACACATGGAGAAGATGATGGCTAGAATAGCTCTCTCTATTGACGATGAACTAAATTGAAGTAAGAGTTGAATAATATCCCTAAGTACTAAGTACCACCACATATGAGAGTATCAATTATGTGGTAACATGGGGAAAAAGCCTCTAGCCAACGCTAGAGTAAAAAGTGCCCATGTATAGGGAAAAGATTCACATCAAAGCTACTCAAGGAACACATAAGTGTAACAAACCCCCCTGGAGGGAATGATGTGAACACATATAGGGAGTGACAGATTAGCCCCCACAGGGTAACAAGCCTAAAGCTTTGCGAAAAGTTTCAAACTTTTCCCGTGGAAGAGCTTTGCAGAATATGTCTTCCACATTATCCTGTGTAGGCACATATACCAAATCAATATCTCCTGCATGAAGGCGCTCTCTCACATAGTGATAATGCACCTCAATATGTTTGGGCTGTGCATGAAACACTAGGTTTTGTGCAATAGCCAAAGCACTCAGACTATCAGTGAGAATATGTGTAGCAGCATCAATCTCCATACACACTCCACTATAGCTGTGAAAACTTCCATGTACTCAACTTCACAACTAGATGTCGCCACTGTAGGTTGCTTCTTACTCAACCAAGATATGCATGAGTCTCCAAGGAAAAAGCAATTACCACTAGTGGACATGCAAGTATCATAAGAACTAGCCTAATCACGATCTATAAAAGCATGCAAGCATGGCTGAATATCTCTGCCATAAAAGAGACCTAAGCTCAAAGTGCCTCAAAGATATCTAACCACATGTTTCACCAATGCTTAGTGCCAGGGCTATGCATGAATCGACTCAACTGGGAAACTCCATACTATATATCTGGCCTTGTGTTGCATGCATATATAAGACATCCCACAGCTTGCTAATAAAAGAAGTATCAAATGCATCACTGGAATCCTCAACTTAGAACCCGAATCCTGTCTCAACCAGTGTGGAAATCGGCTTGCAATCCTCAAAGTCAAAACGCTTAAGTAGTTTTTCAACATACTTTGCTTGATGCATAACGATTCCCCCCTCAACGAATACAAACTGGATGCCAAGATAGTAGCTCAAAAGACCAAGATAAGTGACATCAAAAGTATGCTTCAAATCAGCCATGAGAATGTCAAGTTTTGCATCACATGACCCAGTCAATAGTATGTCATCAACATAAAGAACAAGCACTATAAGATCGGCCCCATGTTTGCGTACATAGAGTGTGCTTTCAATCGGACTACATGTAAGCCAAGAGCAATCAAGTGCTTATGGATTTTGTCATACCATGCACGTGGAGCTTGCTTGAGACCATACAAGGCTTTATGCAAGCGACAAACCATATGATCTTTCCCTTTCATAGCAAATCGAGGAGGTTGCTTCACATAAACCACTTCTTGCAAATCACCATTCAAGAAGGCTGTTTTTATGTCCAATTGATGCACTTTCCAACCTTGATGGGCAGCCAATGCAACCACGGTATGAATGGTAGTCATGTGTGAAGTAGGTGCAAATTTTTCCTCATAATCAATGCCATATTGTTGCGCATATCCTTTGGCAACCAATCCAGCTTTGTAGCATTAGGAAAAAAGTTGAACCCTGCATGGGCCTTTTAGCTTAAGGAGTGATTAGGGATGGACCAATGAGAAGAGGGTGGTGGCCACAGTCTAGTCCCTTGATCACATAGGCTAGGCATAGGCTTCCCTTGTTTTTGTGTGGTCAAAGAGGAGAAAACCACTTAGAAACTATGGTTTTGCTTATTGGAATGGTTTTGAATGCAAAATTCAAGGCATCCTTGCATATAGTCCCTTGGATTAGGAAGATATCCAATGGCTAGAACTAGAGGAAGCAAGAAAAAGGTGCCTTTGAATGCATGCCCTTGGATTAGACCCACGATCGAACGATCTCTGTTGAATTTCAGATATGAACGGCGCCTTCATTGTGGAGCATTGGATAGATAGATGATCTAATGGACTAGATTGAAGGCCCCAAGGATGAGGGCGCCTTTTGTCCTCAGCCATCCGATGAAAAAGAGATTTGACGATCGGCGGCACTGCCCGAAAAAGGATCAGTGCCATTTGCGCTCTATCCTTAGATTGGAGCTCAATCCAATGGTCCACAACACTCCCCAAAATAGGATCAGCTCAAAATGCGCTTTACTGATTTCACCTCAATCGAATGGCCCAGATTTGTGCAAAGCATGTGCAAAAAAGCATGCTTGAAAGATCCAAATCCCATATATTCTCTCTGACATTCTCTCTCTAGAGACCCATTAAGATTAATCTAAGACATGGATTTCAAGCATCCAAAGGCTCAAGAAATTTCCATTTGAAAATTCAATACAAAATATATTAAATAGTATTTTATTCAAGAATAGCACCACTAGTTTTTTATATCCCTTGAATAACCTAGATTAAGCATTTTAATCCCTAAAAATTAGGAATCCTTACAAGGCCCATGCAAGGCTCAGTTTTGCCCCTAATGGCGATCAATGCTACCATCAGATTTTCTCTTAATCTTATAAACCCACTTTGAACCAATGGCATTCTTTCCTTTTGGCAATTCACATAACTCCCAAGTACCATTCCTATGTATGGAATCGATTTCTGATTGCATAGCACTCATCCATTGTGGATCGTCACATGCATCTTCAAAAGAAAGTGGCTCTTCATTACATGTTGTAGCAATGATGCATGGTGAGAGCTTGATCTTGTTCTACCAAGTAAAGGTGCACTCAATTTGCTATCCTGCAAAGTTTGTTTCAGCCACTTTGGCATAGATTGTGCACTCTTGATAGACATGCGTTCATTACGTAATACATCTTCAATATGTACATCATGTGTGGGCTGAATTTCATGCTCATTTTCAACCATATTTTGATGCAAATGTTCAACCATATGTGGCTGGAAATTTCCAGCAGTTTTGACCATTTTTTGCTGAAATTTTTCAGCCATGTTTGGCTGGAAATTATTTGCATTGTCAGCCCTATTTGGTTGGAATTTTTCAACCCTTTGAGCCTCAGTTGGCTGATCTACATGGCCATAGTCAAGCGCACCATTTTGGAACAAAAGCATGAGTGTATCGACCACATCTTGTGAGCTAACTGTTAGCTATTTTTTGCATTCAAGTAGAGGGAAAACTGAATTTTCAACAAATACCACATCTCGACTCACAATAATTGTGTTCTTCAATGGATGGTACAATCGATATCCCTTACTTTCAGCACTATAACCAACAAATATACATTTATTTTCCTTGTCATCAAGTTTGTGATGTTGTTGTGATGGCACAAGAGCACATGCCAAACAACCAAACACATGCATATGACTAACCATAGGCTTATGAACATTCCAATCCTCATAAGGAGTGATGACTCTCAATGCTTTTGTAGGGCAGCGATTCAACACATGACTTGCACATATGACCGCTTCCATCCAAAATTTATCAGGAAGATGCTTTCCTTTAACCATACATCGTGCCATTTCAAGTAGAGTTCTATTTTTACGCTCTGCAACACCATTTTGTTGAGGTGTATATGGCAGCGTACATTGGTGTGAAATACCTCTTTCACGAAGAAAAGCATTAAACTCATGTGACATGTATTCACCACCACGATCCGTGCATAGAGTCAAAAACTTTTGTGAAGGAAAATTTTCAGCCATAGCTAAAAATGCTTTGAAGCAAGAAATACCTCATTCTTTGCTTTCATAGGATACACCCATGTATGGCAAGTAGCATCATCAATGAAGGTAACAAAATATACATGCTTCCCAAATGGAGTCTTGACGGGACCATATACATCACTATGAACAAGCTGCAATTTTCTTGTAGTTTGTGTCTGACTATCTTTTGGAAAAGAAGCACGATGCATTTTTCCAAGAATGCAACCTTCACATGCATGCTTTTCAATGGACCCAAGTGTAGGCAAACCAATAACCATGTCCTTCTTTTGCAAGTAAAGCAAACTATTGAAGTTCAAGTGACCAAAACGAGCATGCCAAAGCTCCACTTCAGTCATGGAAGAAGTATGAGCAACCAAGGCATTCGAGGCAGCCCTTTTATATGTATCCATGTGAAACAAACCATTACATAATGTATCGGACATCACGATAACATCACCATTGCTGAAATCATGAACCATACACTTATCATCGACAAAGTGTACATGAAGTCAAGCTTTGGCAATCAACGAAACTGAAATTAAGTTCTTCTTGATATCGGGAACTTACAATGCATTTTTCAAGAGAATCACACCTCCATTTGTAGTCATAAGCTCAATTTCTCCTATTCCAATGATAGGATAAGAGGCATTGTTTGCACACACCACATGTCCTCCTTTGGGTTGATCTTTCAAAGAGGCAAAAAATCTTTTGCATGATATTATGTGCTTTGAAGCACCACTATCAAAGAACCAATCCGAATCAGCCTCACTCATAACCATACATTTAGAATGTAAAGAAGCATCATAATGACATGTAACAACACATGCCCAAAAATCTTGAGCCATGTTAGCTTCATCATTCTTTGCATTTACTGAATTTTCAACACTAGACATGTGAGATTCCTTCTTCTTTTCATTGCATTTAGCAAGATTTCTACATTCATCAATAGTATGACCAAACTTTTGACAATATTTGCATCTCTTCTTCTTTTGCAAATCGGCATCATTAGAGGAATGAGTGGAAGAGGAAGCTTGAGGCTTTGGTTTTGATGAACCCAAAGCTGAACGATACTTGCTTTTCCCCTTTTGTGAGATAGCAAGTGCTTGTGTTCCCTCAATCAAACCACTCCTATTCACTCTAGATTGCTCTTATTGAAAAAGAAGAGACACAACCTCATCAAATGCATACATATTAGGATTTCCTTTTGCAACCAAATGAAGTATAGTAGAAAAGCTTTGAAAAGATTCTGGTAATCCTTTCAACAATGTAGAAATGAGTGATGCATTCGGAATAATCTCATCTATGTTTGCCAATTGCTCTTTCAAGTCCTTGATGTGTGTCACATACACATCCACGGACTCATTTTCAGCCATACATACATCCTCAAGTTGCTTCCTCAAGTATGCAACATGTGCTTCATTATGCACGACATACAAAGAAGCAAGAGTATCCCATGCGTGTCGTGATGTAGAACATGACTGAATGTGTGGAGCTATATGACACTTCATAGAAAGCACAATCAAAGCATGAGCTTGAGCATCTTTTCCATCCCATCTAAGTTGCTCCTATGTAGGTGGAGAAGGAGAAACCATTGTACTCGAAGAAGAAGCTCCATCTGTGACAGTAGATTGTGAGGTAGAAGAACTTGTGGGTCTTCGATCTACATCTGCCACTATGTTCCAAAGTTGTTTAGCAACAAGAACATGCTTCATCATGTAAGAACACATCGGATAATTGGTACCATCAAGCTTATCTTCAGCTTGAAGCATGCCAAACAAGTCATTGCTGCCCGCCATTTCACTAAAGAACAAGAATCTGACAAAATCTTCACTTCGACAAAAGCTGAAATGAGTGTTGAAATTTCAGGTCACAAACTATCACTCTGACGGTAATTCTGATTGCATGAATGGCTTCGAAATGGGGGTAAAACTCGAGCGTGCCTGGTGGAAATGTTTCTTGGCTATTGAAATTCATAGTCCTATGCTATAAAGTCGATTTGCACTGTTAAAAGTGTGTGCGCATCGTGACGCGAAAAACCAAAACTTGAGAAGCAGCTAAACCTACTTTGATACCACTATTGGATGTGTGTAGAAGTGCGAGAGACACACAAGAAGCACACACAAGAAGCACACAGAAGAAGCACACACAAGAAGCACAAACGCAGCAAGACACACGAAGAAGATGATGGCTAGAATAGCTCTCTCTATTGACGATGAACTGAACTGAAGTAAGAGCTGAATAATATCCCTAAGTACTAAGTACCACCACATATGAGAGTATCAAGTATGTGGTAACATGGGGAAAAAACCTCTAGCCATCACTAGAGTAAAAAGTTTCCATGTATAGGGAAAAGGTTCACATCAAAGCTACTCGAGGAACAGATAAGTGTAACATAGAATACCTACTCAGAACTAGATGTTCATATAGGAGTTCTGAACTGCTTATATGTTGCTCCTAAACCACGAAGGCACACTTCCACCTTATCATTATCATCTACATTCACGCCAATAGATGCACGTGACTCACATATGCTTTTGATTTTCAAGGTGTAGTCACTTACCGACATCCTCTTCTTTTCCAATGTATGCAACTCGTAATTCTTGAGTTGCAATTTCTGTGCCTTTGTATTGGTCTCATACAATGTGACCAAATTGTTCCAAGCCTCTTTCAGAGTTTTGGCATCCTATATGTGCCCAATCATGCTATCTTGTATGCTAATAGATAGTCAATGCATTACCTTTCATGCTCCTTAATTCCATTCCTCATATGCTCTTAACTCTTCTGCAGTCTGATTCCTCTCTTGTAACTACGGAGCATTTTCATTCTCTCCTTTGATGTACTTCCAGTAGCCTTTTCCCATCAGGAAATTCATCATTCTAAATCTCCAAACACGAAAGTTGTTCTTGTCCAGGTTATCGCTCATAAGCTGACTCATTCCATCTGCATTTGCCATTTCTACAACAATTCACAACACTACAAGCAGCACTTCTGCTTGAACACTATTGCACCATGACGTGACACTTCGATCTCAAAAAAACACAATTTTCATGTATCAACAATACACGGAATCGCTTGAAATTCCGGATCTGGAATATATGAATGTTGTCGAACAAGATGCAAGTTACAGTCTTGGAAATTGACCCAGTTTTTTTGTGGGCCCCACGTTGCGAACTTGAAATGGATGTCGAGATGGATCCGAAACTTCGATTTGACAAAAAAAAGTGACCCTCAAGGATTAAATCCCGAAAATATTTTGAGTTCTTCTACCTTCGGGCCAATTTTCGTAGCAATCTGAGTTCGTTTGTGAATCGCACTTTCTCCACGCCGTCTCGTGTACTCTTCACTGTCAGCCTTCTCCACGAGCTCTCTATAGCCACACTGGCTTTGATATCATGTCATGAGGAAGGAGATAAGGAAGAGAGCTCATACACACACTCTCACAATAAAAGAGAAGCACACACTCATATTGAGGCAAGGAAGAATGATCTTCTTCTTCTTCATCTTCTTCTATTACATAAAAAGGAATGTACAAGAATGACCTAAAAACAAGAATACAACTATTGCAATATATAAAGATCAGTACATAAGGAAAAACCTATGTCCGCGAATGAGTGAGCTGGAAAGAAACAAATGTGTCATCACTCTCAGTAGATAAATCTAATAAAGCTCAATGCAGTGTCCTTGACGTATACCGGCGTGAACACTATACATGTCAGAGAAATGAAAAAGTAATACGTGTCATCCGGGATCATCACATGTTGAGCTTAATATCTCAACAATGCATTGTTGTTAGTAGTGTGTTTGTTTAGAATTGTATTGCTAGTTCTATGTGTGTGAAATTGAAATAAGACATTATCAAATATTTGAGATCGAAATGGCTAATTTATTCTGTCCATTGTTATTTAAGTATATTTTTCTTAAATTTTTAGTGGAGATCAATTTTGTTTTAATTTCATGGTTTCTCAATGGTCAAAAGGGTTTTGGACTCTCCTTTTGAGAGGATAAAGACTGTAGAGGAGGTACCGGGGTATCCACTTTCAACAATATCAAATTGTATACATTTCCAGTACTCCGTCTACTCAAGGGGGGTTCTCCTTAGGGAAGTATACCCTGTGACATTCTTGCGTGCAGGTACCTTCACTGATAACAGAGAAACCAATAGAAGTGAAAATGTACAGTTATAGAGAAAGGATCAATGACAAGTGCTCTTGAGAGAGGAAATCACTTCGTAACTTTGAAAATGATTACAGAGAGCTAAAATACTACAAAAGGATGTAACAGTGGCTAGCATGCCATTCCAAAACTAATTAGCAAAAATACAAGAGTGAGACCAACAAAGTGAATACAATAAAGATGATGACTTGATCCTGAAGAAATTCAGCGATGCATGCCAATGACTAGATCCAAGCCACTCAATCACCCTGTAATGCTAATCAGCAACTCCACTGGAGGCCCACGCTCTGTATAATCATCACAGAGTGACCTCCCACAGTGTGCCTATAGCAACAAAGTGCAGAGAGTAGACAAAAAAAAAATAGCCTTAACTAGCATCAAAAAATGATGATAGCGATGATACGCAATAGCCCACACGATTCAGATTACATCCGATTCGGCCCCCCAAATGAGTGCCAAACCTCTGTTTATATAGACCCAGAGTGGCCAAGGGTGGCCTTGCCAAATTCCAGCCTTAAGTGCCGCACGCGCCAAAGTGGTGGTCCAGAGGTGGAGGATGGTAGCCAACTTCAATAAGGCCCCCAATTTTAGCTTCTGACACCGCCAAAGCCAAGTGGCAATATTCCCTGCATTACTTTTCACTCTGACATATAAAAAAAATATATACTCCGCCCGTCATTTGCCGCCCAAGTAGCTCATGGTGGAGCCCATACTAAGTTGGTAGTCGCCTTGCTTTGTACTGAGTCTCCATGGGTGGTCGCCCAGTTAGCACAAGTGGTAGTCGCCTAGGATGATGGTCGCCCCATGGCCGGGCCAAATGGGGAAAAGGGAGGAGGGTCGCCCAATATGGAGGAAGAGGTGGAGAGTCGCCCTGGTCTAGGGTTGCCCAATATGGAGGAAGCGGTGGAGGGTCGCCCAATATGGAGGAAGAGGTGGAGGGTCGCCCAATATGGAGGAAGAGGTGGAGGGTCGCCCAATATGGAGGAAGAGGTGGAGGGTCGCCGTGGGCTAGGTGGTCGCCCAAATTCTTTGGTGTCTAGGAGGAGGCTCGCCCTTTTGCATATATGTAGCCTAAGAAGGCGTCGCCCATTGCATACGAAGTCCAAGAAGGTGCCGTCCACTTCCTCCCAAAGACTTTGCTTCAAATTGCTCATGCTTTGACACTTCCCCGAAGCTTCTCCCCAAATAAAGTCAATCAAATGCTAGCAAGCTCACCTGCTCTACAGACCCCCACATCAAGACTTTGCACCGTCCTGGTGCAACAACTCATTTATTTGCTTATTCTATCAAACAAAATGAATTGCAGAAAATGAAAAGAACTATGGTATGTACAGTGAGTGATTTCCATCTGCTTGCATTAATTCAAATAGCTTTTCACCTTGGAGATGTTGACCAGGGGCAGCCTTTCACCCTGCAAGTCCTCTAAATGAACTGCTCCTTGTGATAATACCTTTATCACCTTGTAGGGCCCTATCCATTTAGGTGCCAATTTGGTGGATGCTGGCGGGATCTGATGCACCAAGACCAAAGATCCTTCCTGTACCTCATTAGTCCTTAGATACTTGTCATGCAACCTTTTGCGTTCCTCTTGCTTTACCTGCAGTTTCCTCATTGCTGCTTCCCTATATTCTTCCAATGCCACAAGTCTTCTAATGGGAGGCTCAATTCCGATGGTTCTAGCTCCAATTTCCTTCTTGATAATAAATTCGAATGGTGCCAAGTGAACTATTTGAGGGTTCTCTTCATCTCCAAGATTTACTACTTGAACAAACTTTTCAGAATTGGACTCACTTGAAAATTCATCCCCACTGTATGCAGGAGCGGAGTTCAATTTATGATCCACAATCTGTTCCTTGATCCATCCTAAAGGTATATTTGAAAATGGGAGTTCTTGAAGGTCAAAATTAGCCTCCTCAGGTGCAGGCACAATTTTGTCACTTTCTGGTCCTGCAAGCATAAAATCATCCAATTTTTCATGTTTACCCGTCTTTTCCTTACATATCATTGTAGTGGCGCCTATTGTCAAATTTTGACTATCTGGGTCTACTGGCCCAATAAGTGGTTCCGGTCCTTCGGGAGGTGCCTGCAAAAGATAAGCTCGACTACCTTGCTTCAGAGAAGTAGTGAGTTCCAGAGGAAGGATTGGCTCATTTTGGCCACTATTGGCTAAGTGCACAACTTGGGCCTCCTGTCGCCCACTTGGGCCACCACCTTGGGCCTCCTGTCGCCCACTTGGGCCACCACCTTGGGCCTCCTGTCGCCCACTTGGGCCACCACCTTGGGCCTCCTGTCGCCCACTTGGGCCACCACCTTGGGCCTCCTGTCGCCCACTTGGGCCACCACCTTGGGCCTCCTATCGCCCACTTGGGCCACCACCAACTAGGTGCCCAACTTGGGCTTTTTGGTGCCCAATATGAGCGAGGTGCCTAATTTGGGCCTCATGGTGCCCAATTTTTGCTTCTTCCTCTAGTTTCTTGCGATCACATATCTTACTCTCTTCCATACTGTTCAAGTGAAAAACATCAATTTTTTCCTCTTTCTGGCCTCCTTGGGCTGCTTCTATAAAATCCTCATTTACTTCACATATCTCCACTGTGCAGCATTCTGTACTCCCCATCATCCAATTTAATAGGGTATCATCTTCAGAAGGCATTACCTGAGTGTCCATTGTATACCCAGTAGCCTTGTTGATGTCTGATCCTTCTTCCAAATGTATCTGTAATTGATTGTTAGTACATGTGGAAATCCATAACTTGTTCTTTCCCCAATCCTGTAGAGCCTTTGCTTGCCTTAGCCAAGGCCTTCCCAAGAGTAAAGGATAGGAGGTCTCCTGTGGCAGGGCAATAACAACAAAGTCTAGAACAAAGTGACAACCCTGCACTATCATAAGTACCTTTTCAACAATGCCAAGTGGTGCAACCCGATGTTGATCTGCTAATGTAACTATGAAGGGTGCTGCCTTTGTGGGATTCAACTTTAGTTTCTTCATGGTAAAATCGGGCATCAAATTGATGCCAGAACCTCCATCTATGATAACACCTGCATCCTTTATAAAAACAGATAATCTTGAGCTCTGATAGTCAGCCAGGGGTGCAGGGGGAAAGTCAACCATAAAACCATCTATGCTAGGAGGTGGGCACAAGCATGCAGAGTGTATAATCTTCAACAAATCACTTCTTACTTTTGAATCCATCTTTATGAGTTGGTACAGACTAATCTTATGATGAATACCTCTCAAGATTTCCTCAATGTTCACCTCTTGTGTGTCTTCCTGAGGACTTGTTGGTTGATCTTTTAGCAAAGTAGTCACCCTCTCATAAGCTCCTTCAATGTCCGCTTGGTCCGTCCATCCCGCCTTCTTTTCCTCATCTCTATCTTTGAGTCCTTGTTGTTCCTCCTTATAGGCTGTTGCCGCTTGCCTGGCTCTAGTCATCATTGGCATTGATGGAGATGAAACAGCATAAGACTGAGTGGTCATACCTTCTACTTGTGGGGAAACTGCAATCATGTGAATTGGAGGGGGGCGGCTTCTTGGGAAATCCCTGGTATAGTGATCCTTAGCATCTGGACAATGCTGACAGGGAGGTGCACCTTCTGGTAAGGAGCACTTGTTCTGTATATGGCCATACTCACCACAACGATAACACATTAGTGGCCTATTATATCTAGGCCGAGTTGGACGGGTCTCTTCTCTATTAGGTGCATTCGAAGTACTAGCATAATATGAATCCAAAGCTTGATGGTTACCTCGTTGTTGTGCTCCCTTGAGGTAGTAGCAGTCTCTAGCTTCATGACCATCTTTGCCACAGAATTGACAACTGACCTTGTTAGGACAATTAACATTGGAATGTCCACTATTGCTACATATTGTACACCAAACCTGTCTTCGTATGTCCTGTGTAGTCCGCAAATCTTCGAGCTCACGATGAAGTTGAGCTACTTCATCAACAGTGTGGGGCGGGGGCGGCGGCACAACCTTCTCTTCTTGGTGACTTTGCTGCATTCTTAAGGCTTCCAACTCCTTCCTGAGTTGCCAGATAGGATCCAAGTCTGATGCATAATTTGGTTGGGCCTCCCCTTCAAAATGTAGTCTAGCCTCCTCAATGCGCGATGCAGTTGCAACAAAATCATCAAGTGTTGCATCCAATCTAAGAGATTCACGAAGCTTCTGCTGAGATGACTTGGGCAGAGCTTTCTCTATCCATTTTTTTACCAAGAAATGACCTGGAGCATGTGGCAGACGTGAAACAAGTGCTTTTGTTCTAGTGTGAAGTTCATGAAAGGTTTCACCTGATCTCAATTTTAGGTTCTCTAGCTGATCTAGAGCTCTTTCTGAGGAGTTGCTTGGTCGGAATGTCTGTGAGAATGCCGTTTTCAGTGCCTCCCACGTAGTGAAGTGTCCGTCTGCATATTGACTATACCATTTGTCTGCAAGGCCTTCCAATGTAGATGGGAAGAGTACCAACATTGCATCCTCTCGGTTTTGCAATCCTCGTCCACGGCATAATGAGACGAATCTCCTCACATGGTCATCCGCATCCTCTTAAGCCAAACCCTTAAATGTAGGGAACTTGATGTTCAACCGAGAGAGTAAATGAGAAAGTTCCTCCATTGGCACTGGTGCTTCTTCTGAAGTATCAGAGGAAAAATCTAACGTCCTCCTCAGCTTCTCTTTTGAAAGCGGGGTTGAAGCCAAATCGATGGAAAAATTTAAGGGTAGAGGGGTACTAGCCGAAGGTAGAGCTGACTTCTTGAGGCTCTTTTGTACACAAAGGGGCTCTCTGTCTACTCGAGTGTGGGTCATGTACCCACTCACAGAATGCAAAAAATCAAGAAATTAATGCAACAACAACTATATAGTGCACACTAAATACCTCACACAAAAATGCAAGGGTCCCACCGGGCGTGCCAAACTGTAGAGGAGGTACCGGGGTATCCACTTTCAACAATATCAAATTGTATACATTTCCAGTACTTCGTCTACTCAAGGGGGGTTCTCCTTAGGGAAGTATACCCTATGACATTCTTGTGTGCAGGTACCTTCACTGATAACAGAGAAACCAATAGAAGTGAAAATGTACAGTTATAGAGAAAGGATCAATGACAAGTGCTCTAGAGAGAGGAAATCACTTCGTAACTTTGAAAATGATTACAGAGAGCTAAAATACCACAAAAGGATGTAACAGTGGGCTATCATGCCATTCCAAAACTAATTAGCAAAAATACAAGAGTGAGACCAAAAAAGTGAATACAATAAAGATGATGACTTGATCCTGAAGAAATTCATCGATGCATGCCAATGACTAGATCCAAGCCACTCAATCACCCGGTAATGCTAATCAGCAACTCCACTGGAGGCCCACGCTCTGTATAATCATCACAGAGTGACCTCCCACAGTGTGCCTGTAGCAACAGAGTGCAGAGAGTAGACCAAAAAAAATAGCCTCAACTAGCATCAACAAATGATGATAGTGATGATACGCAATAGTCCACACGATTCCGATTACACCCGATTCAGCCCCCCAAATGAGTGCCAAACCTCTGTTTATATAGACCCAGAGTGGCCAAGGGTGGCCTTGCCAAATTCCAGCCTTAAGTGCCGCACGCGCCAAAGTGGTGGTCCAGAGGTGGAGGATGGTAGCCAACTTCAATAAGGCCCCCAATTTTAGCTTCTGACACCGCCAAAGCTTAGTGGCGATATTCCCTGCATTACTTTTCACTCTGACATATCATTAACAATATATATTCCACCTCATGGTGGAGCCCGTCATAAGTCGGTAGTTGGTAGTCGCCCTCCAAGGATGTCATCACATAGTCGCCCAGTGATATGGAGTTAGCCAAGAGTGGTTGGTGGCCTCGCCCCATATTATACCGAAAGTGGTTGGTCGTCGCCTCCTTGACTTGCTAGAGTTGGTGGTCGCCTAGATTTGAGAAGTCCGAAATTTGTGGTCGCCCATGTGCATGCAAAGGCGAGTGATCACCTTTGGAGAGGGTTGGGAGAAAAGCTGTGGGTGGAAGGAGGTTCTAAGGTCGGAGAGGTCGCCAAGTTGGAGTTCGGGAGGAGAAGGGGGAGGGTCGCCCAAGTGTCCATATAGTTGACTAAGAAGGGGCTCGCCCACTTGGGATGGTTCAAGAGGAGGGTCGCCCAAGTTTCTTGGTGACTAGGAGGAGGGTCGCCTAGGAGGTGGGTCGCCCAGGATGGGCCTTGGAGGAGGGTCGCCTAGGAGGTGGGTCGCCCAGGATGGGCCTTTATTTTTAGTCACCTCATCCTCCACGCTTTCCCATCATATGGGCGTCGCCACATTTCCATGTCAATGATTTGAGGAGGTCGCCTTGTTTCTTAAAATTGTGAGCTTCTCCCTTGTACAAAGCATTACCTCCATGCACACAAAGGGGAAGAGATGCCCTTTAGATCATGCCAAATACGTTTCAAACAGTCATAGAAGCAAATTCATAAGCTATTCAATAAGCAAGTAAGCAAAAGTAGTTCCCATTGAGTTTCCTCAAAAAATGGAGATGAGCGCCCATCATAATAACACGTGGAGTTTTCATCAACAAGGTGGGCGAGAGATCGCCTTGGTTATCCTTGTGGGCGAGAGAGTGCCTTGGTTATGGGTTCCATTATCCATGTGTTTGGGCGAGCGCACGTCCCAATTATTGCAAATGAACAGCGCATCATGCACCCAATGTGAGTGGTTCCCCAAGACCTTGTCACGATCAATGGCGTCGCCTAGATATCTGGTCGCCCAATGAGATTGGCTTCACCCTTTTGCATATATGTAGCCTAACAAGGCGCCGGTTATCTGCATATTCCCTCACCACATGGGCATCGCCCCATGAGATATCAATTCCTTGTTTCATACCTGCAGCTTTATGGGTCACCAAAGTTGATTGTCTTGCATCCACTTCCTCCCAAAGACTTTGCTTCAAATTGCTCATGCTTTGACACTTCCCCGAAGCTTCTCCTCAAATAAAGTCAATCAAATGCTAGCAAGCTCACCTGCTCTACAAAGACCTAGATTTTTTCTTCCCACAAGAACTAGATGTATTATGGTTTTTGTGCCAAAAGGTATGCTCCTTCCCATTGGAATCAAGGTGAACGAGATGGATCCAAAGCGATTTCTACCTCAGAATTCGCAAATTGGTGAGCAACATCGGATTATCTATGTGTTCTAATGGCCATTATGTGGATATTTTTGTGGATGGGGCATAGATTGATCTAAGGCCTTGGATGAATGGATTAGGAGATGGTGCATATAGAAAGGTTCTTTTCTCAAGTGGTCATAATCTCCACCTTAAGGTCCCCTTCCAAATGTATGTTCCATATCTACGTGCACATTTTTGCAAGCATTCTACGTCTTACAGCCATTTGACTATATAAAGACAAGACATGTACAAACATGACAGAATGGCAATTATTGTAGACAAGGCACAACCAGATCCATAATCTATACAAATGTATACACAAAGCCGTATTGAGTACAAACAAGTCAAAAAAGGATGTTTTTACAGACTACAGTTTATTGAATGATATCTTGGAACATACGTGCCATTGACGGATTGTTCTGTAACAGATCAGATCAACGTCAGAACGTTACCATATGTTATTGCATGTGATGCAAATCTTTCATTGTTTTCGAGGTTGATCACCAATTTTTTTGTTTTTGGTTTTTTCCTTTTAAATGGAGGTTCAGCCTAAGCTTACTGTCCAGAGTTTAAAATTTGAAAGTGCAACTGTACAAGTTAAATGAGCATAGTACACTACAATTAGTTGAACTGACCAAAGCTTAAAATGTCGGGCCCGAGGTTCGAACTAAGGACAAGAATTCACTTATATCCCTATATTCCTCCAACAAGTTTTCCACTGTTTGTAATGCCCTGTAGCTTGCCATACTCCTCCCCTGCATTGTGGGATTTGGGGGGTCCCATTCACTTGTAACTTTTTCTCTTTATTTCCTTTCTTTCTTTACGGATTCTATTAAGAAAGTCTCCCGACTGTTCTTGGTTTGCCACTTCTTTTCTCTTTATTTCCTCTCTTTCTTTACAGATTCTATTAAAAAAGTCTCCCGACTGTTCTTGGTTTGCCACTTCTTTTCGCAGTGATTCGCACTCGACCACAGACTGCGCCAATTCGCTCCGCAAGTATTCCTCTTCTTTACGGAGTCTATTACACAAGCCCTGAATAGATAATCCCGACTGTTCTTGGTTTGCCACTTCTTTTCTTTTTTTTTTTTTGAGCACAAACAGAAAGTATAATATTAATGCAAGAAAATAAGATACAAGAGCAGCTCCCACCAATTTTACTGGGAGGAGAACACCTCAGAAACACTGGAGCAAAGACAAGGGCCAAGAGAGCCCAAGCCAGCAAACCCTTACATCACATAGTTCCTAATATACCAGTTAAAGAAATTGATCATGTTGTTTCTGTCTCTAGAGTAGATCTGGAGCAATTTGTTCTTCCAAGTGCTACAAGGGTACTTTTTGACTATATACAAGGGGTTTTTGTCTAGTAATTTCTCATTGAGGGGAATATTGTTACACATGAAAGCAATTCTTCTGATTCCAATAAGACAGGAAAAAAGAAAATTTTTTCCTTTTTTATCAAAAATCTTGCTGTTTCTGCTTTTCCACACGTACCAAAGGATATGTGCCCTCACAATCTGCCACAAAGCAATGTCCATCCTGTAAGTTTCTCCAATAAGCAGCTCCTTGACTCCCAAAGTATAATTCCCAGTAGTCTGGCAATAGAGTTGAATGATTTTCTAGAAGGCCATACTATCTTTACACTTAAAAAACAAGTGTTCCAAATCTTCAACCTTGCCACATGATTTACACAATCCTGCATCAATATTATAATTTCTAGCTCTGCTCCCAGTCTAGACTCCTTTGTGCAGAATCAGCCAAAGGAGACATGAATGTTTGTTAGCCATTGGGTAGGCCCAGAGGCTTTGAAATCTGTACTTCCATTGATGATAGTTCCAGGACAGGTCCCACTTTTTATTCAGTCGACCACAAATGCTCGAGATGCTGATGTAGGAGGACTTGTAGCAATTATACATGTCCTGAGCCACCACAGACAAGGCAGTAAATTTGTCCCAAAGATTTTCTGCCCTCAATTTCAGCAGTTGCAGCTTTCTTTCTTTGATTATCTGTTTACAAGACAAAGACAGGTCATTAGCATTCAAAATGTAACTGTCCTCAATCACTTGCCCATTTCTCAACAAATCCTCCCATTTATTGAAACCATAATTTTTACATTTATGCCATCTTATAGGAAGGGAGATATCACAATAACTGGTAAACCAGCCAATCCATAAAGAATCCTGTAATAAAAATGAGTGATTCTTGGCAAACCAAATGGGAAGCTTGTAACCTTCCTTGATAGACATCCAAGCCCTCCAGAAGTTACAAACCAACTGACTCCCTTTGGGGATGAAAATGGCAGGGGAAGACACAATGTCCCAAAGAGAGAAGTTACACCAACTTTTGTTACTACTCAAGCAAAAAAATTTGATATTTCTTTTAATCAAACAGGCCCAAAAGTCAGTAGAAGAGATGGCCCTAAGAACCCATTTTGCTGCCATTTGGGTAGCCATCCTTGAGGGACATAATAGGCCAAGGCCTCCCTCTGACTTCTTCATACAGCATATCTTCCAAGCAACTTTAGGAATTTTGGAACTACCCCATAAGAATCTCCTGGAAAGGGCAATGACTTGAGCCAGCTGTTTCTTGGTAGGCTGCCAACAAGCAAGGAAATAAGTTAGACCAGGGAGAATATAATGCTTCAACACAAACACTCTTTGGGAAATATTGGCCTGCATATCCATCCATTTAAAAATCTTAGCTCTAAATTTGTCCAAGACCCAGTCCCATCTCTGTTGAAAGGTAATATTAAATCCCATAGGGATACCCAATAATCTGAAAACAGTACCCTTTTTAATGATGTCACACCCTGCCTCACGCACACAATCCGGGACCAAGTCATTAGAGGCAAAAAAACCTGTTTTATGATGATTAACAACAGAACCACTGGCCAGACAAAAGGTCTTAAGACAGCTTAAAAAGGTGTTAGCAGACATGGGATCAGCTTCCATCATTAGATTTGTGTCATCAGCAAACATCTGCAAACAGAGCATATCAGCAGCTTGAGGAATAACTATACCTTTTAAAAGACCTTTATTAATACAATCTTTAACAAGCCAGCCAAGAGCATCACTAGTAATGGCAAACAGTAAAGGGGCTAAAGGACAACCTTGTCTCACAGATCTACAAAGCTTAAAAGGGGAAGACAGGTGACCATTCATAGCAACTTTGGAATGAGCATTACCAAACAAAACACTAGTGTACTTAATAAAGTTCTTCCCTGCACCAATATCATGAAGAGACTGAAGAATAAAATCCCATTCAATCCTATCATAGACCTTGTCAAAATCAATCTTAAAAAAGAAGGTGTCAATGTTATTATCCTTAGCATAATCCATCCCTTCCCAAATAGAGATAATAGCATCAAGAATAAATCTTCCTTTTATAAAACCTTTCTGTTCAGGAAGAATAATGGAATCCATCAAGGGACTCAACCTTCTAGCAAGGGAGGAGGCATAGATTTTGTACAGAGAAGTCAGACAAGAGATAGGTCTCCAGTTGTTAAGATCATCCTTAGATCCTCTTTTATGAATTAATTTAATAACTCCAGTATTAATGAAAGTAGAAAGAGACCCTCTACTAATGGCTTCTTGCCAGATCCAGAGAATAATGGGCACCAAAATTTCTTTGAACTCCTGAAAAAACTCATTAGGAATACCATCATGACCAGGGGATTTACAGGGCTTCAACTTACTAATGGTTTCTCTAACCTCACCAGCAGAGAGGGGGAGATCAAGGAGGGAGACCAAGCCCTGAGGAACCATTTTTTTCCTACAAAGGGCAATGGCAGCTCTTGCACTCCAGATGTGGTCCCCTCTCTTGGGAGGCATAGAGAAAACATTGGTAAAGAAGGAAACAGCCTCCTGTAAATTCTCCTTGATATTAGAGGCAACCCCACCATTGCTTTTCCTTAAGAGAGGAATGAAATCCTTAGCTTTTTTTTTCTCATAATCTCATACATGTGCTTATTAGGTTTATCAACTTTCCCAGCCCAGAACTCTCTGGACGTGGCAAGGGCACCACTAGCCAGAAGGTAATCTTCATACCTCACTTTTTCCTGAAGCTCCATGATCTTCTGAATCTTAACATTACTACTAAGATTAGAACTTTCAATTCTGTCTATCTCTTTAAGATGCATCATTCTTCTATTGTACCTGATCTCCCTAGCTTTTTTCTTGTAAAAAGCGAGAGCACATTGAACATCTTTAATAGCAGCCTCCCAGGCCTTGAAAGGGGAACACCCCCGGATAAAATGCTTTTTAAAAATATTGCTGATTTCCAACTTAACCAAAGGCACCCTAAACAAAGACATATCCACGTGAGGCCAGCCAGCTCTGTAAGACGGGTTATTACTAGCCAACTTAACAACCATAGGAACATGGTCTGGAATCTGAAGGGAGGGATCAATGGAACAGCTACAATTCCACAATTCTTGAAATCTGGAGGAGTTCATGTAGATTCTATCTAATCTGGCCGAAAGCCTATTATTAGCACACCTATTATTCCAGGTATGACCAGTACTAGAAGAAATATCAACCAGATTATGCAAATTCACAAGTCTAAACCATTTATTTTTTTCACTACCTGCAATCACATTATTACAATTACCAATTCTGTCAGCAGAATTAGTGACCATATTAAAATCACCAGTGAGAATAAGATCACCATCAAGCTTACCAATCTCCTCCCAGCATTTAGACCTGTCTATGGGATTGTTAGCTGCATAAACAGAAATGATAGTGAAATTGAAGGGGTCTTTACACTTGAGGCCAATCCACTGATTGGTATCACTAATCAAGGACTTTTCAACAAGTTGACTGAGACTAGACTTAATACCAATAGCTGCTCCTCCTTTTCCACTGTGATTAGTGGAATACCAAATGGAATTACTGGAAACAACCTTCAGATTGGCAATAAGTTGTTCACCACCAATCTTGAGTTCCTGCAGACAGATAAAATCAGGAGAAAGAGAGGAATCTTTTATCCAGTTACTAATGATCTTGCCTCTAACAGGATCAGACAAACCTTTAGTATTTAAAGAAATGAAGTTGAGAAAATCCATAGGAAACAATTATTTTTTAAGATTCTTGATCGGTTTCACAGCTGAAATGGAAGACCTAATCACATCTTTTCTTTTGGACTTGGATTTATCATTGACTGCAGGACTTGACACCTTATCTATATCCATATAGTCCACATTATCGTCCATTATCTTTTTTTTTTTTAAATGGAGGTTCAGCCGAAGCCTACTCCCCCGGACTTTAACTTTGAAATTGCAACTGTACAAGTGAATGGGCATAGCACCCGCGGGACCCCCCGTATCCCACAAAGCAGGGGTTAGACAAGGTTACAACTGAGAGACATGGTTACAACTGGGTTTAACTGGCGTAAGCCATAACATGTCCAGCCTGGGACTTGAACCTTGGACCTCCGCCTCAAGAGGCCAAAGCTCAACCAACTGTCCTACAGGACGTGGACACAATTATTTTTTCTTTTCTTTTGCCTTCATTATCTTTTCTTTTGCCACTTCTTTTCTCTTTATTTCCTCTCTTTCTTTACGCATTAAGAAGTCCCGAAAAGATTCTCCCGACTGTTTTTGGTTTGCCACTTCTTTTCGCGGTGATTCGCACTCGACTTTGGTTTGCCACTTCTTTTCGCGGTGATTCGCACTCGACCACAGACTGCGCCGATTGGCTCCGCAAGTATTCCTGCAAGCCCTGAATAGACTCGTTTATTTTACGGATTCTATTAAAAACGTCCTTAATAGATTCTCCCGACTGTTCTTGGTTTGCCACTTCTTTTTTTTTTTTTTTTTTTTTTTGGAAGAACAGAAAGGATAAAATTGATGCTGGAAGAAAAATACAAACAAAGGATCAAACTCTCACGTGAGTCTGATTCATGTACAAGGGGGCAGTATTATGAGAGGTCTCATATAAGAACAAGGTTAACATAATCATCAAGCAGAGTGATCATTTGCATCCTAGGCTTAGAGTACATCTTCAGGAGTTTTAATTTCCAAACATTGTAGCGATTATTCCTAAGAATTACAAAGGGGTTTTTATCTTCCGAATGAGAAGCACAACTGGCGGTGAAGCAGAGATTGAGAATTTTCTTCAAGCCCACCAAAAAGGAGAAGAAGTAGTCCTTCCCCTTCCTATTGAAGATGGCACTGTTCCTGGTCTTCCATATAAACCACAAGGAGGTCTTAATGCAAAGTTCCTCCAGATTCTTTTTTTTTTTTTTTGAGAGTACAATGAATTGGAAAGACACACCCACCCGACCTCGTAAGGTAGAGGCACCCATCTTGGGGAACTTCATGGAATCCCATCTTTGGGAACTCATGGATATGTCCAGCCAGGATTTGAACTCAGGACTTCTTCCTTGAGACTCAAAGCAGTTCCTCCAGATTCTGATTTGGAATGAGGTCTAAATGCTCCTAGCAGTAAAGATATTGTGCTGGGCGAAGCTCGTGGTATGGACATTCTGTTGTGGCAGTTTGCCACTTCTTTTTGAATAGATAATCCCGACTGTTCTTGGTTTGCCACTTCTTTTCTCTTTATTTCCTCGTTTATTTCCTCGTTTATTTCACGGATTCTATTAAAAACGTCCTTAATAGATTCTCCCGACTGTTCTTGGTTTGCCACTTCTTTTCGCAGTGATTCGCACTCGACCACAGACTGCGCCAATCCGCTCCGCAAGTATTCCTCCGCAAGCTTGCTCCCGCAAGTTTGCCTCCGCAGTGATTCGCACTCGTCGACAGACTGCGCCAATTCCCTCCGCAAGTTTGCCACTTCTTTTCGCAGTGATTCGCACTCGTCCACAGACTGCGCCAATTCCCTCCGCAAGTTTGCCACTTCCCTCCGCACTGCAATGCACTCGTCAACAGACTGTGTTGCTGCCCTTCGCAGTGATTCGCACTTGTCCACAGACTTTGCCAGTTCGCTCCGCAAGTTTACCGATTCCTGCCGCAGTGAAATGCACTCGTCAGCAAACTGTGCCGCTTCCCTCCGCAGCGAATCGCGCTCATCAGAAGATTTCGCCATTTCCTTTCGCAATGAATGGCACTCATCAACAGATTCAGCCAATTTTACCTCCGCAGATGCTGCCTTTAGAGCATATTTATCAATCAAACTCTGCACATCCTTCGTCTGCGCACCAGCTGTCGTGCGAAATCTCCTACTCGCTGCCGAACTGCAGCGGACGGACGAAACACACTGCGATGGAATCGCTTCGGGACGCCAAGAAGCTTTGAATTCACCTGATCTCTTCTCCTCATACGGAACGTGTCCGAAACCTGCTATTAATGACTTCATTCTTTCACACGTTTGCACCAACGTTTCTATTATTGACGTCGGATTGTGCATTCCCCGTGGGTCTCCATCTTCGTTACTGAGAGACTCAGTCACGTTCCTGCAGGCCTTCTGCAACGTCTCCATCAATGCCAAAATGTCGATTTCCATATTCTCTCTTGACCAGTTATGTAAGGAAGCGAACATTTCCTTTTCCACCGAAGGATACTCTGCCATTTTCTCCATACACAGCAGAATCTGCTCCCGGCATGTCTGTACTTCGGCATGCTCTGCAGGAGCAACTTCAGCAGCCGGAAGGAATAGAATACTTCTCAATAGAGACAAAATCCTTTCAGCTGGTTGCTCGATGCCAAGCTCCACTTTACTGGCGCAAGCCCTTGCATGAATTGCCTTCGGCATCTTTTTTTTTTTTTTTAAATGGAGGTTCGGCCGAGGCCTTCGGCATCTTCAAAACATACGGCCAATTATCCAGTGAATGATGTTCCAGAAGCCTTTTCTCCGCAACTTCCAGCCGCCTCCGCAGTGAATCGCACTCCTGAATATATTGTGCCAATTGCCTCTCCGCCGACACTGCTTTTTGGGCATATAAAACGATCAAATGCTGGATTTGCGGAGATGAACAGCAGTTTGGTCTTTCTGCTGCAGCACGGCCCACTAATTGCTCTCGCGAATCAAACGAAATGTTCATCCAGATTGCATCGTTAGCACCTAAATTGAATGTTGTGTGAGAAGTGCTGTTGAGCGAAACAAATCGAGATGTTGTCTGCTTTAACCCTTGATGGGGTGAAGTATGTATCACGCCATGCTTAAAATCCACGCATATCTTTCCTGTTAAAATCGAATTTTCCTGTCAAATGAAGGATAGCGAAACTAATTGACAATTGAAGAGTGCGATAAATTTTATTAACTAGGTACTCTTTCTTAATGTTATCCTGGATTGTCCCTGCACAAGGCGGGCTGGCCTCATCTTGGCATGACCCTCTTGACATATGAGAGCATTAACTTTAGAAGAAATGACAACATTTCCTACCATTTTTCTCATAAGACTTCCGCCTTCATTGCTTGCGATAAAATTGTTACAAATATACAAAACGTTTTCAATTATTGCACGAACTTCACTAGTGGTGCTTTAGGTACATGAAGGGGATTTGGGTTGGAAAGCATGGATAGACCAAATAAAAAAGGATTTGAGATCTCAAAGAAGAAAACGATGAAACATTTCTTATCGATGTTGAGAAAAAAGGTGGTTGGTTTACTATCAACACTGAGGACGATTTGCACGTAGCTACCGATTTCACCACTCCGAGGAGGGGAGAGGATATCAAGAGAGATAGGACTCAAATTGCTATGAAAATAAATAAAATATTATCGCAAAGCCTTGCTAGTCCCAAGGAACCTTATGAATAGAATGAAACCTTATGAATCTCCTAGTTTTGATGCTGATGCTGCGGTTAATGCATTTTTTGTTGAGACTAACGACTTCTTGACCCTCTTCATTATGTTGATTTGGAAACAATCCAAATTGCATTATTGGAACCTATACTACATGTTGCGTGAGAAACGTTGTTCATCATGAGACTAGTTCCTAGACGAAAGAAATCAAGATGTTGTTCCATTTTAATCCTTGATGGAGTGAAGTTTGTGTTATGCTTAACGTCACACAATACCAAGCGTTCATGCATTTTTTTTTTTTTAAATAGAATTTTCGTGTCAAATGAAGAAATAGAGAAATAATTGTCAATTGAAGAGTGCTACAGATCTTATTAACTATGTTCGTACTCCTTAGTGATATCCTTCATAGGGATTGTCCCTCATACAAGGCAAGTTGGCCTCCTCTTAGCATGTCCTCTCTTGAGACATGAGGTCACTAAGATTAGAACTATGGACATCGATTCTCACAACTTCTCACATGAGATTTCCTCCTTCATTGCTCGGGAAAAGGATTTCAAAGACACTCAAAAGCTTTTCACTCATTGCAAGAACTTCACTATGAGGCCAAAACCCAACATAAGGATGACATTCAAGAGTGAGATTGAGAGGCCTAGTGGGCCTAATAATCTAGAGTCCATTTCTTGTCAGAGGTTGTATCTCTGCTGGGATGTCTCATATTTCGATCTAATCCTAATATTCTTCGATCAGATATTGAGTGTCTTCGATGCCCCTGGCTATCTAGTGCTCAGGCAAACTATAGCGCATGATAACTTCAACTATTGTGCCTTTGGCCTTCCAATTCTTGAGCAGCAATATGTCGAGTCTGGTGTTTGCCCAAGTGTCACACTACACTCGTGAGTATGAATTCTGATTATTAAATATTCACATGCCCCAAGCATTGTCAATCATATTAACTCCCACTTACCTTTATGCCAGTAACCTTACATCCCCATCTACAATGCCTTCTTTGGGGTGCAAACCCAAGATTTCCATATGATTCTCATAAGTAAAATGGACACTTCAAATTTCAAGTCATGGGAGTCATGGTAGAGCATGGTGGCATAACAAGGAGGTCTTTGAGTGGATCAATGGTAGCATAACAGACTTTAGGAGGTTTTTTTCCCCCGGCTTGTATATACGCCTATTGCCCTAATGGGCTACTTATCTTTGTACATTCGCTAGTAATACATTCAGTATTGTGTGTTTGTGCTCCAAGCTTCTTCTTCTTCCTTGTGCTGTTCGCGTGCTTCCACAGGCATCTATCTCCAACAATTGGTATCAGAGTAGGTCGTCGCTTCATCTAAGGCGCCGTCGACACTCCTTCGTTTACAGTCTCAGAATCGTATGAATTTTGGTGAGCATACTCAGGGTGTTTCCAGATAAAAAACGCTTCGCTTTGTCGTCCCGAAATCGCGATCTAAGCTCGTTTCGGCCTCCGGACGCACTATTGCAGCGCTTATGCAGGCTATTTTGTCTTTTTGTGTCAAAGGTATATACCAGTTTCTATTCGCCAGTTTAAGCGTCTCAAAGTCTGCTACAGGTCTAGCAGAACTCGTATGGGCAGTTCCGTTCAACTTTTTGAGATATAGTCGATTTTTTGCATCAAGGTATTTTAGTCACCGGCCATGGCTTCTAGCATTTTATGTCGTGGGCTGTATAAGCTCATAGACTATGAAAGATCTGTGAATGATTCGGCATGTGAAGTTCATGATTCTCAGGCTATGTTAGATGCAAAGCTCTGGCATGCACGCTTTGGTCATCTGAATTTTGCTATTTTGCTACGCCTGTAGAAATCTAAAATGGTGTCCTCTTTGCCCAAACTTGAGGCACCTGGAAAACATGTTTATGAAGGCTGTATTTTGCGCAAAATGCAGCGTTCCTCCTTTCCAAAAGATGGTTCACTTCAAGCTACACAAAAATTGCAGCTTGTACATAGTGATGCCTGTGGTCCTATGCAGATATCCTCTTTTGGAAATTACCTTTACTTCGTGACTTTCATTGATGATTTTTCCACGCATGCATAGGTATATCCACTCAAAGCAAAGTCCGAAGTGTTCATGTGCTTTAAACAGTTTTTGGTTTTCGCTGAAAATCTGTCAGCATGTAAAATGGGCACCCTCCGTTCTGATCGAGGGGGGGAATATATGTCTTCTAATTTTAATGCATTTCTGGATGAACGTGGGATAAAACACCAGTGTACAGTGCCGTATACACCTATAGAATGGAGTTGTTGAACGAAAGAACAGGTCACTCATGGAGATGGCGACGTGCATGATCAAAAGCTAGGCTTTACCACATAGTTTCTGGCTTGAGGTTGTCATGTGTGCAACATATGTACTGAACAGGTGTCCCACTAAAGCGCTGCAGTCTATCACTCCATATGAGGCTTGGCATGACCGTAAGCCATCTGTTGCTCATCTGCGTGTTTTTGGTTGTTTGGCATATGCACTAGTGCCTGAACAACATCGCAGAAAACTGGATGATAATACAGTAAAATGTATTTTTGTTGGGTCTGTATCATCCACAGACAAAACGCATTCTGGTTAGCCGTGATGTTTCTGTGGAAGATGCAATTCAGCCATTGCTTTCATGTACTAAGGAGACATCTGTGAGCTCCAAAGACATGTATGATACTTTGATGCCCCTTTTTATAGGTGGAAAGTCTAGTGCTGGTCCTAATGAGGCAACTTCTCAGCCTTTGCAGGCTTCATATGATGATGCAGATCATTCCATTTCTGATGCAAATATACATGATGCACTTGTTGATGAGAGAGCTGATATTGAGCAGGCAAAAACTATGCCAAAATGGCTAGTGCAAACTTTGCGTGACAGCAAATTAGATGCACCTTTGTCATATCGTACTCGTTCAGGCTCTCATAGTGCCTGCTTTGCATCATATTGCTATGCTATGGCTGCGTCTAGTCTCAGTGATGAGAATGAGCCTGTTTCTTTTGATGAAGCACAGAATTCAGAAAATTCGATGGCTGCTATGCAATTTGAATATGATGCTATGATGAAGAATGGTACATGGTCTTTATGTGACTTGCCTCCTGGCAAGAAGGCCATTGGCACTAAGTGGGTATACAAGCTGAAGCGTAAACCAGATGGTACAGTTGACACGTATGAGGCTAGGCTTGTTGCAAAGGGTTATGCACAAGAAAGAGGCATTGATTTTGATGAGACCTTTGCACCTACATGCCGTATGACTACTGTTCGGAGCATTTGTGCACTTGCAGCCCATCATGGTTGGAATGTACATCAGCTGGACATTAAAACAACATTTCTGAATGGTGACTTGCATTAAGAAGTGTATGTTTTTCAGCCCCGTGGCTTTGTGCAGAAAGGGCATGAAAACCAGGTTTGCAGGTTAAAGAAGGCATTATATGGTTTAAAGCAAGCACCACGTGCTTGGTATGAGAAGATACATAGCTATCTGATTGCACATGGTTTTGAGAACAGTCCAACTGAAAGCACCTTATATGTTAAGCGTGCTAATGATGTGCTTCTGATCATTGTTGTCTATGTTGATGATATGCTGCTCACTGGTCCTATTGAGATGCATATTGCTGATTTTAAGGCTGATTTGCATGGCTCATTTGAGATGTCTGATTTAGGGCATTTGCATCACTATTTGGGCATTTAGTTTATGCACGTTTATGGTGGAATGGCTTTGTGTCAAACGAAATATACTGACACATTATTGCAGCATTTTGGCCTTGAAGACTGTAAGCTTATTGCTACTCCTATGGAGACAGGTTTACGATTGAGTCTTCATGATGCTGGAGATGCATTTGATGTTGTTCTCTATCAGCAGGTTGTTGGATGCTTGATTTACTTATGCATTACTCGGCCAGATATTCAGTTTGTTGTCTCACAGATGAGCAAGTTTATGCATTGCCCAAGAGTCACGCATTGGAAGGCGGTTAAGCGCATCTTTCGCTACTTGAGTGGTACTCGGCTACTTGGGTTGTTTTATCCCAAGGGGGGATCACTACCGCCAGATTTGCATGCTTTTTGTGACTCAGATTGGGCTGGTTGCTATGACACTCGTATGTCCACCAGTGGTTTTTGCTTCATGCTTGGTAGCTCATGTATATCTTGGTTGAGCAAGAAGCAGCCTACTGTGGCCACTTCTAGTTGTGAGGCTGAGTAAAGGGAAGCTTTCACAGCGACTGTTGAGTGTGTGTGGCTCTGACGCCTTATGGCTGATTTGGGTGTTGGCCAGTCTTCTGCCACCACCATCTTCACTGATAGTCAGAGCGCATTGGCAGTTGCGAGGAACCCTGTGTTCCATGCTCGCACTAAGCACATTGAGGTGCATTATCAATATGTCAGGGAGAGGTTCTTTGCTGGGAGATCAGCTTGACATATGTGCCCACGTAGGAGAACATTGCAGACCTTTTCACGAAGGCTCTGCCTAGGGAGAAGTTTGAAGCTTTCCGAAAAGCTTTGGACTTACTTCCTTTTGTGGAGTGATTTCCACATAGCTTGGCACTTCCTTATACATGAGTGCCAGCTCCTTGTTCACCGCATCACTCCCAAGGGGGATTTGTTGATATATATAGGTAGTGATGTGTGTGAACACACTAGGACCGCCGGGGCACTTTTTTCCCTCTTTAGGAGGTTTTTTTCCCCCGGCTTGTATATACACCTATTGCCCTAATGGGCTACTTATCTTTGTACATTCTCTAGTAATACATTCAGTATTGTGTGTTTGTGCTCCAAGCTTCTTCTTCTTCCTTGTGCTATTCGCGTGCTTCCACAGGCATCTATCTCCAACATTGCTAACCTTACATCCTCCTCTATAATGCCTTCTTTGCAGCATGAACCCATGATTTCCATATGATTGCCTCGTGCAATGGACATTTCGAATTACTAGTCATGGCAATAATGGTACAACAAGGTGGCATAATGAAGAAGTGCTTGAGTGGAGCAGTGGTGAGGGAAGAGATGGGTAGTCTATAAATAACTTTTCCATAGCAATGAGGACATGCATCTGTATGCCATACATCACCAGTTATAGAGCATCACAAGGGATCATAGCATGATGCATAAGAGTTCACAGAGCATTACACTATTAGAAAAACGCCCACGTGCGCAAGAGGCACATAGAGATGCATATAGCACTGGAGTTATGCATAAGCATAGAGTTAGTGGAAGGCAACCAGGATAGATGAGCAATTGTGAATGGCTAGTTTATGCAAGTTCCAAGACTAAGAAGACTTGGTGGAGGGTGCATGTAGACATTCATAACCACAAGTTCATGCAAGTAGGCATTACCGTGATAACCTTAGGTGCACTCAAAGCAGAGATTGTAGAGCACTCCACTAGAGAAGGCAAACACTAGAAGTACTAGCAAATTAGTTGTTGAATCTGAGGTGAAACTAGGAAGACAACTATAGTATGGAAGTGGAAGACAATAAACATGAGTGATGATTGATGAGTGCTTTTTGAGAAGGTTCAAAGCTAAGATGGTCGAAAGTTCAATGTCTCAAGAAGTGGAGAATGCTTAGAGGTAAGTGCGATAATTAAAGGTTCGGGCATCAATGTTGAAAGAAGAATAAAGCTTCCAGACTGTTTCTCCCATCTTCAAAAGGCACAACAATTCAGGCCATGAGTAGTCTATGACTCGAGCACCAATTCATCATGAGGGAACCATTAGAGGTTAGGGATTGATAAAGTGGTGATCCTGCAAAGGTTAGTGTCAAAGGTGATCATTCGATAACCAAGCATGGGGGCACTCTGCTTGGCCTCCTCTTCTTCTTCACCTGGATCTTTTGATGATTTCTCCTCCTCTCGTGTCTTTGGCTGCAAGATTCGTGAACCTGAAGAGCCTGTAGGGTCAAGTAAATTGTATTTATCTATGACATCACCTGAAGAGCCTTGTGTCAAGAAGGATTTGAATGGATTCGTAAGCATTACCTAGTGGTTTAGCTTGGTTTTATATAATGCATTTGCCAATAACACACTACCATACATTTAGTTCCCTTTCTTCTTGTATTAGTAAAATTGGCGTGTTGTGTAGTGCAAGTTCGCATAAGATTATTCACAATAGGACTTCTGAATATGATTTTATAGTTGTGATGAGTTTGCTCTCACTATTTCTTTACCACGATGAAGAGACTACCTCCTTGGCTGACTACAGAAGAACCAGTAAAATAGTATCGACTCTTTACAATTGTAGACCGAGCTATATAAAGGTTCACATAACTTCATAGTAGACCTAGATTAAAGGCACATGAACTATTTTGATTTCACATTTCTTAATAAAAATTTTATCAATCAATTTCCATATTTGACATAAAAAATTGTGCAAGCTATGAGTTCAACCTCTAAAATGTCGACTTCATTATTATAAGCAATCTTGTCTTGTAAAATAATATAAGGGATCTCATGATTATGCATTGATAATAGTTTGTGCCCTTTGTAGCTTCTTGGAACGTTCACTGAGCCCTCTTATACAAAAAGTTTCTTCGAACGTTCACTCAGCCATCTTATACCAAAAGTAATATTAAATACGTGATTGAATCATATTTAAATATAAATGCTCTATGTCATAATTGAATATATACGCTCTATGTCATAATACATATGCTCACTGAAATGGATCGTTCGATGACCAAACAGAAAGTTTAGTGAGGTGGCAGTCCGTTCGGATCACCTCACGGCTTACAATACACATCATGCGCTTACACTTACCACGCTGGAGAAAAAACAGATTTTTCATCGTATTTCAAGTCGCCCGGGGTGCATGTGCCCCCCCCCCCCCAAGAGAGAGAGAGGTTTTCATATCTTCGACCGACGCTGGCCAATCTCTTCAGACTACATGGAGAGCCTATAGATTCAAGCAAAACACGACATGGAACTATATGCAGTTCTGTTTCGAAAACCCTCCACACGGAATAACATAATTGGAAGGGAATTTGATTATTTAACATGTTCTATGGTTCCTTCATTACGTCGAACCTTCATGGCCTCATATTCGAATAGATGGACGGTGAAGCACAACACTACTTAACATCTTTAGATGGAGCACAGCCACTTTTCATTCTTTCATAAATGTTTCACTGCCCTTATGTGAAACCACCAGCAGAGAATGCAAAGAGTAAAATGTACACAATTGTGTCGAAAAAAATTATCTTGACTTATTAAACCAAGAATTTCACGGTCCTTCTTGCAAGTTACTAATTGAATTCCACGGTCCTTCTTGCAAGTTACTAACTTACTTATGCTCTGCTCTGAATCCATTGCATCGGAAGAGTCCTGAATAATTGAATCCTCTCTACACGAAGATCCATCCATGTTTCCTCCAACTGAAGAAAAAGGGAGACAAAAAGACGGTCAGATTAAGTTACTTTCAAAGAGGGAGAGATTCGACGGTCAGAGGAATGGCAGAGAGAGATACGAAGACAGAGACACAGAACGCAAATACACGTGCAACATCGGAAGCGCCTATACAGGATGCAAAACACACGGGGGACATCACAGGGGATTACTCCAAAAGCTTTGAATGGCATCATTCGTTAGCATGTTTCAAAAATTCACGAACCAGCTTCTTGCGAGTTACTTATGCTCTGTTCTGATTCCGTAATCTCTGAATAGTTCTCAATCAGGGAATCTGCTCTAGACGAGGATCCATCCATTTTTCCTGGAGCTGAAAGAGAAACATATAACAAAAGTCAGAGGAAATACTTTCAGCGGCAGAGAAAGAAAAAGAGGAATCCATCCATTTTTCCTCCAGCTGAAAGAGAGAGGAAATATTTTCAGAGACAAGGAACTACTTTCACAGAGAGAGAGAGAGAGAGAGGAATGATACACTCTAATGCTAGATCCTCCGCGCATTGCACCACTGCAATGTTCATCGGTTCACTAGAGAGTGCAGACAAACGTTTGAGCATGAAAGTACTAGAGAAATAAGCACAGAGAATGCAGACAAACGTTTGTGCACAACTATTTGAACTTTGCATTGAATGAAATCTTGCCCCGGGACGAAGATTCACAGTTCAACTTCTTCTATCACAGCTTGACATGAACGGTGAACTCCTCCTTGCTTCTAATTCTTTTACTCCTGCTATGGATTGAAAAAGGCCCTTCATGACTGAGTGAGTTCTTTCGAAACATTTTCAGGCTCGGATTAAAAAAGGAATTGTGACACATCACAGAGAGCTACTCTAGAACCCTAGGCCCGAATCATCCTATTCAATGACCTCCGAAGGTAGAAATTATCTCGAACCGAAGAATTTAACAAACCGTTTCCTTGCGAGTTGTTTATGCTTTTTCCTAATTCCGTTGGTTCGGAAGGGTTTCGCATGTTGAAATCTGCTCTGTACGAACACAGAACAATTCTTTTCTCGAGCTGAAGCAGAAGAGATAAAACAACAGACAGAGAAAATCACTAATGCAAGATCGCACGAACAATCTACGGCTGCACCGTTTCACTGAGATCCTAAGCATGAAAGCACGAAAGAGAGAGAATCCAGACACGCGTGCGATACCACAGGCCGGCAACTCGAAAAGCTTACAAGTTACAATGATCTCATTCGTAATCAGTAACTTCCAAAAGAACAAGATTATCTTTCGCCGACCTTCTTCTTGCGAGTTACTCATGCTCTGGTGGAACTCCGCTGGATTTGAAGAGTTTTGATTGAAGGAATCTGCTGTATACGAACGGCCGCCCATTGTTTCTCGAGCTGAAAGAGAAACAGATAAAACAACAGACCGAGGACGTTACTGTTTCAGAGAGAGGAAGAGGGAGACAGAGGAAGGAATTTACAGAAAGACGGAGCGAGAAGGTTTTGAGGGAAGGAGAGAGGGGAATGTCACACTATATCATACGACCATTGTATCGCTGTACAATTGCGCTGGTTCCCGAGAGAGAGAGAGAGAGGAGTCACATGCGAGCTCGCAGCTAGAACCGCCTGCTTTGAGTTCTTTATCATAAAACATAATGGTCTGGAACGAAGATTTTGACCGAGCTTCAATGTACGATAGATCCATGCACTTTTATTCTCGAGCTGAAAATAGATGGAAAAAGTAAAAGGGAACTCAAAATTCCCGCTGGAACAAAGATAATATATCTTTGCACGTAGAGCTTCTGCAATTCGGAATCAGCATTGTCAATCAGCATTATCTTTGCACGTAGAGCATTCTGCAATTCGGAATCAGCGGGCGTGGTCTAGCGGTTGTGCCTTGTACTCCTAGGCACATGGCCAAGGTTCAAGTTCCGTTCAGGGCTGGATGCTCCAGAGTTCCCTAAGATGGGTGCCTCTACCTTACGAGATCAAGTGTGTGTCTTTCCAATTCATTGTACTCTCAAAAAAAATATATATATATATATAATCGAAAAATATCTCGTTCGTTGATTGATAGTTTTTAATTTTTTTTTTTCAGCCATCGAGACATTGATCTGTGGATGAGATCGGTGGATGGGAAGAAATTACACCATCGTCTTTTGTTTTGAGTTGTCGCCTTGTGCGAACAGCATAAATAGTGAAGGATGTAGTTAAAATAGTATACATTTCAAAGTTTTTACACGTAAAATAAATAAAATATGAAACTCTTTTTTTTATCTAAAAAAAGTTCGGCTTTTTTTTTTTTTTAAAGGAAGTTCGGCCTTAGCCTAATCTCCCGGACTTTAATTATATTAAAGAGAAAAAGTTACAAGTGAATGGGACTAGTGCCCATGGGACCCCCCGAATCCCACAACGCAGGGGAGGAGTCTGGCAATCTACAAGGCATTACAAATGAGGTGGATAACATTACCATCACCCTCATGTGGGACCCATTCGGCTTTAGCCTACTCTTCCGGATTTGAATTAAATAAAGAAAAGTACAAGAGAAGGGGACTAGTGCCCACGGGACCCTCCAAATCCCACAAAGCAGAGGAAGCTTTTATAGAGCTTAGATGGCATTACAAAGAAGGTTAATCACCCTCATGTGGGGCTCACTTGGGTTTATTAAGCTTGTTATTGATCAAAAGGGGTACTTGATAATGCCTGAAAGGGGGGGATTTCTTACAGTTAACAATCCTTTTGCCAAGGAGGAACAATAATTTCTCAATTGACCACTCTTTGGGGGAGTCGCCGAAGTTAAAAGCACATCTTTCCCTCCAAAATATGAAACTCTTGAATGACTTGGAACCCAATACAGTGAATGGGCGAGGGGGGAGGACGGAACAAGTTTTCTGAAAATGTTCCATTATGTAGAAAAAAAGTCTATGTTCCTCTGCCCTATGTGAATAGGGCATGCCATATGGCTTTGTACAATTGGATCACAACTGTGGCTAGAGTATGCCGCCACCCATTGTGAACCTAGCTTAAAGCTCTTGAGACAAAACAAGAAAAAAGAGATGGGGTGGGCACATGAGCATTTGATCACTCGATTTATCCATAAACTTATTTTTTTCCCTCACACGGCAATAGTTTCTTATCTGACGAGTTCGTTGTGATCCAAACTAAAATGAACTCCAATGATAATCTACCAGAGTGCGGAACTCTCAAGCTCTTCATTCACGAAGAGCGACATCTCAACAAGATTTGAATGCCATGTCCCAGTTCACTAGCATAGTGGTTGGGCCTCTCGCCTCTTGAGACAGGGGTAAGGGTTCAACCCCTGATAGCAACATGTAAGGGACATGTGTATCTTGTAATGATGTTGTATGTGGTTGAGGTGCCACCGTTTGTCCATCCTCGCGGTAGTTGTGACCGCCATTTAATCGAGTCTTGTAAACCCCTGTTCTTGTGGGATAAGGGGAGTCCCATGGGTACTATGCCCTTCCTTGTACAGTTGCAATTTCAAAGTTAAAGTCAGGGGGAGTAGGCCTCGGCCAAACACCCATTTAAAAAAAGAAAGATTTGAATGCCATGTCACCGAACAGATTTCACTTTGCTATCCCGGTCCCCCCTGCCACCTCAAGAGTCTTTTGTCTCCCATGTTGAATTTTGAAACAACATTTTATCTAAAGTTTTGCCACCCTTACTAAATGCATGGGTAGAAGAGCAATACAAATTCTGTGATTCTCGTCTCAAGCTGCTTGTCCGGGTGGTTGGGCCTCTTGCCTCTTGAGGCAGCGGTGAGGGTTCAAACCCCACAGACAACATGTAAAGGACATGTCCATCATGGAAAGTTGTATCTTGTGGCTGATGTGCCACCGTTTGTTTTGCCCCGTGGTATTTGTGATCTCAGTCTAACCCAGCTATGTAAACCCCTTTTCTTGTGAGATAAGGGGGTCCTATGAGTACTATGCCCTTCCTTGTATAGTTACAATTTCAAAGTTAAAGCGTGGAGGAGTAGGCCTCGATCAAACTTCCATTATAAAAAAAAAATGTGATTCTGCCTAGAACACGCTCACGCAAGCCTATTGTTCTAGACCTTCGTTTGAAGCGAGCCTTATTCTTCTGCTGGATCACACAAAACTTCTTATTTATATTATTTATGTTTTTTTAGATGAACAAGCAAAGTAAATTACAGAAGTATACAATCAGTACAAAGGGTAAGCCCACATCAAAAACAAAAACTAAAGGATCAGCATAATACATGAAGAGACTAAAGAATGAAGTCCCACTCAATCCTATCGTAGGCTTTGTAAAAGTCTAATTTGAAGAAGTAAAAAGTCCTACTTTAGCTCTCTAGCACAATTCATCCCTCCCAAAAGGTAATCATGACATCCAAGCTATATCTACCTTTTGTGAAACCTTTTGGCTCATCAAGATTAATCCTATCCATCAACAAACTAAGTATCCTAGCCAAGGAAGAGGTAAAAAATCTTATACATAGTGTTAAGACATGTAATAGGTCTCTAATTATTTGGATATTTTTTATGTATAAATTTGATAACTCCAATATTTATGTCAACTGGAAGAGCACCCTTCTCAGTGTCTTCTTTCTCAATCAAGAGAATAAAGGGTGTCAAGAAATATCTTAATTCCATGAAGAACTCATTTTGTATCCCATAAATAACAGGATATTTATATTTTTCAATCTACTAATGTTTTCTTTAATCTCACTAATAGTGAGGAGCAAGTCCAAGATAGAAACCATTAAGCTTTGAGGAGTCATTTTCTTCCTTTCAAAGGAAATAGAAGCCTAGCTCTCTTGGTATCTTGCTCCCACGTTGGAATGCTAGAGAGAACATTAGTGAAAAGCTAACAACCTCTTGCGAATTCCCTCGAATGTTGATAGCATCCCCTCCAAACTTCTTCTTTAGTATAGGTACCAAATCTTTGATTTATTCCTTAAAAAGTCAAACAAGTTTCTTTTTATGCCTATATACATTTCTCAACCAATATTTTCTTGAAGTAGAGAGAGCACAACTAGCCTCCAGGTACTCCTCAAGTTTAAATCTTTACTGAAGTTCACAAATCGTTTGCAAAGCAATAGGATCCTTATCTTGCAGACTTCTAATCCACTCTTTGTATTCAAGGATTCTAATTCTCCTTTGACCCCTAATTTTCTTAGTGATTTTCTTGAAGTGAGAGAAAAGACCTTGAAACTTCTTTAATAAAATTCTCCCAAGATTTAGAGAGGGAGTGTTGTTTGTTATCCTTTGGAGTTTTCCTCTCCAATCATTATGACATAAAAGACCAACAACCACAAACATTAAATTGTCAATTGGGGTAGTATGCAAAGACCCTAACCCCTAGTCCACGTCCTGTAGGACAGTTGGTTGAGCTTTGGCCTCTTGAGGCGGAGGTCCAAGGTTCAAGTCCCAGGCTGGACATGTTATGGCTTAGGCCAGTTAAAACCCAGTTGTAACCATGTCTCTCAGTTGTAACCTTGTCTAACCCTTGCTTTGTGGGATACGGGGGGTCCCGCGGGTGCTATGCCCATTCACTTGTACAGTTGCAATTTCAAAGTTAAAGTCCGGGGGAGTAGGCTTTGGCTGAACCTCCATTAAAAAAAAAAAAAAAAAAAGACCCTAACCCCTTTCTAATCAATGAATCTCACGACTTGTCAAGCAAATATCAATATATTTGTGAATCCAAATCATTTAAACAAAAGAATTAAAAATATTAACATTTTGATTGTAAATATTCTTTTGACCATAAGTAGACATAAGAATAAGTTTTTTTTAATGATTCAAGAGGCTAAAATGTGCAATTTTTCACAAAGAATCCACGTGTATGATTAGTTTGAACTTTCTATGTCTATAACCCTTGACAAGGGAATCGTGATGTTTGCAACTTTACACTATCATGAGAAAACAGGTTCCATCTTGACTTCAGAAGCATTTACATTGAGAATAGATTAATGAAAATAATGGAAATACATAAAACAACCAATATGTAAGATAAATCCATGGAAAGCACTCACCATATTCTCTTCAAATTACCAAGAAAGAAAAGTGAAAATAATTTACTTTTGAAAGAGCTCTCTAGCTTCTCATTCATTCCATAATGAAGTCTCTCTATGAAAATGGCTTGTATTGTCTTCTATACCAATTTTAGTGTCCAAATTCACACTTAAAAAATGTTCCTCCCTTATGTTAACCTAAAAATATAAATTCTATAGAGCTCTAAAAATTCTATGAAAAATACATAAGATTGATTTCTTCATGAGGAACACTCTTTCTCATTTCTAAAACAAAAGTCCAAAGTACATTTTTTTCTTTTTCTTTTTTGTTCTTAGATTCCTAGTGCTTCTTCTTTCTTCTGTAGACTTGAGATATCAGTTCATGGCTTTTCCTTCCAGTGACATTCAAGTCATTTATCGTTCCAAATAGTGCTTTTCTCCACTAAACTACAGGTGTTGGCTTATCAATGACATCCTCATTTAAATACTTTGTGCAAGCTACTTCATAATTTATTAATATCACTTTCATGATCAAAGATATTTTGCCAAACATTTCCAAATCTCTTTCAAAAAATGCATAACTGAAGGCGACTTCAAAGGTCTATACAAATGTCCTCCCATGAATATAACTCTACTATAATAGGCCATAGTACCTATATGGTATGGAGTTTCACTTAAATAAAAAAGAAAAGCATCTGTAGGAGAGTTAAAGACTATAAGATTTAGGGTCCTAGTATCTATATGTGTGAAAGTTTGTATAGAAGCAATTATGAGTTTTTGAATTCTAATGGTTAATATACAAGCAATGTCATTTATATATGCTAGATTTTCAATCATTGTTTTGTTGATGGTGTTCATATTTTGCTTTGTTGCACGTGTTCCTTTCTTTGGTCTTGCTACTTTTGAGTAGTTCATCCTTTTTGATGGAATCTGTCCTTCCTTCCTTATCTGGCAAAATATTTTCCATTCTCTTCTTCTAACAATAGGATAGTATGCAGGGTTGATTTTCGAATGAGTTGCTAGCTCTAGGCATATCTTTTTGCAATATTTATTTTTGTCCAAACATTTATTGATCCATGAAGGATTACTTTTTTCAAATAGCACTTTGTGACTTCTATTGTTTCATCATATTCTAAGAACTCATTTGGGATAATTCCAACTCTTGAAGTCTGATAATTTTTAACACTCTCTATTACCATGCAGAATGGAATTCATAGTCCATCTATTACCAAATGATGGTGCACATTATTTACACCATTTTCTAGTGCAAATTGCACTACCTTGCCTTAATATTGATTATGCATCTTTTTGATATAGGCCATTCCTCCTTCCTTATCAGTTAGTGGTCTTTGTATAAATTCATTTGACTCCTCAAAATTTTTTTCCCTTGATCTTGCTCATCATTCCTATTATCATGGATGGGTGAAGGTACTCTTTCTTCTTCTATTGGCTAGTTCTTTGGTACCTGATCAATTGACTTTTCCAAGCTCTAACTAGCTTTCTTATCATGCCCAACTAGCTTTTACATTTTTCTTCCATGAATTCAATTGTATTTCTATGTTGAATGAATATGGCTTCTAATCTCATTGCCTTTCTTGACACATCTCCATTGACTTTCTTTGCCACATCACTGGCCTAGCCAAGGCTTACCACTAAGGTGGTGATCAAGGCATACCTTGTTATCCGAGTCATTGAAGTCACTATTGGCATCGTTGGTTGTGCAAGAGGAAAGACCTCAATGATTAAGGAACATGGAGGTTCCAAGTACTTCCCAGGAGGTCATCCATCCTAGTATTGTTCTCCCCAGAGCTCCCTTAATTGACAATCTCTTGCCATTAAGCTACACCCTTTTGGCGTTTCATGAGGGGGAAAGACTAAACTTCACATTACCTTGAAGATGTTTTAGGCTCCCAAAGCTTCCTTCCTTGCTTTCAAATCTAGTTTTGAAGCATTTTTGGGATGATTCTTCCATCCACCTTGGAGTACTTTCATGCATAATTCTCTTTACATAGGTTCAAGAATATCAATAAGAGTGTTCTTTGTTCTTCTTTGAAAATGAATATTTAGCTTTGGGGTTGTGTTTTCAGCCACACTAGTAAATCTACAGGTTTCATGAAAGGTTTTCAGTTGTGGTGAGAGCATCCACTGTAAGTTTGTGCAACTTTTTTTTACCTAAAAATAGAGTTCATAGAAATTTATAGGTGTTGTTGGAAAGTGTTTGGTTTGTAACTTTAGTCTTTCAATGCCATTTTACTACATATAATGAACATGTACAAACTATGTATGCTTTTGTGGATACCACTTATGTACATCCATCTGGACATTGATATAGCGTTTGCGTTTCTACATAAAGTCTTTGATATTGATAAAGAGGGTCATGGTAAGGTGTTCTTAATTGGTATGAACCCAGATGTTAGGGTCTCTTTGATAATGCAGGTAGAAAACTTATGTAGCCTTGCCATAGGAGATGTATGGTAGTTGTTCATAGATGCTCAATAAGCCTTCTTGGCTTCTTTTGATTAAGTGGATATATACAGTGGAGTTTGTGATTCGCTATGCAAGTTTACATGTCACTAATTTTGTCACTTGGTCATCTTTTTTTGAGCCTTAGTGGTGCTTGGACTATTCTAGCTCAAAATCATTCTAATTAGTTCTCATCATCATCATCGCATCGAAAATTATTAGGCACGTCTAGTGGATCTGGGTTTACTATCATTGTTCCTAGGAGCTATAGCTTGCAGGCCAAAGAACATTTTGAGATTTGGAAATTTGATGGCACAAACATTGCTCTATTGAAGATCAAATTAAAGATGCACTAATTCAAAGGATATAGTGGAACCTAGAAAATGGAATATCGAAGAAACCTATTGATATGGATGACGATGATTGGGATTATTTGGATGAAATTGCTAGGTCTATCATTGGATTGCACCTGGAAGATAATGTTTACTTTATAGTGTTGGGCTCTAAAAGTGAAGATGAACTTTGGAAGAAGTTATGAAATACATATGAAAACTAAATGACATCAAATAAAGTGTATCTGATGAGACAGTTATATGACCTTTGAATAAAGGACACAAATAGTATTGTTGCTCATCTAAATGAGTTTGATGTTATATTCTCTCAAGTACATGCTAAGAAATTGGAGATGGATAATGAAATGAAGGTATTCTTGTTGTTATGCACCTTGCCATCATCATGAGATACATTTTGGAGAGCTATTAGAAATAGTGCACCTGGTGGTAAACTAGTCTATGATGACATATGTGGAGCACTCTTGAGTAAGGAGATTCATAGAAAATATATGGTCGGTACTCAGAGTAGAGATGCATATAATGTTCATGATTCTTACCGAGGAAAAAATCAACATCATGGCTTGAGTAAGAACAAGGAAAAGAATGGTCAATAGAATAAGAGTAGAATTAAATCAAGGAAGAGGGATATCGAATGCCATTATTGTCATAAGAAAGGACACATGAAGAAAAATTGTTATACATTAAAGAGTGCTAAAGTTAAAGGACATAATGTTGATGGGCATGTTAAAAAGCTATGTGCACCATCTACTTTGATTGTGAGATTGAAGAAATTAATGTTGATTGTGATGATGTTGATATGTTGACACATGACAATACTCTACCTATTGAGGCTTGTGGTTGACTATCTTTCCCACATGTGGCTTCTAGATTCCGGTGCTCCTTTCCATGTGACACAACATAGAGAATGGTTCTCTACTTATGCAGCAAACTCTATTAATACTGTGAGAGGTAGTGACTCTTACTAGTGTGATGTTGTTAGGATTGGATTTGTGGTTGCGCAATTCATTGATGGTTCAAAATTTATTATTTATAATGTAAGCCATGTACCTTAGTTATCATGCAATTTCATGTTAATTACTCAACTTGATGACCTTGGTTACAAGTTGATTTTCTATGCTCATTCCTTTTGTATATCAAAGTGCAATATGATTATTAAAAAAGGAGACAACGTTGGCTCACTTTATCCTTTATTTGTATCACAGAAAGAACACTTGTTAGATGTTAGTGAACAACCTATGTCTTGTATTTGGCATGGCCATTTGGCTGCATATCTCATAGTGGAATGGAAAATCTTTCTCATTTTGGCTACTTACCTGTTTTATCTTTCTCATTCAATTCAGCCTTTATATCTCATTCATACAGATGTGTGTGGTCCTATGCTGACAACACCATTAAATGGTTCTCTTTAGTTTGTCACTTTCATAGACGATGCTACTAGAGAAGTCTGGGTATATCCTATTAAACCAAGGGATGAGGTATTTCATATCTTCAAAAAATATCTTGCTTCAGTTGAGAATGAAAAAGGAACTAAGATCAAAGCTTCGGATTCAGATAATGGGGGTGAGTATATGTGATATGAATTTAGCCTTTTCTGTCAATACAGAGGAACTCGTAGAGAGTTTGCAGCTCCTTATACCCCAGTATAGAATGGTCTAGTTGAAAGGATGAATATAACTATTCAAGATAGAGTAGTTTCTATGTTGCATCATGCAAATATTTCACAAGGCTTTTGGGCAGAAGCAGTATTGACTATAGTTCACATGATTAACCTTTCACGTAGTACTTGAAAAGGTCTAAAAGTAGCACAAGAGCTATGGATAGGGAAGCCACCATATTATGATCATCTTTGAGTTTTTGGATGTGAATCATATGTTCATATATCCAAGAATCTTAGACAAAAGTTGGAACATAAGTCAAATAAATGCATTTTTCTTGGATATGGTCAAGAAGCCCAATTTGGATATTGCTAATGGGATCCTCAAACATAGTTAGTGCTAAGAAGTAGTGATGTCATTTTCAATGAGTCTAAGATGCATAAACAACCAATTAAGGAGGTTGAAGTGAGAAGAGTAATGTTTGAGGATACTAATCCTTTAGTTAACATGCATAAAAGTGATACACATATGGATGTTTAGAAGAATATACAATCACATTAGTCTACAAATATTCCTATTCAATAATCATTGAGACATTCTACATGTGTCTCACATCTACTTGCTAGATATGTTATTAGGTTTGGATTTTGTTATGTTAATAGATGTTGGTGATCCTTCTTAATACATCGAGGCTATGCAGATAAAAGATCATGTCAAGTGAGAGCATGTCATGAGGAGCGAATCGGATTCTATTCATAAGAGTCATACTTGGGATTTAGTACCTTTGCTAAAGGCAAGAATCAGATAGTGCTTCTCCTAATTATAAAGCTATGACTTATTGCAAAGATTTTAAGCAACAACATGGTGTTGATTTGGAGGAAATCTTCTCTCCAATAGTCAAGATGACTACACTGCATATGTCTCTTGGATTCACTACAATGGAGGACTTAGAGCTAGTCCAGATGGATGTGAAAACAATTTTCTTGCATGGATATCTTACAAAAGAGATCTACATGGAACAACTAGAGGTTTATGTAGTTCCTATCAATGAAAGTCTAGTTTGTAAGGTGAAGAAGAGCTTATATTTACTTAAATAGTTCCCTAGACAATGGTGCCAAAAGGTTGATGCTTCTATGATGTCTTAAGGTTGTTCTCTAAGCAATGAGGGTCATTGACTTTACATAAAGAGATGCTCAGATCGTAGCTTGATACGTTGGATACTTTATGTTGATCATATGTTGATTTTTGGGAAGTATGCTTATGACTTATCATTTAACAAAAAGAACTTGCATAAGACATTTGATATGAAGTATTCTTGGCATGCACGTTACTCAAGATAGGAGCAAAAGATGCATATAATTGTCTCAAAGTGAGTACATATCCAAAGTATTTCAGAAGTTTAATATGCAGGGTGGAAAGGCATTGAGTACAACTTTGCCCACATATGTGAAATTGAGCAAGGATGATTGGCCCAAATAAGATGACGAAAAGGAATTCGTGAACAAAATTCCTTATCAGTCTATTTTTGGTAGTCTTATGTATAATATGGTAGCTATGAGATTAGACATTGCATTTGTAGCAGAATTTGTATGTATACATATCTCTAATCCTAGAAAGAAACATTGGGAAGCAATCAAGATGATTTTGAGATATTTGAGTGGCACTAACAATAAGTTTCTATGCTTGGGTGGAATAAAGGCATCCATTATATACATATATTTTGATTATTCTCATTGTCTAAACAATCAAAAGTCTACATCTGGGTACATTTTTCATTTTGTTGGAGGTGCTATCTCTTGGAGATTTCATCTACAAGCATGTAGCATTGTTTCCACTACAAAAGCAGAGTATGTTGTAGAAAGTGAGGCATGTAAGGAAGCATTGTGGCTTTCTCATCTTGCTTGTGATATGGTGCTAACTTAGTTGTACCTTGTTTGCTCAGTGATAGTCAAAGTGCCATTGATTTTTCTAGGAATCCATTCTATCATGCAAAGATCAAGCAATTTGAGGTGAGGTATCAGCTCATCAAAGACTACTTATCCATTGAGTGCATTATTCTTGAGAAGGTTCATACTCAAGTTAATGTTGTGGATGGTTTGACTAAAGCTCTACCACAGGATATATTCGACACTTTTGTCACTTGATGGCGGTTACTTGATCCATGATCTTACACAGTTACTTGTATACTTTGTATCATGCTTATCAAGTGGCAGGTATATTTTGTGTACTTACACTCATGTATTCTTTATCATTCTTTATTTTCTTCCATTGTCACTTTTTCCATATTGGCCTTTAGTGGGAGACTGTTACCATTCGTGTCCATGTGAAAGGTCAAATGCACACCAGAAACTTTTGTATATGTTCTTTAATAAAACATATAATGGCCCGATTAGCCACAGACAATAAGTTCCGCCACATTTGTAACACCTAGGAAATTTGTGTTCATGCTCTTCGTGCACTATGTGGTTTTTTGCATATTCTATAGGTCTTGCGTGTAGTATTGTGTGTGGTGTGTGGAGCTCAGATTTTGTCTGCGAGGGCATCCTTGTAAATCTCATAAAAAGAAGAATCCACCATGGTGCATTGCCATCACATGTCATCACCTTATACCTATCAACTGCTCCATCAGGCTTATGTTTCAGCTTGTATACCCATTTAGTGCCAATGGGCTTTCTTCCTAGAGGCAAATCACATAAAGAACATGTACCATTCTTCATAATAGCATCATATTCTAATTGTATAGTAGCCATCCAATTCTCTAAATTTTATGCTTCATCAAAAAAATCAGGATCATTTTCATGAGAAGGACTAGAGGCAACCATTGCATAGCAATCTAATGCAAAGGAAGCACTATGAGATCTTGAATGAGTTCGATATCAGAAAGCTACATATAATTTGCTATCTCCAAAGTGTAACCAGCCATTTAGGCATAGTTCTTGCCTCCTCTATATCAACCCTCTCATCAACAAGTGTGCATCATGTAGATCTGCATCTAAAATGCAACGATCTACATCATCACATGGAACCTATATAGGCTAAGAATTTGACTCATTTGGACTAATACTTGATTGTCCACTTGTAAAAAGAGGTAGCAAAGTGTTATACACATTCGCATAGCTACCAAAAGTCTCCTTGCTACATGAAAGTAATGATTGAATTGCATCTTTCACAAAATAACATCACGGCTAACAAAAATGTGTTTAATATGTGGATGATACAGATGATAGACTTTGCTTTTAGAACGGTAGCAAAAAAAAACATTTTAGTGCTTGATCATCTAATTTATTGTGTTTTTTGTTCGAGCACTAATGCATATGCGAGACAACCAAAGACATAGAGGAGCAACAAATTTCTTGGGACCATGCCAAGCCTTATATGGAATGATAGATTGGAGTGCTTTGGTGGTACAACTTAGGTACATATGGTGCACACATAACAACCTCAAGGTAGAAGTGATATGGTAAAGCCTCACTTTTGACCATACATCTTGTTGTGTCCATGAGAGACCTATTGTTTCTTTTAAAGACTCCAATTTGTTGAGGTGTATACGACATTGTACACTCATGTTTTTGTTGAGATATCAAGCTCAACATGTGATGAGCAAAGATGAAACGTACCAGTTTTTTGTTTCTCTGACATGTATAGTGGTCATGTCGGTATATGTAAGGATACTTCATTGAGCTTTACTAGATTTATCTACCAAGAGTGATGGAACATTTGTTCCTTGCTAGCTCACTCATTTGCGGACATTAGGTTTTTCCTTATGTACTGATCTTTATATATTGCACTTGTTGTATTCTTGTTTTTAGGTCATGCTTGTACAGAATTTTAGAGTTATGGTGGAAAAGTAGACAGGGAAGTACATTCAAACATTAAGATCTGATGGAGGAGGTGAACACATGTCAAATGAGTTCAACAATTCTCTAAAAAATCATGGAATTTGGCACCAATTTTCATGCAGGTACACACCACAGCAGAATGGCATTGCTGAACAGAAAAATAGACATATTGCAGAAATAGAAAGAGCCTTGATGGCTGAGAAGAATATGCCTTATTGTTATTGGGCAGAAGCTATGCATACTACTGTATACATCATGAATAGAACTTTGACTGCTGCTGTACATCAAGTTACACCTGAAGAGAAGTTTACAGGTAAAAAGCCAAACTTATCACATCTGAAAGTTTTTGGCTGTATTGCATATGTACATGTTCCAGATGAGTTGAGGATGATGCTTGATCCGAAAGCAGAAAAATGTATCTTCATTGGATACTCCCTTGAGCAAAAAGGGTACAAATGTTATAACCCACTCACACGACAGGTGAAGGTGAGCAGAGATGTGGTATTTGATGAAATGTCAAGCTTCTATGCAGATGCCAAAGAAGGATTGAATCATGAACCAAATGACAATGTTGAAAAATCAAGTGCAGAATCTCATGTTTTGATTGGACTGGATGCATCACTAAGCAATAGTTCCAACTCAAATCCATGGAGTGGAAGATTGCATGGAAATTTCAGTCCAGCAAATTCATCAAATACATCCAAGCAAGGTAAAGAAAATCTTTCTGCCGGTAGTAAAACATGTGTAGGTTTTGAAGATGTTGATGGAGATTCAAGTGGTTCAGAAAAGAGTCTTGATGAGGAACTTGGATTTCCCTCTATGATACAAGGGGAAGTGACCCAAGACCAAGAAGATCTGGGAGGATGCGTAATTCAGTGCAACGATTTACATATGATAGCCACATGGCTCCCCATTGTGCCTACATGACAAAGGTAATACAATATGTTGAACCTTCTTGTTTTGAAGATGCCATTGGTAATGCAGATTGGGAAAAAGCTATGGATGAGGAGATGGCTGCACTTTATGGAAATGATACATGGAAACTGGTTCCATTGCCACAAGGAAAGAAACCCATAGGCTGCAAATGGGTTTACAAGGTAAAGCATAATGCTGATGGTAGCATAAGCAGATATAAAGCATGATTGGTAGCTAAAGGATATGCACAAACATAACATATGGCATTGATTATGAGGAAACATTCAGCCCTATAGCTAAAATTTCTACTATCAGATTACTTGTTGCATTAGCTACAACAAAAGGATGGACTTTGCATCAGATGGATGTGAAGAATGCTTTCCTACATGGTGAGTTACAGGAAGAAGTATATATGGAACAACCACAAGGATATGAAGATTCAAAGCATCCAAAATATGTTTGCAGGTTGCAAAAGGCTTTGTATGGGCTGAAGCAAGCCCCTCGTCAATGGCATGCAAGGATTGGTGATTACTTAGCCAACATTGGGTTTTCTATGTGTGATGCAGATCACTCACTATATGCAAGGAAGGCCTGATGATGGCATCACTATTGGGCTATTTATGTTGATTACCTGATTGTCGGTGGTGATAATGAAAGAAGCATCAAAGAGGTAAGGCAACTTCTTATGTAGGAATTTGACATGAAAGATCTTGGAGTGCTGCACTATTTCTTAGGCATTGAGTTTATACATATAGAAACATGTATATGGATGTTGCAAAGGCAATATGCCTTCAATATGCTGCAAAAGTATGGTATGGCTGATTGTAAGCCAATTTGTATGCCATAAGATCAGAATTTGAAATTGGATAACACATTGGAAAATGCTACTATGTACACGAAAATTGTGGGAAGTCTTATATATCTCACAATTACAAGGCCTAATCTAAGTTATACTGTTGGACTTGAAAGTCAGTTTATGCAGGTTCCCAGGAAGCCACATTTGGATGCTCTGAGGCGCACTCTACATTATGTGAGTGCTACTTTGGATTATGCATTGTTTTATGAGGCTAGTGTAGATTTGCAGGTTTATGGATACACCGATGCCGATTGGGCTAGTAGCATTCCAGATAGAATATCTACTAGTGGTTTTCTATTCTCAGTCAAAAGTGCAGCTATTACATGGAGCAGCAAGAAGCAAGCCACTATTGCTTTGTCGAGTACAGAGGCTGAGTATAGAGGTGCTGCAATGGTAGCATGTGAGGCATCATGGCTGGAGATGCTACTTGCAAATTTAGGTGTGGAAGTGCAAAATCCTATCACCATTTATTGTGACAATCTTAGTAGCATACAAGTAGCACAAAACCCTATTTTCCATGCTAGAACAAAGCATATCGAGTTACATTATCACTTCATCAAAGAGAAGGTATTAGCAGGTGATATTGATCTTGTTTATGTGAGAACAAATGAGCAGGTTGCTGATATTTTCACCAGAGCACTTGGAGCTGAGAAGTTGAGGAAGTTTCGGGAGATGCTTGGATATCCGATATGGCATTGAGCTTGATGAGGAGTGTTGAGATATCAAGCTCAACATGTGATGATCCAAGATGACACGTACTAGTTTTTCGTTTCTCTGACATGTATAGTGGTCACATTAGTATATGTCAGGGATACTTCATTGAGCTTTACTAGATTTATCTACTGAGAATGATGGCATATTTGTTCCTTTCTAGCTCACTCATTCGAGGACATTAGGTTTTCCTTATGTTCTAATCTTTATATATCGCACTTGTTGTATTCTTGTTTATAGGTCATTCTTGTACATTCCACACTCAACTAGAAATGCATTGAAATCAAAAGACATGTGTTGCCTCCTTGATCAAAATGGATGGTTCCCAATTTATATGCTTATAGATTTTCGTGACAGTTTTATCCCACACTCAACTAGAAATGCATTGAAATCAAAAGACATGTGTTGCCTCCTTGATCAAAATGGATGGTTCCCAATTTATATGCTTATAGATTTTCAAGCACAACTAGAAGCTATTTGAAGTACATAAACCCATTGAACCTTGCTTTCAATGGATACACCAATGCATGCTTGAATAAATCATCAATATAAGTCATGATGTAAAGGTAGTTCCCGAAAGAAGGTGTCTACATAGATGATAGGACCACAAACATCACTATGAACAAGCTGCAATTTATCAATAGCTTAAATTGAAACATCTTTTGGCAAGGATGAACCTTGTATTTTTTCCCAAAATAGAAACTTTATAGACATGTTTACACTCAAGTTTGGGTGAATAGGACGCCATTTTGAATTTTATTTTTAGGTGTCGAGGCCTCTCCAACAACCATTCTAGCATCTTTCTTCTTTGCCTCTTTTGTAGCTAGTTTTGGACAAGACTTTATGACATGATCATTTCCCTTATACTATTTGGTTTTTCATTTTTGTTTTCTTCTCATCATTTTCTTCCTTCTTCGACTATGAAACATTAGAAGATTTTTTCTTACTAGTAGATGGGCTCCATTTACATTTGCACTTATAACTATCTAGGAAATTTTGATCTGCAAGCATGAATAATGGACCTCTTTTGTGTGGATTGATCTACTTGCAACAAAGGAAAGACTAAATCCTCAAATATTAAGGCATTTGGATCCCCTTTAATCATCAATCAAAAGAGTAGAAGCAAAACTCAAGATGAATCTAGAAGACCATTAAAAACAGTCTGCACAAGTGAACTTCATCATTAGAAATCAATTGCCCCTTCAAATCTTTGATCTTTCTCTAAAAACTATCCATAAAATCTCCTTCATTCATATGCTCAATGTCCAAATGTTTTCGGAGGTAAGAAACACTAGCCTCATTTCTTGCCTAGTATAAAATGGTAAGTGTATCCCAAGCATCCTTTGCTATTTTGCAAGAGTGAGTGTGAGGATAATGGAACGCTTGATAGACAAAGCTATCAATGCATGTGCTTGCATATCTCTACCATCCCAATGAAGTTTCTCTACAATAGGTTTAGTAGGAATTGTTGATATATTTAGGTAGTGATGTGTGTGAACACTCTAAGATCGTCGGGGCACTTTTTTCCCTCTTTAGGAGGTTTTTTCCACCGACTTGTATATATGCCTATTGCCCTAATGGGCTACTTATCTTTGTATATTCTCTAGTAATACATTCAGTATTGTGTGTTGTGCTCTAAGCTTCTTCTTCTTCATTGTGTTGTTCGCGTGCTTCCGCAGACGTCTAACTCCAACAATTGGTATCAGAGCAGGTCGCCGCTTCATCTAGGGCATCGTCTACACCTCTCCAGTTGCGATCTCAGATTCCCACAGAATTTGTCAGCATACTCAAGGTGTTTCAAAGATCAAAATGGCTTCACTTTATGGTGCTGAAATCACGATCTGAGCTCAGTTCAGCCTCCAAACGCACTATCACAGCGACATTTATTGGTTGCAAAAGGATTGTGGAACATTGTGCAAGGTGTTGAAAAACATCCTATCACACCTGCAACTGTTACAACTACAGGTACTGAAGTTGATGCAGAAGGTGTCAAAGATGATGATATTCTGCATATTCCTGTTTGTGCTTTAGTTTTTGCTACACCTACTGTAGAGCAAATTTGTTGGGATGGTAGAGATGCCCAAGCACATGCATTGATAGCTTTGTCTGTCAAACATACCATTATTCCTCACATTCGCTCTTGTAGAACAGCTAAGGATGCTTGGGATACACTTACCTTATTGTACCAAGCTAGGAATGAGGCTCATGTTGCTTACCTCCGAAAATAGTTGGAGAGTGAGCACATGAATGAAGGTGATTCTATGGATAGTTTTCTACGAAGATCAAAGACTTGAAGGAACAGTTGATTTTTTATACCAGATAGCTCACTTGTGCAGACCATTCTGAATGGTCTTCTTGATTCATATCAGAGTTTTGCTTCTACTCTTCGGTTGATGATGAAAAACAATCCAAATGCCTTGTCATTTGAGGAGTTAGTTTCTGTTCTGTTGCAAGAAGATCAGTCTAGGCAAAATAGGTCTACTATGCATATTGCAGATCAAGCTTTCATGGCTAGTCAAAAGAGCAAAGGAAAATGGAGCTCTTCTACTAGTAAGCAGAAATATGCAAATGCTGCACATTCGAAGAAGGAAGATAAGATGAGGAGAAATCAGAAAAGCAGAAATTGTTGTGCATGTACTGTAAAGGGAATGATCATATCATAAATAACTGTCCAAAACTGGCTGCAAAAGAGGCTAAGAAAAAGGAGGCTGGAATAGTTGTTGTAGAGGCCTCTACATAAAAAACAGAGTCTGCTAATCTTATGCAGGATGAAGAATGGGTGACAACTATTGTTTGCAATTTTGACCCATCTTCTCATGAGCAGTGCATGTCTGCAATAGACTCAGATGTTTGGTACTTTGACAAAGGGGTGACCAAACATATAACCTCGCAGTGTAGTTTCTCCTCTCCAGTCGAGCCGGCCCTACAGGGAATACTGTTACATGTGCAAACAACTCCTCTTATCTTGTTCTGGGAGTTGGTAAGATTATTTTGACTACTGCTAATGGTAGTTCTTTCACTTTGTCAAATGCTTTGTTTGTGCTCGGGATCAAGAAGAATTTGTTATTAGTTTTTGCATTAAGATTGGCTTGGTTGCAAAATTTGTTGATGATAGATGTACAGTTCATGATCTGTCAAATGGCGATGTTATTATTGCTTTTGGCATTTTATGTTGTGGGCTGTATAAGCTTATAGACTATGATAGATCTATGAATGATTCGACATGTAGTACATGATTCTCAGGCTATGTCAGATGCAAAGCTTTGACATGCACACTTTGGTCATTTGAATTTTTCTAGTTTGTTATGCCTTCAGAAATCTGATATGGTGTCTTCTTTGCCCAAGCTTGAGGCCCCTAGAAAACATGTATATGAAGGCTGTATTTTGGGCAAAATGCAGCGTTCCTCCTTTCCAAAAGATGGTTTAGTTTAGGCTACGCAAAAATTGCAGCTTGTACATAGTTATGTCTGTGGTCCTATGCAGACACCTTCTTTTGGAAATTACCTTTACTACGTGACTTTCATTGATGATTGTTCCAGGCATGCATCGGTATATCCACTCAAAGCAAAGTCCGAAGTGTTTATGTGCTTCAAACAATTTTTGGTTTTGGCTGAAAATCTATCAGCATGTAAAATGGACACCCTCCATTCTCATCGAGGGGGGAATATATGTCTTGTGATTTAAATGCATTTCTGGATGAACGTGGGATAAAATAGCAGTGTATAGTGCCATATACACCTCAACAGAATGGAGTTGCTAAACAAAAGAATAGGTCATCCATGGAGATGGCGAGGTGTATGGTCAAGAGTTAGGCTTTACCACATAGTTTCTGGCTTGAGATTGTCATGTGTGGAGCATATCTACTTAACAACTCTCCCGCCAAACGACTACAATCTATCACTCCATATGAGGCTTGGCATGATCCCAAGCCATCTGTTGCCCATCTGCGTGTCTTTGGTTGTCTGGCATATGCATTAGTGCCTGAACAATATCGTAGAAAATTGGATGATAAAGCAGTAAAATGTATTTTTGTTGGGTACATTTATGGAAGTAAAGGCTATCGTCTATATCATCCACAGACTAAACACATTCTGGTTAGCCATGATGTTGTTTTTGTGGAAGATGCTATTTAGTCATTGCTTTCATGTACTAAGGAGACATCTGTTAGCTCAAAAAGACATGTATGATACTTTGCTGCCTCTTTTTACAAGTGGACAGTCTAGTGCTGGACCTAATGAGGCAACTTCTTAGCCTTTGCGAGTTTCATGTGATGGTGTAAATCATTCCATTTCAGATGCAAATTTACATGATGCACTTGTTGATGAGAGAGCTGATATTGAGCAGGCAAAAACTATGCAAAAATGGCTGGTGCTGACTTTGCATGACAGCAAATTAGATGCACCTCTCTCATATCGTACTCGTTTAGGCTCTCATAGTGCGTCTTTTGCATCAGATTTCTATGTCATGGCTTCATCTAATCTCCGCGATGAGAATGATCCTATTTCATATGATGAAGCACAAAATTAAGAAAATTAGATGGCTGCTATGCAATATGATGCTATAATGAAGAATGGTACTTGGTCTTTATGTGACTTGCCTCCTTGCAAGAAGGCCATTGGTACTAAGTGGGTATACAAGGAGAAGCATAAGCCTGATGGTACAATTGACAGGTATAAGGCTAGGCTTGTTGCAAAGGGTTATGCACAGGAAAAACACATTGATTTTGATGAATCCTTTGCTCCTACTTGTCGTATGACTACTGTTCGTAGCATATGTGCACTTGCAGCCCATCATGGTTGGAATGTACATCAGTTGGACATTAAAACAACATTTCTGAATGGCGACTTGCATGAAGAAGTGTATGTTTTTTAGCCACGTGGCTTTGTGCAGAAAGGGCATGAAAACCAGGTGTGCAAGTTAAACAAGGCATTATATGGTTTATGCCTATCAGATTGCACATGGTTTTGAGAACAATCAAACTGAAAGAACCTTATATGTTAAGCATGCTAATGTTGTGCTTCTGATCATTGTTGTCTATGTTGATGACATACTGCTCACTGGTCCTCATGAGAGGCATATTGCTGATTTTAAGGCTGATTTGCATGCCTCATTTGAGATGTCTGATTTAAGGCATTTGCATCACTTTTTGGGCATTCAGTTTAATATGCACGTTGATGGTGGAATGGCTTTGTGTCAAACAAAATACATTGACACATTATTGCAGTGTTTTGGCCTTGAAGACTGTAAACCTATTGCCACTCCTATGGAGACAGATTTACAATTGAGTCTTCATGATGCTGGAGATGCATTTGATGTTGTTCTCTATCAGCAAGCTGTTGGATGCCTGATTTACTTATGCATTACTCTGCCAGATATTCAGTTTGCTGTCTCACAGATGAGCAAGTTTATGCACTACCCAAGAGTCAAGCATTGGCAGGTGATTAACCACATCTTTCGCTACTTGAGTGGTGCTCGACTACTTGGGTTGTTTTATCCCAAGGGGGGATCACTACTACCAGATTTGCATGCTTTTTTTGACTTTGATTGAGGTGGTTGCTATGACACTCGTGTGTCCATTAGTGGCTTTTTCTTCATTCTTGGTAGCTCATGTATATCTTGGTTGAGCAAGAAGCAGCCTATTGTGGCCATTTCCAGTTGTGAGGCTGAGTATAGGGCAGCTTTCACAGCGACTATTGAGTGTGTGTGGCTTAGATGCCTTATGGCTGATTTGGGTGTTGGTCACTCTTTTGCCACCACCATCTTCACTGACAGTCAGAGTGCATTGGCACTTGCGAGGAACCCTGTGTTCCATGCTCGCACTAAGCATATTGAGGTGCATTATCATTATGTCAGGGAGAGGTTCTCTGTTGGGGAGATCATCTTCGCATATGTGCCCACGCAGGAGAACATTGCAAACCTTTTCACGAGGGCTCTGCCTACAGAGAATTTTGAAGCTTTTCGCAAAGCTTTGAGGAGGTTTATGCATTGCCCAAGTGTCAAGCATTGGCACGTGGTTAAGCACATCTATCGCTACTTGATTCGTACCCAACTACTTAAATTGTTTTATCCCAACGGGGGATCACCACAACCAGATTTGCATGCTTTTTCTGATAGTGATTGGGCTGGTTGCTATGATACTCATGTGTCCACCAGTGGCTTTTGCTTCATGCTTGGTAGCTCATGTATCCTAAGGACCTAGACCCGAAATATGTATATGTGTGTATGCATGTGTATATAATGTGTATGTGTATACATATTATGAGGACCTAGACCTAAAACATGTATATGTGTGTATGCATGTGTATATATATGTGTATGTGTATATGTATTATGTGTGTATGCATGTGTCAAACCCATCAACCCCTAATCCTAAAGACCTTGACCTAAAACATGTATATGTGTGTATGTATGTGTATATATATGTGTATGTGTATATGTATCATGTGTGTATATGTGTATATATGTGTATATATGTGTATATATGTGTATATATGTGTATATATGTGTATATATGTGTATATATGTGTATGCATGTGTAAAAACCTTAAAACCCTAATCCTAAAGACCTAGATCATGTATATATATGTGTGTGTATGTGTATATGTGTGTATGCGTACGTGTGTTCTTATATGTGCGTATGCATATGTGTGTATATTTATGTATGCATATGCATGTGTGTATATATATGTGTGTGTACATGTGTGTATGTATATGTGTGTATACATGCATGCATATTCTTGTGTGTATGTAATATGTATGTGAGTGTGTGTCTGTGTATATGTGTATGTCTATGTGTGTATGTATGAAAAAGTGTGTGTATGAATATGTGTGTATGTGTGTATGTATATGTGTCTCTCTTATGTGTGTATGCATGTGAGGGTGTATGTGTATGCATATGTGTATGTATGTGTGTGTGTATGCATGTGTGTGTATGTGTATGCATGTGAGAGTATATGTATATGCTTATGTATGTGTGTGTATTTATGTATGCATATGTATGTGTATGCATGTGTGTGTATGTATGTATGCATATGCATGTATGTATATGTGTGTGTGTATGTATGCATGCATATACATGAGTATTTGTGTGTGTATGTATCTCTATCTCTCTATCTTTCTCTCTCTTTATCTCTCTCTCCTCTCTCTTTCACCTCTCTTTCTATCTCTCTTTCATCTCTCTCTCTATCTCTATTTCTAATAAAGAACAAAACAATCACTTACATTTATGTGTGTGTATGTATCTCTCTCTCTCTCTTTCTCTCCTCTCTTTCTCTCTCTTTTATCTCTCTCTCTATTTTTGTCTCTCTATCTCTATTTCTATTAAAGAACAAAAAAACCACTTACATCTATGTGTGTATCTCTCTCTCTCTCTCTCTTTCTTTCTCTCTTTCATCTGTTAAAGGTTAACTCGTCGTTTATGATTATCGTAACTGTTACGTACCTACCGCGGTCGTTAATTACTACTTCAACGCAACAACCCTTCGGAGACTCCAGAATCTGGTTCCACACCTGCGTACCAGATATTTCCGAGTCTCTCTTTCTCTGTATTCAATCTTACCGTAAAAGTAAACGGACTCTAGCCACGTGGGTCCTTGGGAGTGGTAGGGGTCTGTTAGACAGAGGCCCTATACTATTTTCCCAACTTCTCACTCGCTCGTTACTCGGTCAGCGCGTCTTAGCTCAGTAGTTGTTTCTGATCAACCAAGGCTATCAACGTCTTAGAATCCCATTCTCCAAGATCTATCTGCTATAACAGTTGAGCAGTAATCCGGATTGAGAATCAATACACAAGGCACACTGCTGGTAACTTAACACGAATTCCTTCTGCACAAGTTACGACTTTACCGAGTACCACATTCAAATGGCAAGACCTACTGACTATAACTTGTCGCGCACTTTATCATCATTCTACTCGCATTCAGAACACTACTGGTACTAATCTGAACATAGATACATTACCTGCTCAGCCATTCACAGAAACTCATAACTCACAACCGAACCATGTTAGTTCTCTATGCGTCCGTGTTCCTCAGAAGAACGATCAGACACACGCATTCCTGTCGACTAACGCTTAGGAAATACTTTAATCATTACCGGGTGAAATCTCTGCAACACCGCATCAATTCGTAACACTGCGTATAACACACATACGCACACAAACACATACACAGGAGAGGGACTGGAGCAGACGAAACAGAGCAGAGTTACTCTTGTTCTACACACACAACACTTATACGTGCAATTCCCAAAACACAGGGGACTCTTTAACTCATTACCGAACAGACTTCTCACAATCGCAGTGCCGACTCGTAACACACAGTGTATCACACATACACAGTCGAATGATTACACAGAGAAGGTGCACAGGCAGGACGGAACCAAGACACTCTACTCGTTGCACACAGTAGAAGCAGTAAAGTAACCCCAAAACGGGAATTCTCACAATGTATTCGCAACTTCCAAAAAACACGGGGAGCGAGGGGCTCTCTGGGCTCCTTGCCTACCTGCTTACTGCTGCTCTCTCTGATCGCTTTAAATAGAGTTTTGTTACAAGGCTTTTACGCGAATCTTTCTTTACCGCGTACTTCCAGAAGGGTTCTTTCTACATTAAAAACTTCTGTCTAAGTACAATTCTTTCTACATTAAAGCCTCTGTCTAAGTACAATTGTCCTTTGTTTGGCGGCCGTCTAACACTGGCACGCACGGTGGACTCGAACCCGCAAGTGCAGTACTGTAGGTGATATCCTTTTGCCTGGAGTTATGCAGCAGATAGATAGATAGAGAGAGAGATAGATATGTTCTGCAACTATCTTCCAATCCCGAATATGTCGCTGTACGTGGTAGGTCGTCTCTTTCTCCATAATTCCTTCAAACTCGTATGGCTGGTCTAGTTGCCTCAAGGACTCAAAACTCGCAGCTCTTCCTTTAAATAGTTTTCTGAACATCTAAGTCATCCTGAAAAGCATGTCCATATATACATACAATAGGAGGCCAGACAATGATATGATTGTTAGCTGCATCGAGAGCAAAAGAAGCTGTTCGTGAGTTAGCACAGACAACTTGACCTTGTGAATTGGCCTTGTCATGTGCTTTAATCGCTTCGTCGATGGAATCAAAGTACCCTCTGTGCTGTTGAATCCGTGTCTTCTGCAGAAGTCATGTAGTCATACAGTATCCTATCACCACCTGGCTGAGATATCCATTTCTGTTGTCTGTCGGTCCGTGCCAGGAATTTAACTCCCCAATTCTTTCTGAGCGCACTTGTTCTAGTGGCGAAAGAAATCCACTGTCCCCAGGGTGACTTAGCAAACTGTAGGAGTCCCATCCTCTGGTGATGTTGTCGAAGTTTTTTGATATTCTCCATCAAATCCTTGTCATTATCCTGTTTGTTGCGCCTGTCGTCTTCCGAATTGCTAGCCATGATCACTTCTCCCGGGTCGCTGGAAGTGATCAATTCTTCCCCGCAGTTGTATGCGCACTTCATCACTCCCCATCTTGCTTTTGTCTGCATCGGCACCATTCTTGACGCTACCTTGCTTCGTCACCCTTTCCGGCCACCATGAAGAGCGTTGTCTTTCAGTCTCGTTCCACACTAAGGCACACAGCGTACGCCTAGTGTCTTGCCAGCTCGGTCGAAGCCACTGTGATGTAGTATCGGTTGTAGTCTGAACACCGGTTTGGTGTGAGTGTGCGTTCCCGGGTATTCGTATTTATAAGTGCAAGACCTTAAGCTGCCAGTCGCTAGAATGATGGTATTCCATTCTGATATGACATTTTAGGCTGCTTTCCGAGATTCTCGAATCAAGAATCATCATTCTGGAGACTGGTGCTGGACTTGGAACGTCTTTTGCATGTGTGAAAGTATTATGCACAAAAATCGTGACTTCTAATACTAACTTTCGGACTTAGTATTATCGGGTCCTCGGGACTCGTACCCGCAAGTTCCTATGGTTCGGATACTATACCGTCTAAATACATACTTCTGGCAAGTCTAAATGTTCGGGTAATTTTCTTTTTAAGGGTTTTTAACATCTGGACTAAGGTGGTGGGTTCTAATAATTGTGCGTCGGTTCTAACTGCACTGAGGGCTATGGCTTGATGTAACAAAATGTCGGCTTGGGTTTGAAGGAAAGCCTCCTGTAGATAGAAGTCGTTGGCGAGCGCTGCATCTCGGGCGGTCGTAATTTCGGTTAATTTGTTCTGCAGCTCGTGGATACACTCCTTCTGGTTGCGTATTTGGTTATCGTGACGTTCGAATTGTTGGGTTTGGAAATCCAGCGTTTTCTTAAATGCGTCTCGTTCTCTGCGGGTAGTGGCGATGTCTTTCTGGTATTGGCCTTCCTTTATTAATTGTTTTTTGAGAATGCTGTTGACCGCGTCAGCACATTCTTCGGCTCGCCGTAATTGTTCTCGAACTTCGGCAGCTTCTTTCTGTTGCTCCTGCAGCTTCTGGGTGGCTTCTTGTAATTGGGTCTTCGAGTCTGCGACCAAATCTTCGAGAGAGGCGTTGATGTCTTCTTGTTCCTGAAGGGCGGTCTTTAGGTTTTGAATTCCTTCATTGGCATCTTGGATGATCAGGTCTTTGGCAGCGAGCTGTTCCAGGGCTGCATCTCGTTGTTGTAGTAAGGTCTGTTCTGTTGAAAGCCGTGCTTGGAGTTCGGCTAGCAGTGTCTGCAGGTGATGATTTTCTGCCTTTACGGCGACGATCTCTTCCTGGAGGGGGGTGATGTCGGCTTCTATGGTGTCTACTTTGTGCTGGTATTCAGCCTTCAGGCTGTTTGTAGCGGCTGTAAATTGTGCGGGCAGCTGGTGTGATAGCTGAATGAGGAACTGCCCCATGGCGGCAAGTTCCGAGAATGCGTTGGGTGGCGGTGGTCGTTGAGAGGATGTATCGGAGCGTAGTTGCTGGGAGTTGGGTGGAGAGTAGTTAGGGGAGGAAGAGGAGGATGGTGTGGGTTCCTCGGTGGGGGGGAGGGGTGGTTCAGGTGGGGGTAGGGGTTCAGCAGGAGGTGATGTAGGGAGGACGGTGTCTGAGGGATTTACCTTGGCGCGTGTTTCTGTCTGGTTGATGGCGTCGATGAGTCGATCTAATGCTTTGGTGGCGGACTCCTGTTCATCTTGGTGGTGCTCAGATTCTTTTTCGGTGGATAGTATTTCTGTTTCGGCTTGCTCCTGCTGGTCTGGTTGCTCCGTCGAGGTTTCAATGTGTGTAGTGGTGTCGTGGTACGTTTCTTCTTGGTCGTCTGGCTTCGTCTCTTGATCTTTTCCGGTGGATCCTTGGACTTCACTCTCGGAGGAGCTGATTCGAATGCGCTTGGTGCGGAAGAGTTGATTAATTTCTTCGTCTTCGTCTTCGGTGTCTTCGATCGGCTGTGCTGATTCCTCGTGCCTAATTGCGGGGCCTGTGGGTGGGGGTTGTGCGGCGAGAATGGTGGGAAAGAGGAAGGAGATGATGTGGGGAAGGCGAGAGCGTGGGGTGGATCCCTTTTGAAGCTGTTTAACGATAGCTACGCACTCTCTATGGATTCTCAGGAAGAAGTAGGAGGCAAAGTTTACAGGTTCGCGGGCTGCTAACTCTAAGGCGGAGTAGAAAGGGCGAGAGATACCATATGTTCTCTTCTGCAGGTTGAGAATTGCTACAAGGAATTGGAGGGCGGATCGCTCGGGGTCTGGGCGGCATAGGATGGCGTACTCGTTGGATGAGGAACGGGGAAAGAGTTCGGTCATACGGGCTACAGTGATGGAAGGGCCATTTTCGCGACCTTGCGGGGTGAGGCGGTAGGCGTCGGTGAAGGCTTGGAAGGTGATGACAGTTCTGTGTGGAAGGGAAAGGAAGGCCCACTGTCGTTCGGTGGCGGAGTTTTGGGCAATGGCTTGGATGATCTGTGCAGCGAAGGGGTGGGCTTCCACTGAGTGCCAAGGCAACTCAGCGAAGTTGGCCAACCCTCTGCATCGCAGGTATTCGCCTACGTCGGCAGGGATACCTTCACTGAAAGCGGTGTAGTTAGCTAGCGCCTCCATGGTGGTCACAGGCACACTTACAGAAAACACAGAGTACTCGGATATACAAGCATAAAAACACAATAGCGGTTCTGGCGCAACTGAGGGGTTTAAATATGCAGAACACGGTGTGGAGGTGAGGATCATTGTGTGGTGCGGGAACGAGATGGGTTGCATGCTGGCTTGCGTACTGAGTGATCGGTAGGGAGAGGCGGCTGGTATCATAAAGGTCTGTACAAAAGACGGCTAAAAGCAAAACGTATAAATTTGTACAAAAACGTGACTCGTCGCCGAATAATTAAGGCGTACTGGTAGTGGGATAATACGGTCGCAACTTCGATCCATTAATTACTTTTGGAAGTGGAATTTCGGTCAATGTGGTCAACCGAAAAGTTGCCGGACCTACTTGTGCTGAGATCTTGAAAGGGCCGAACCATCGTAGTTTGAATTTTCCGGCTGCTCTGTCCGATTTTGCATTATAGAAGAGTACAAGCTGTCCTACCGAAAAGACTGGCGTCTTCAAATATCGATCGTGCGTCTTAGCCTGCCTTAATTGAACTTCACGCATAGTTAAAAAACTGAGCCATCGGTGCTCATTGAGTGCTCTGAGTGCGTCCATTCGTTCTGTCAGTGAAGATTCTGGAAGCATCTTCTGAGTGATTGCTACCCGCAAACTTGGGATGACTATTTCCATGGGAGCGATAGCTTCTAGGCCATAAGCTAACTTGAAAGGTGTCAGGCCTGTGGTTACTTTATATGTAGTTCGGTATGCCCATAATACTGCAGGTAGTAGTTGATCCCATCTTTCCGGTGTTTCCATGATCAATTTCCGGAGGATATTTAACAGTGCTTTGTTTGTACTTTCGGCCAATCCATTGGCACGTGGATAATAAGGAGAGCTAAATTTATGTGTGACCTGGAAGGACTGTGTGAGAGCCTTCATTAAATTGTTTACAAAATGAGTACCTTGATCTGAGACAATTTCCAGTGGTAATCCAAATCGTGGAAAGACATCCGTGAGCAGGCATTTTGCTACCGTAACTGCTGTAGCAGATCGCAAAGCCCAAGCTTCTGCCCATCGAGTTGCGTAATCTGTGCAAGTCAGTATGTATCGATTGTTACTGGATACTGCTGGAGGTGTAATTGGTCCGATAAAATCTAAACCCCATTTCTGAAAAGGTTCTAATGGTAAGATGGGTTGCAGGGGAAAAAGATGCCGTTGTAAGGGCTGACCAGTTCTTTGACAATTATCACATTGTTTAATAAACTGTGAGATGTCCTTGTGCATTGTTGGCCACCAGAGTCCTCCTTGCAGAATTTTCCGGTGAGTTAAGTCTGCTGCAAAATGGCCACCGGAAGGAATTGAGTGAGCCAGAGTGATAACTGAGTTAACTTCATGTGGTGGAATACAGCGAAGTAGGATTCCGGTATGATCTGTATAATACAGTTCTCCAGCAACTAACCGAAATCGGCGGCTAACAACTGCGATTTTTCTTCGAACTGCCCTGGCAGTCTCGGCGGGAAGGCGTCCTTCGGTGAGGAAAGTTAGAATTTGATCATAGTATGTAGGTGGTGTTTCTAAGTGGGCAATCTCATCGGGCAGTGGTTCAGCATTATAAATCGCAGGAGTCGTATCATCTATGCCTACCGGAGCTTCACCGGAATCTAGTCGTGATAAGAAATCTGCTAAGGCATGTGCATTTCCGGGTCGGTGAATGACATCATAGTCGAATTCTTGTAAAAGTAGCACCCATCGTGCTAATCGTCCACCTAAATGCTGCTGTCTTACTAGATAAACAAGGGCAGCGTGATCCACATGAAAGGTAAATTTCCGGCCTAGTAGATAATGTCTGAACTTTTTGATTGAATAGATCAATCCTAGACATTCTCTTTCCGTGGTGGAATAGTTCTTTTCTGCAGGTGCAAGCCTTCTACTGGCGTAATAAACAGGGTGAAACCACTTCTCTGTTTGTTGCATCAGAATACTGCCAATTGCAATGTCTGAAGCATCGACAAAAACATGGAACGGATTGTCCCAGTCCGGTGGTTGTAAAATAGGAGCGTGCGTTAGGAGATACTTGAGTCGATCAAATGTAATCTGACATTCTTCAGTCCATTCAAACTGTCGGGGCGTTTTGGTGGTTAGCCTGTTCAGTGGTACTGCTAAGTGAGCAAGCCACCGAAGGTGTCTGCCATGCCACCGTATTTGTCCCATAAAACGCATTACTTCTTTCGGAGTTGTGGGTATCGGGGCTTCTAAAATCGCTGAAATCTTATCTGGGTTCACTCGAATACCTTGAGCAGATACAATATGCCCAAGTAGCTTTCCACATGAAACGGCAAACACGGATTTGCTAGGATTAAGGCAGAGTCTATATTCTCTGCACTTCTGGAAGCAGCATCGTAAGTGAAACAAATGGGCTATCATCTTCCCAAAGATTGAGAAGTCGTCGAGGTAGACTTGCATGAATGAAGTGAGATAAGGAGAAAATATCTCCTGCATACATCTTTGAAAGGTGCTTGGCGCATTTCTTAGTCCGAACCACATTACTGTACAGGCAAAAACACCCCAATTGGTAATGAAGGCAGTTTTTGGTATATCTTCTTCAGCCATTCTAACCTGGTTGTACCCGCTGTATCCATCTAAAAATGAATACATTTCATGACCTGCGACTCTGTCCAGCATGGTATCCAAAAAGGGGATTGGAAAAGGATCTGGAACTGTTGCTGCATTCAATTTCCGGTAATCCACACAGATTCGTAACTGCTTGTTTTTTTTCGGCACGATCACAATGGGTGAGATCCATTCAGCGTGTTCTACTGGTACAATGAATCCGACTTTTAACAGTCTATCCATTTCGGCTTTTACCTGTGCTGCATAATGGGGGTTCATTCTGTAGCTGGGTTGTCTGGTTGGTTTCGCTTCTGGTTTCAACGTGACTCTGTGTTGATAGATGCGCGGATCTAAGCCTTTCATGTCCTTGTAATCCCATGCAAAGACGTCTGTGAATTCGCGAAGAAGTTCGATCAAATCCTCCTTAAATGGTTCTGGTAAGTTCTGCCTTATTTTCACTGGTCGTGGATGATCTCTATCTCCGAGATCGTGCGTGATCAGCTGGTCTTCTGGGACATAAAATTGTTGAGGTTTCTCTGTATCGTCTGTTGGCTTGAGCAGTGGTTGTAATTCATCGTCATGGGTCGAGGAAGTATCTTCCCGGACCGACTTTCCGGTGATAGCTACTACTGTACATATTGATGTGTTCCAATTATCTATGACGGATTGTAGATCAACAGTTCCTAGAGACATTAAATCGACATTACTCTTCAGAAATTGCTCTTCTTCGTCATCTGATAGTCCATCTAACATATGCACTGGTTCAGCAAAATATGGTCTGGCGTGGGGGTCACAAGATTGTATAGCGTCTAATTTTACGACATATTTGCGATGGGCATCCTTAAATGTAAGCTCTTGTGCGGACCAATCCTGTATTACCTTCGCATGCTTTAGCCAAGGTCGGCCGAAAAGAAGATTGTAATCCAAAGTGGATTCGGGTAGATCTAGTATGACAAAAGTCATCTTGAAAGTCGTACCTTGTAGAGTGATGGGTACATTCCGCACAAGTCCTACAGGATGGACTCTTGATTGATCCGCCATTCGAACAAAGAATTGAACTGGTTCAATTTCGGTCCAGCCTAGCTTTTTGCATAATGCTGCGGTTGCAATGTTTACTCCTGAACCTCCATCAATCAGTACTTGCGTGATTTTCTGATTTTTATACCATACTGTAATCAAGGGCACTGCATGATCAATTGCTGCCTCAGGTTCCGGTTGAACTGTGGCTGTTGTCGGAATGCAGGAAGGTACTGGGCTGAACTGTCGCTGAAACTGCTGTCGGATTCCAGGTACTAAGGCCAGAAGTTGGCCTAGAGGTAGAGTGATGGATGCCTTGGACAGAATTTCCCAGGTCTGTTGAGCTTGACTGTCTGGTTCTTTTAGATTTGGAGTTTCTACCGACGGAGAAGTGTCTGCTGTTGTTTCTACTGATGATGGTTCTGCTGATGCTTCCTTTTGTGGTGTTTCATCCCTTGATGAAGAAGCCTGAGTCACCGGAATGGGTTCTGGGAACACTGGTGGTTCTGTTGCGGTCCAGTGACTAGCTTTGTTGTACATCCTTCGTTGTTCTTGTATCCCTGGTTCAAAGATTTCTGCTGCCGGCTGAAGTTGTTTACCGGAACGGGTCTGGACGGTAGCAGTCTGCGTCTCGATCGGTGTAATTTTTACCATGTTGGCCATTGGGTTTTGGCGTTCCTTCTTTCTTTGATCATACTCTATTGCATCTTTACAAAACCTTCTAATGTGGCCGAATTCGCCACAGAAATGACAGCGTGGAGGTGGTAACTCGGGGTTTTCCGGTGGTGGTCCGTTGTGCCATCGGTTGGCATTATAATTGTTGTTTCTCTGTCCTCGGTAGTTCCGATATCCTTGTTGTTGATTGTTTCTCAATTGCGGAGGCACATAGTGATTTACTGGTTGGCCATGTTCTTGGATGACCGCATTGACGGTTGCTGTTCCTTGTATTCTAGCGTTGTAGATACAGTTTCCGGTGGTGTGTCCGGCAGTGTTGCAGATAGCGCAAAACGCTTGATTCAGGGCACAGTTGGCACTTGTGTGCCCCGAATTTTTGCATGTGGTGCAATATACTTGCCTGGTGATATCCTCAGCCATATTTTTGTTTGTTTTTAACCATTCCAAGTCTTCTGAAAATCCACCAACCTTGGACTCTAGCTGTAGAGCCATTGCAATGACGGCATCCAGGGTCATGGCTCCGACACATCTTATGATCATGATCTGCTTTAGTTGTGGTGTTAATCCATTGATAAACCATTGAGAGATGACATCATCAGGCAGATTAGCGTGAGCCTGTGGTATCTGCCGTAAATGTGTTCGAAAGAGGGTGGCGTACTCCTGGACGGTCTGATTTACCTTCTGTCTGTTGTTCTGTAAATACTCAAAGATTTCGGCAGGATTCTTCTTTAGTCTGAAACGCTGTAAGAAGGCGTCTCGTACTGCCTCGTAAGTACCGAAATGATTGATATCGTATTCCGTGAGCCATCTCGCTGCTTCATTGATCAGTGTGGATTGAAAAACAATGGCCTTATACGCCTGATCGGGTGGATGGTTAAGAACTGCATAACTTATCTCGAAAGTTCGTACGTGGGCGTCTGGGTCATCTCCTGGGAATCCACCGAATTTCGTGTAGGTTACTCCTGTTGGCGGCGGCCTTGGCTGTCCTAGCTGTTGGTGTTGATGTTGTTGTTGTTGGTGTTGCCCGCTCATTGTGAAGGGTTCAGGGTTTCCTTCTGTATCGGATAAACTATCTGGACTTGTATCACCGGATGGTGCGTTTTCCGGTGTACTGTGTCGACTTAGGATGCTTCGGATCTTGGTTTCGAACAGCTTTCCTTCCTTCTGGATGTCTAATATTCGAAATCTTTCTTCCAAACACGAAGGTTGAGCTGATGATTCTGCAAAAAAGGCTAAACCTTTGCCAGCGATCGGCGACTCTATCACCGGAATCTCACCGGAATGAACCGAAATTGGGCCAGAACGCCCTGTTTTACTACTTTTGCCGAATGTTCCTAACGTATTTCTGACCGTGGATATCTCTAAATCTTGATCTGATATTGTTAAACTAGGTTCCAACGGCGTTTTGATAGAGTCTGGACTTGCTATATCTTCGATAGGTGGGGTCGAAGTAGCGCCAGAATGTATCGAAGGCGTTGATCGTTCTACCGGAATATGACCGGAATTGGTTGTATCGTTTCCACTTTTCTTGATCACTGGGTCAGATCTAGTTATGCCTACTTCTCCTGAGGCTATCTTTTGTGATTTCCATGCTTCATCCTGACGATTCTTAGGATATGTTTCGCCCGATCGAGTGACCGGCATGTATCATTGCCCAGTGATATTATCTGAGCAGTTTGCAACAATCTGGGTCTGTTGCTACTGTCAGTGAATCACTGTCACCGGATGTTTACTTCTTACAGATCGCTGGTGTTCTAATGCCACGGTCTCGCAAGTGACTCGTAATCAAATACTTCTTTACCGCAGATACTGATAAATAGTTGCCACTTTCCCACAGACGGCGCCAAATGTTAAAGGTTAACTCGTCGTTTATGATTATCGTAACTGTTACGTACCTACCGCGGTCGTTAATTACTACTTCAACGCAACAACCCTTCGGAGACTCCAGAATCTGGTTCCACACCTGCGTACCAGATATTTCCGAGTCTCTCTTTCTCTGTATTCAATCTTACCGTAAAAGTAAACGGACTCTAGCCACGTGGGTCCTTGGGAGTGGTAGGGGTCTGTTAGACAGAGGCCCTATACTATTTTCCCAACTTCTCACTCGCTCGTTACTCGGTCAGCGCGTCTTAGCTCAGTAGTTGTTTCTGATCAACCAAGGCTATCAACGTCTTAGAATCCCATTCTCCAAGATCTATCTGCTATAACAGTTGAGCAGTAATCCGGATTGAGAATCAATACACAAGGCACACTGCTGGTAACTTAACACGAATTCCTTCTGCACAAGTTACGACTTTACCGAGTACCACATTCAAATGGCAAGACCTACTGACTATAACTTGTCGCGCACTTTATCATCATTCTACTCGCATTCAGAACACTACTGGTACTAATATGAACATAGATACATTACCTGCTCAGCCATTCACAGAAACTCATAACTCACAACCGAACCATGTTAGTTCTCTATGCGTCCGTGTTCCTCAGAAGAACGATCAGACACACGCATTCCTGTCGACTAACGCTTAGGAAATACTTTAATCATTACCGGGTGAAATCTCTGCAACACCGCATCAATTCGTAACACTGCGTATAACACACATACGCACACAAACACATACACAGGAGAGGGACTGGAGCAGACGAAACAGAGCAGAGTTACTCTTGTTCTACACACACAACACTTATACGTGCAATTCCCAAAACACAGGGGACTCTTTAACTCATTACCGAACAGACTTCTCACAATCGCAGTGCCGACTCGTAACACACAGTGTATCACACATACACAGTCGAATGATTACACAGAGAAGGTGCACAGGCAGGACGGAACCAAGACACTCTACTCGTTGCACACAGTAGAAGCAGTAAAGTAACCCCAAAACGGGAATTCTCACAATGTATTCGCAACTTCCAAAAAACACGGGGAGCGAGGGGCTCTCTGGGCTCCTTGCCTACCTGCTTACTGCTGCTCTCTCTGATCGCTTTAAATAGAGTTTTGTTACAAGGCTTTTACGCGAATCTTTCTTTACCGCGTACTTCCAGAAGGGTTCTTTCTACATTAAAAACTTCTGTCTAAGTACAATTCTTTCTACATTAAAGCCTCTGTCTAAGTACAATTGTCCTTTGTTTGGCGGCCGTCTAACACATCTCTCTCTCTCTCTCTCTCTCTCGTTCATCTCTCTCTCTCTCTCTCTTTCATCTCTCCATCTCTATTTCTAATAGAGAAAAAAACAATCACTTACATTGATGTAATTCTTCAGATTGCTGTTATAAAAGCCCAATCAATGTTGTCTCTCATCAAACTCCAAAGAAATGATGCCAAAAAGCTCTTGCAAAACAAAAGAAAAGAGAAATTAAAAAAGACAAAACATAGAGAAAGAGAAAGGGTAAAAGAGTATGTGAATCACTTACCAAGATACGAGATCTAGAGAGAGATGTGTGTGTAGAGAGAGAGATTTGTGTGTGTGTGTGCACAAGAAGATCACAATGCATGTGGAGGAGCACAACGTATGTGTGCATGAAAACACGATAGAAGCAGATTGTACGTAGTTCAAAACAAAACCAAGTGTCTATTTTTTTCTCTTGGGTTATTGAAAAACACCATAAGTATAGGCATTGTTACCGTTAGTGTCCATGTGAAAGGCCAAATGGCCACCGGACACTTCTTTGTATATGTTCTTTAATAAAACATATAGTGTCCTGGTCAGTCACAGACTGTAAGTTCGACCGCATTTGTAAGACCTAAGAAGTCTGTCTTCGTGCTCCCTGTGTACTGTGTTTTCTGCGTATCTACAGCCTCTGTGCGGAGTACTGTGTGCGGCGTCAAGAGCTCGATTTTCTACACCGAGCATATCTTCGTGGAGCTCTTGAGAAGGAGAGCACAGTGTGGTGCATCGCCATCGAAATACTTCAGGCATCAGTATTTCCAAGAATATACCGATGCGTATATCGACACCTATACTGATGCATATACTGGGGATGTTATTTTTTGGCACCTATACCTAAAAAAAGATTTCAATGGATATACCAACGGTCAAGTGACCATTGGTATGATTAACATGGTCTTTCTAGGCATTTCCAATAGTCATACCAATGTCTAGGGGTGAGCATCAATATGCCTAGTGTCTATATGCCCCTCATATGTTGTACTTCTATTTAATATATTCCATTTCATATATGCATTATGCCACCAATAATTTATCAATTTCATCCTAAAATGTAACCAATTGTTCATCATCGTATGTATAATGAATTTTTTTTATTGGTTTAGCATCTAGTGCAATAGGAGTCCTATGTACATATGTACTGGGATTTATTCCTTTAAGATCCTTACAATTATTGGCAAATACATCTCTAAATTCTCTTACTCGAATGCCATGTGAAATCCCTATGATAGTGTGTCTATTTTTTCCTCCCCCTTGAGTGATTAACTACCTTTTTACTCTCTTCCTGATTATCATATGATTCATCTCCAAATCTTCTTCTTCTTCCAATTTCATGTGAAACCACTATGACAATGTTTCTGTCTTTATCTCCTGCTTGAGTGATTACTAGCTTTTTACTTTCTTTGTGATTATCATATGATTCACCTACTTTTTTCTCTGTTTGTAGTTTCAAATTCAACAAAAATATATCATCCATATCATTTCTTGAAACTTTGTGGAACATCAAATTTATTATATTCTTTTTGGCTATTTACTAACTTTTTTCCTTTAACTCCTTTCTTGAATTCCTTTTCTATTTGTTCTTGTTGGAGTTAGACGTCTACGAAAGCACGTGAACAACACAAGGAAGAAGAAGAAACTTGGAGCACAACACACAATAGTGAATGTATTACTAGAGAATGTACAAAGATAAGTAGTCCATTAGGGCAATAGGCATATATACAGGGGGGGGGAACCTTCGAAAGAGGGAAAAAGTGCCACGGTGGTCCTAGAGTATTCACACACATCACTACCTAAATATATCAACAAATACCCCTAGGAGTGATGCAGTGAACAAGTAGCTGGCACTCATATATAAGGAAGTGCCAAGCTATGTGGAAATCACTCCACAAAAGGAAGTAAGCCCAAAGCATTGCGAAAAGCTTCAAACTTCTCCCTAGGCAGAGCCTTCGTGAAAAGGTCTGCAATGTTCTCCTACGTGGGCACATATGCCAAGCTAATCTCCCTAGCAGAGAACCTCTCCCTGAAATAATGATAATGCACCTCAATGTGCTTAGTGATAATGATTTGCGGAAAGCTTCAAACTTCTCCCTAGATAGAGCCTTCGTGAAAAGGTCTGCAATGTTCTCCTGCATGGGCACATATGCCAAGCTGATCTCCCTAGTAGAGAACCTCTCCCTGACATAATGATAATGCACCTCAATGTGCTTAGTGCGAGCATGGAACACACGGTTCCTCACAACTACGAGTGCGCTATGACTGTCAATGATGATGGTGGTGGCAAAAGATTGATGAACACCCAAATCAGGCATAAGGCATCTGAGCCACACACACTCGATAGTCACTGTGAAAGCTGCCCTATACTCAGCCTCACAACTAGAAGTGGCCATAGTAGGCTACTTCTTGCTCAACCAAGATATACATGAGCTACCAAGCATGAAGCAAAAGCCACTAGTGGACACACGAGAGTCATAGCAACCAGCCCAGTTTGAGTCAAAAAAAGCATGCAAATCTGGTGGTAGTAATCCCCCCTTGGGATAAAACAACCCAAGTAGCCGAGTACCACTCAAGTAGCAAAAGATGCGCTTAACTACCTACCAATTCTTGACACTTGGGCACTGCATAAACCTTCTCATCTGTGAGACGACAAACTAAATATCTGGCTCAGTAATGCATAAGTAAATCAGGCATCCAGCAACCTATTGATAGAGGACAACATCAAATGCATCTCCATCATCATGAAGACTCAATCGTAAACCTATCTCCATAGGAGTGGCAATAGGCTTACAACATTCAAGGCCAAAATGTTGCATAATGTATCAATATATTTCATTTGACACAAAGCCATTCCAACATCAACTTGCATAAACTGAATGCCCAAATAATAATGCAAATGCCTCAAATCAAACATCTCAAATGAGGCATGCAAATTAGCCTTAAAATCACCAATATGCTTCTCAATAGGACTAGTGAGCAGCATGTCGTCAACATAGACAACAATGATCAGAAGCACATCATTAGCACGTTTAACATATAAGGTGCTTTCAGTTCGACTATTCTCAAAACCATGTGCAATCAGATATGCATGTATCTTCTCATACCAAGCATGTGGTGCTTGCTTTAAACCATACAATTCCTTCTTTAACCTACACACCTCGTTTTCATGCCCTTTTTGCACAAAGCCACAGGGCTAAAAAACATACACTTCTTCATGCCAGTCACCATTCAGAAATGCAGTTTTAATGTCCAACTGATGTACATTCCAACCATGATGGGCTGCAAATGCATGCATAGATGCTCCAAACAGTACTCATATGGCATGTAGGTGCAAAGGTCTCATCAAAATCAATGCCTCTTTCCTGTGTATAACCCTTTGCAATAAGCCTAGCCTTATAAGTATCAATTGTTCCATCAGGTTTATGCTTCAACTTGTAAACCCACTTAGTGACAATGGCCTTCTTGCCAGGAGGCAAGTCACATAAAGACCAAGTATCATTCTTCATTATAGCATCATATTCCAATTGCATAACAACCATCCAATTTTTTGAATGTTGTGCTTCGTCAAATGAAATAGGCTCATTCTCATCATAGAGACTAGATGCAACCATAGCATAGCAATCTGATGCAAAAAAGGCACTATGAGAGCCTGATTGAGTACGATATGATAGAGATGCATCTAATTTGCTATCACGCAAAGTCTGCACCAGCCATTTTGGCATAGTTTTTGCCTCCTCAATGTCAGCTCTGTCATCAACAAGTACATCATGTAAATCTGCATTAGAAAAGGGATGATCTGTATCATCACATGAGACCTGAAAAGGCCAAGAAGTTGCATCATTAGGACCAGCACTAGACTCTCCACCTATAAAAAGAGGCAGCAAAGTATCAAACATGTCTTTGGAGCTAACATATGTCTCCTTAGTACATGAAAGCAATGACAGAATAGCATCTTCCACAAAACAAGATCACGGCTAACCAGAATGCATTTAGTCTCTGGATGATACAGATGATAACCTTTACTTTCAGAACTGTACTCAACAAAAATACATTTTATTGCTTTATCATCCAACTTTCTACGATGTTGTTCAAGGACTAACGCACATGCCAACAACCAAAAACACACAGATGAGCAGCAGATGGCTTGTGATCATGCCACGCCTCATATGGAGTGATAGACTACAGTGCTTTAGTGGGACACTTGCTAAGTACATATGCTTCACACATTACAACCTCAAGCAAGAAACTATGTGGTAAAGTGTGACTCTTGACCATACACCTCGCCATCTCCATGAGTGACATGTTCTTTTGTTCAACAACTCCATTCTGCTAAGGTGTATACGGCACTGTACACTGGTGTTTTATCCCACGTTCAACCAGAAATGCATTAAAATCAGAAGACATATATTCCCCCACCCTCAATTAGAATAGAGGGTGACCATTTTACATGCTGACAAATTTTTAGCCAAAACCAAAAACTTTTTGAAGCACATGAACACTTCAGACTTTATCTTCAATGGATATACCCATGCATGCCTGGAAAAGTCATCGATGAAAGTCATGAAGTAAAGATAATTTCCAAAAGAAGTTGTCTGCATTGGACCACAGACATCACTATGTAGAAGCTGCAGTTTCTGAGTAGCCCGAAGTGAACCATCTTTTGGAAAGGAGGAATGATATATTTTTCCCAAAATAAAGCCTTCACAAACATGTTTTCCGGGTGCCTTAAGTTTGGGCAAAGAGGACACCATTGCAGATTTCTGGAGGCATAGCAAACTAGCAAAATTCAGTTGACCAAAGTGTGCATGCCAAAGCTTTGCATCTGACATAGCCTAAGATTCATGTACTGAACATGCCAAATCATTTAAGGATCTTTCATAGTCTATGAGCTTATATAGCGCATGACATAAGATGCCGGAAGCAATAATCATGCCGCAATTTGACAGATCATGAACTGTACATATGTCATCAACAAATTTCACAACCAAGCCAATCTTGGCTAATTTAGAAACTGATAACAGATTTTTCTTGATCCCTAGCACAAACAAATCATCTGACAAAGTGAAAGAACTACCATCAGCAGTAGTCAAAATGATCTTACCAACTCCCATAACACAGTAAGAGAAGTTGTTGGTGCATGTAAGAGTATTCCCTGTAGGGGCAGGCTCGAGTGAAGAGAAGAAACTGAGCTTCAAGCTAATATGTTTGGTCTTGAGTCTACTGCAGACATGTAGTGCTCATGAGAAGATGGGTCAAAACTGCAAACAGTAGTAAACACCCATTCTTCTTCCTGCACAAGATTAGCAGACTCTATTTTTGGTGTAGAGGCTTTTGCAACAACCATTCCAACCTCTTTCTTCTTTGCCTCTTTAGCAACCAGTTTTGGACAGTTCTTTATGATATGATCATTTCCTTTACAATACCTGAAAAAAAAATTTTGCTTTTCTAATTTCTTTTTATCTTTGTCTTCCCTCTTTGATTGTGCAGAATTAGTAGATTTCTGCTTACTAATTGAAGAGCTCCATTTTCCTTTGCCCTTCTGACTAGCCAGGAAAGCTTGATCTGCAACATGCATAATGGACCTGTTCTGCCTGGATGGATCTTCCTGCAACAGAACAGAGACTAACTCCTCAAATGAAAAGGCATTTGGATTGCCTATTATCAACAAAAGAGTAGAAGCAAAACTCTGATATGAATCAGGGAGACCATTCCAAACGGTCTGCACAAGTGAGCTATCTGGTATAACCTCATCAGCAGAAATCAACTGTTTCTTCGAGTCTTTGCTATTTGTTAGAAAACTATCCATAGAATTACCTTCATTCATGTGCTCACTCTCCAACTCTTTTCAGAGGTAAGCAACACGAGCCTCATTCCTAGCTTGATACAATGTGGTAAGTGTATCCCAAGCATCCTTAGCTATTCTGCAAGAGCAAATGTGAGGAATAATGGCACGTTTGATAGACAAAGCTATCAATGCATATGCTTGGGAATCTCTGCCATCCCAATGAATTTTCTCTACAGTAGATGCAAGATAAACCGTAGCACGAATAGGAATATGTAGAATATCATCATCTTCGACACCTTTTGCATCAGCTTCAGTACTTGGAGTTGTAACAACTGCAGGTATGATAGGACGTTTTTCAACACCTTGCATAATGTTCCACACTCCTTTTGCAACCAATACATGTCGCATCATATAAACCCACAATGGGTAGTTGGTACCATCCAACTTATCCTCAACAACCAACATATGAAATACATCACTGCTTTCAGCCATGGTCGATGACTAAAATCCCTTGATGCAGAAAATTGACTGTATCTCAAAAAGTTGAATGGAATTGCACAGACGAGTTGTGCTAAACTTGTAGTAGACTTCGAGGCGCTTATACTAGTGAACCAAAACATGTATGTACCTTTGGGACAAAAAGATGAAATAGCCTGCACAAGTGCTGTGATAGTGCGTTCGGAGGCCAAACTAAGCTCAGATCTTGATTTCGGCACCACAAAGTGAAGCTGTTTTGATCTCTGAAACACCTTGAGTATGCTCACCAAATTACATGTGAGTTTGAGACTGCAATTGGAGAGGTGTAGATGACACCCTAGATGAAGCGACCACCTGCTTTGATACCAATTTTTGGAGCTATACGTCTACAGAAGCACATGAACAAAGCAAGGAAGAAGAAGAAGAAGCTTGGAGCACAACACACAATACTGAATGTATTATTAGAGAATGTACAAAGATAATTCGCCCATTAGGTCAATAGGCGTATATACAAGGTGGGATAAGAAAACCTCTTAAAGAGGGGAAAAAGTGCCCGACGGTCCTAAAGTGTTCACACACATCACTACTTAAATCTATCAACAATTCTTCTTCATATTTCATGTTCCTATGTTTTCTTGAGATTCTATCTTTTATCATATCTAGCGCTCCTATATTTTCCAAGTATGAGGTTTTATCTTGGATCATGAAGAATCTTTCACTACAAGAAGTGACCCTTTGTAGTGACTACTAACATGACATAATTTCCTCGTTAGAAAATTGCTTGGTTCATCATATATAGCATTGTGCATGGATCATGGCTTATCCAAGGTTGTTATTAACGCTTAAAGTGATGCTCAGATTGATTGATATATGATGCTATTATCATCTTCTCTTGAATGTAATTGAAAATTTTCTCCTTGATCTTCATTTACTTAAAGTGTTCCTTCCGACCTTTCCTTAGTTTAATTCAGTTTAACCATCCTCAAGGCTATATGAAACATACGAGATTCTTCCTCGTTTTGAAAATTTATGCTACTCTCTTCATCTGTCACATCCAATGTAGAAAATATACCTGTCTAAAGGGCTTTGGTGTGCAGAACAAGAAGAGGAAGGAGGAGATGGAACGAGAGAGAAGAGAGGAACGACATGCGGATATGCGTGGGAGCCTCGAAACCCACATAATGATCTCTCTTGAGGCAATACTCTATATATGATGTATATATATGAATATGGGGTAAGGTCACATGAGCCTTACATTCCCAACAATCTCCCACTTAAGGGTCAATGTGACCGTAAGTGGAATAATATACAAAGAATGATGTAGGACTATACAATAATGTACAGGAAGAGTCCAGATCTCTACCCATACCAGATCAGCCTACACCAACCGCCTTGAACAAGGTGTATCCATGCACCTCAAACTGCTCTAGACTCATATCGACAAGAGTCGAGCTCACATATGACTGATGCAAGAACTCATGAAGTTCCTACAAAGCTCCCACTCGCTCTATGCTTGTGTCAATCATCGAACGATTGACAACTCCAAGTGCAAATGCTCAAACTGCAATCGCAAGGTCTGGTCTTGAGCATAACAACTCGTACATCAGACTCCCGAATGCTGACGAAATATGTGCTATCCTGGCTAACCTAAGTATGTCAGGCATGCCTCTATCCAAGGCATCCAAAGCACCATCATCAAGACTAACATGTCCTGAGATATCTGTGTCAACATCTGGCATGAGCGAATCCAAGAATGACTGCATAACTGCTGATTCCTCAACATCTAAATCAGCCATGCTCGCAACCAAGGATGTATCTAGCTGTGCATCCTGAGAGCTAGTATGCTCTGGTATACACTGTGTATCATAAGAGCTATCATGCTCTACCACACCAAGTGTATCATCATGCTCCACATGAGCTAACTACACAACATCAACACCAAGGTCAAACTGATGATCAAACTCTAACTGAGTATCATCACAATGGTCTAGATGAGAATCCATATCATGCTCTAAAGCATCCAACTGATCATCCAAAGTGTGCTCCATAAGAGCATCCATATGATCAATAAAATCATGCTCTACATAAGCATCATGACCAACCAAACTATGCTCTACACGTGCATCCATCTGAGCATCTGAATCCTGCCATACATATGCATCATGAATGTCAATAGACCTATGTGTAGGTAGACAAAATGAGACATGACGAGTCTCATATCGCACATAAGGATGAACTCCCATTGAGATGAGACTGTCTCTAACATGAAGTACCTGCAGTGGATACCTGTGCCCAATCCTGGCACCTCTGACAAGCATAAGCTATCCCAACTGCGACTGAAAATGATGCTCACCAAGGAATGCATAACATCTGCTCTCCTGTAACTGGCTAATTGAAATCAAGCTCATAGGGAATGAAGGCACATAGAGTACATGTCTGAGCATAAGTGATGCTCCACTAGGTAGCATAAGGCATACATCTCCTGCACCCTCAATGTCATATGTCGTACCATCTTGCAAGTGCACACATCCACAACTCTCACCTGAGAATCGACAAAACCACTCACGATGTGGAGTAACATGAAAACCGGCTAATGCATCAAGCAACCAATCCATATGTGTGCTATCTAATGAACAAGAGGAATCCTGAGATGAACCATAGAAGAAAGTGATATCACCATCACTAGCATAATCAACTACCATAGACTCTCCTGAAACCACTACCTGACCTGCATCACATGCATGTCTCTGACGTCATCGTCGCATCCGCCTGAAGCAACATCATCGAATATGGCCCTCATGACCACAATGCCAACATCGAAGTCGTCGATGTGATCTACGTCTCACACGAGCCAATGGACTTGCATACATATCATGTAGTCTCTACCATAATGCACTACTCGTCTCCTCATACATAACAGAATCATATATAGAATCCACAAGTTGTAACCGGATAGTGGAGCTGGCCAATGCATCCATATCCATCCATACGTGGTCGGGCATGTCACAAGGCCTCTGTGCATCTCTATGCACATACATATGTAACCCTGCACGAACCAATGTATGCCACATCTGAGCTTTCCATCTCGAAAAGTCAGTGCTATCAAATCGAGAAGACACCATGCTGGCGATCCAATAGACTAGCAATGTAACAAGAGACTGGAACAATACTCTATCCTCAATAGAATGACACCTGCATATCCATATGCATAACTCACATCACAAATGTCTCGATGGAGAAGGAACCATGTGAACCACCTGTCACATAACCATGCATCTAGCATGCACATAAAACCATAAGCATAAGCCTGCTCACCAAGTCTCCAAAGTGACCAAGTAGACGTGAAAGAATCCTGGGAAAATTTCGATAGAGTATCCCCTATAAATTGAGCAATCAAACAAGATAACCAATAGCAAAAGAACAATGAGTAATTTTCCACTGCCTATCACTGATCTAATCAAAGATAATGGCAACTACATATGCCAAAAAACTAATAGTAATACATGCCAATACAATGATGATGTATCTCCCACTCAAGAATGAGTCCTACAAGATGGTCAAACGTATCACAAATAACCTGTGACCAAGTCCAAATGAATGGAGATAAACAATGATCCAAAGCTATCACACAAGCTTCAAGATCCACTAGAGCTCCTTCTAGCATAAAAGCTGTCAAAATTTTGGCAGCATCTCCTCTGTAAAATGGACTCTAGAACCAAAATAACCATGTGGGAATCACCATCCACAACATCAAATCAATGAACATTTGCTAATAGAATAGCAATCAAGGTGACTATAAGTGTGCGACTGAGGCTCCAATCTGGATCATGTACCTGCAAAGAAAACAAAAGATACAAGTACCAAACAAGATCCAAAATCAACTCTCACAAAAGTATGTGCAATCGAAAGTAAATCCATAACCAAGTGGCATAAGCAAGATATAAACCAGAATGCCACTATACATCCATGATCAAACTAATGATGACATAAAGCTCAACAAGAGTATACCACAATGTCATCTTACATGCCAAACACGTGACAAGATCATGCTCTACTATCATATGGAGGAGCTACCACATTGATCATACATGTACAATGCTTTGAAGCTCTGAAAATAAGAGCTTGCACACTAAAAATGTCTCTCGAAGAAGTTCCAAAGCAAATTCAACCTCCAAGTGCAACTAGGGTTCTTATAGTGAAAATGTGCTACTCTGTGTTTTGCTGTTTCAGAGGTGATAACCTCTAAATCTGAACTTTTGATCTTCAGCAAACTTCAAGATCTAATTCTTAGCTACATAAAAAGATAAAGAACACCTCAATCGGAGGTGCGTAGCTCAAGATATGCATAAAACAAGCACCTGCTGTCAATTTCACTATCACCTACAACATTGCTGCTCTGTATTTTGTAGTTTCGGCGACCTTGCACTGAGAATCTGAATCTGAGTTCTTCTACAAAGTTGTAGCTAGCTTTACAATCTACGCACAACAAGTTGAATCATCACATTTCGAGCTGTAGAACTCAAATTATGATTCAAAAACTGACCTGCTGTCCTACTCAATGTAGATTCGCCTTCTACAATACTCTGCGTTTTTTGAATTTTCGGCACTTCAAAAGTGCGAACCGGGTCCTGCACCCTTCTGTGAAGTTGTAGCTCTTTGTGTTAGCTACGCACAAAACTTTAAAACGCATGAATCTGAGCTTTCTAGCTCGAGTTATGACTGAAATACTGAACTGCTATTGAGAGATGCCGACCTACACTTCTACCTCTTTTGACCTAAGCTTCCATTGAAGCTTGTTGCACACCAGCCTTCAGCATGCTCTGATACCAATGAAGGGCTTTGGTGTGCAGAACAAGAAGAGGAAGAAGGACATGGAACGAGAGAGAAGAGAGGAATGACGCGGGGATATGTGTGGGAGCTTCAAAACCCACATAATGATCTCTCTTGAGGCAATACTCTATATATGATGTATATATATGAATATGGGGTAAGGTCACATGAGCCTTACATTCCCAACACTGTCGACCCATAATGTTCAAACTCTTCATCATCGAATATTTGATACGTGTACCTTTCATCATCTATTGTCCTTTCATTCACACAATGCTCTCTTCTAAGAAGAAATCTTTTAGGAATTTTTCTACGTGTTGGACCAGATGTGCATCCTTGAGCCTCATTTTCACTTATTTTAGTTATGGATCCCAAAGCTTCCACAATAGATTCTTTTTCATTATGGAATTTATTCCACTTTCTTGGAGGTGTTGATATATTTAGGTGGTGATGTGTGCGAACACAGTAAGACCGCTAGGCTACGTTTTTCCCTCTTTAGGAGATTTTTTTACCCAGCTTGTATATATGCCTATTGCCCTAATGGGTTACTTATCTTTGTACATTCAAGTGATAATACATTCAGTATTGTGTGTTATGATCCAAGCTTCTTCTTCTTCCTTTTGTTGTTTGTGTTCTTTTGCAGATCTTGAATTCCAACAATTGGTATTAGAGTAGGTTGCCGCTTCATCTAGGGCATTGTCAACACCTCTCCGGTCACAATCTCAGAATCACATAAAAATTGGTGAGCATAATCAAGGTGATTAGGATATCTAAACAGCTTCATTTTGTGGTGCCAAAATTGCTATCTAAGTTCGTTTTGGCGTCCGAATGCACTAGCATAGTGCTTGTGTAGGCTATTTCATCTTTTTGTGACAAAGATATATACTAGTTTTAGTTTTCCAGTATAAGCATCTTGAAGTCTACTACAGGTTTAGCAGAACTCATCAGGGTAATTCTGTTCAACTTTTTGCAATACAGTCATTTTTCTTCATCAAGGTATCTTCGTTAATGGCCATGGCTGAAAGCAATGATGTATTCCATATGTTGCTTGTTGAGGATAAGTTAGATGATAAAAACTAAACATTATGGGCTCATATGATGCATCATGTATTGGTCACAAAAGGCTTGTGAAATATTGTGTAGAGTGTTGAAAAACGTCCTATTACACCTGCAAATATAGGTACTGAAGTTGATGCAGATGGCATCGAAGATGGTGATATTCTGTAGATTCTTGTTTTTGCTAGAGTTTCTGCGGCACTTCCTATAGAGCAAATTTGTTGGGATAGTAGACATGCTCAGGCACATGCATTGAAAGCCTTGTCTATCAAACATGCCATTCTTCCTCATATATACTCTTGCAAGATAGCTAAGGATGCTTGGGATACACTTACCACATTATACCAGGCTAGGAATGAGGCTCGTGTTGCTTACCTCTGAAAACAGTTAGAGAGTGGGCATATGAATGAAGGTGATTCTATGGACAGTTTTCTAACAAAGATCAAAGTTTTGAAGGAACAATTAATTTTTCTTGATGAAGTCTTTCCTGACAGTTTACTTTTGCATACTATTCTGAATTGTCTTCTCGATTCATAACAGAGTTTTGCTTCTAATCTTTGTTTGATGATGAAAGGCAATCCAAATGCCTTATCATTTGAGGAGTTAGACTCTGTTCTATTGCAAGAAGATCAATCTAGGCAGAACATGTCCATTATGCATGTTGCAGATCAAGCTTAACACAATACACTAGGAGCACGAAGATAGAATTCTTAGGTCTTACAAATGCAGTCAAACTTACAGTCTATGACTGACCTGGCCACTATATGTTTTATTAAAGAATATATACAAGGAAGTGTTCGATGGCCATTTGGCCTTTCACATGGACACTAACAGTAACAGGCTGCATATTTGCTTCAATATTCTTTCACCTATATGACCTAGTCTCTTATGCCATATCTCCAATTCAAATAGGGTTTGATCTTTGTCATTGAAGAGAGAAATATGCCTTGTATCTTCAACTTCAAATGTAAAACGTCTACTAGGTTTCTCACCTTTTGCAATCCTCTTGAAGCCGTTGGGGTCCTCCACATATGCTCCATGTCTTGTGAGTCTGACCTATAAACCCTTCTCAACAGTTTGTCCAATACTAATTAGGTTTTTTGTTATTGTTGGCACATATGATACCTTATTCAGGAGCTTGAAGCTACCAAAAGGATCCTAAAATACTTGAAGGATACCATAAATGAAGGTCTACTCTATCCATTTATATTTGACTTAGATATCAAGCTATATTGTGATGTAGATTGGGTTGGCTCAAAAGGTGATAGGAGGATCACTTCATGCTACTTATCTTTTGTAGGATCAAAGTTGATTTCATGGTTATCAAAGAAACAACCAACTCTGGCATTGTCATCAACTAAAGCTGAATATGGAGGCCTAGCAAATGCAATACAAGAAGCAATGTCGTTAAAGGTACTCTATTGAAAATTAGGCATACATACATACACTCCAATGACCTTTGGAGATAACACTAGCTCACTTCATTTGGTTGATAATCCTATATATCATGCAAGGACTAAGGACATTGAAGTAAATTATCATTATGTGAGAGAGAAGCTACTTACCTAGGACATACAATTGTCCTATGTATCAACCAATTTGCAATGTGTAGATATGCTAACCAAATCTTTGGATGGAAGTAAGTTCAACAGGTTCAAGATGATGATTAGATTATAGGAAATAAATAAGAATTGAAGTTCAAGCATATTAGGCTTGATGAGGAGCTTTTGGTGCAATTAATCCTAGTGGAAATCCTTGATCGCTTATCCGAAGGATGCTATGTGCCTTCCTTAGCACATGAATGACCCCTTGTAAAAGATTAAGTCTTTAGTCCTTGTAAAAAGTGAATAGAAGTAATCACTTCAATCACGAAGACTTAGGGAGAATCTTTTCATGAGTTATTGGTGAGATAGATGGAGATTGGGATCTAAAATTTGAAGGACACGTTTTGGTAGAAGTTTAAATTTCAAATTAAAAAAGAGCTCCAACTTCAACTATAAAAGAGGATTTCAAAAGTCATGTAATATAGCCCCGATTAGAAGAGATATTCAGAGGCATCTTATGTTTATATTCAGATGATACCATACCTCTATCATTTCCCTCACATTGTGCAATGTTTCATTGCCAATGACATTGTAATCTATGTGCATTAATATATACATGTTGATTATATTTCACTCTCTCTTATCTGTTATATACCACTTAGAACAGTCAAATTCTCTGACATGCTTGTTAGTGTATACTTGATCATTTGATGTGATTTAAGTTGTTACTGGTTCAATATGCTATCCATTTTCTTGCTATCAAGTTTCATTATCATTGCCTTATCCAATCTTGAGAAATGTGCAAAACATTGCTCATTAGTCTACATATTCTAGGAGCCCTAAAATGTCGGGGATCACGTCTAACTTGCTAAGCATCATTCTTTGAGAATGGTCTATCATTTCAAGTGCAATTACTTGCAAAAGTTAGCTATATTAGTTAATTAGATATGACCAAAATCATTTTATCCAATTGCTAGCAGAGAGGGAGTACTGTTTATTTTTGTGAATAGGTGTGGTGACCAAAATAACAAGTTTTGGTTCATAGTTGAAACTTCTACTCATCTATTTTGATCCAATGATTTGAGGATTATACTCCAAAGTACTTGGGTGATTATTTGTGCTTCTTGGAAGGCTCAAGAGGTTTACCTTGTACTCGTCAACTCAATTTTGGTTGGTGTGAAGCAGGAGTTTGTAGGTCCATCTCATCTCTGGAAAGTGTCCACCATCTCCTCCAACAATTACTTCATCAATACTTTTATGATCGAATCTCCATGTCAAAATCTTTGATAATTCAAGGCTTTGAAACCTATGTTTAATTCATGCAGCTAAGGGAAAATGTCTCAATACCCATTTTGGGATTTTATCCTTATCATCCTTATAGCAAACAAATTGACATTTTGGACATGTCAAATACTCTACATACACACCTCTATATAGAATATAATCATTAGGATATGCATGTATACAATGATAATCTATACCAAGATTGTTGATTCTATTCTTCATTTCATCATGTGATGTAGGAAGAATATTGTTACTTGGTAAAAGAGTTTCAAATATTAACTTGCAAGTTCATGAAAAAAGTATTATGAATGAAAATAATTAAATAAATAAATAAATATGGTGTGTATATGTGTATGTATATGTTAGTGTATCTATATGTGTATGTGTATGTATATATGTGATTATATGTGTATGTGTGTACGTATTTATGTATGTATGTGAGTGTATGTATGTGTATGTATGTGTGTGTATGTGCATGTGTATGTGTGTATGTGTGTATGTATGTATGTGAGTGTATATGTGTGTATGTGTACCTCTCTCTCTCTCTCTCTCTCTATATATATATATATATATATATATATATATATATATATATATATATATATATATATATATATATATATATATATATATATATATATATATATATATATATATATATGTGTGTGTGTGTGAATGGGTATGTGTATGTGTGTATTTTATTTACCTATGTGTATGTGTGTATATGCATGTATGTGTATGTCTATGTGCATATGTATGTGTATATAGAGTGTCTATGTGTATGTGTGTGTATGTGTGTATATGTGTGAATATATGCATATGTGTGTATGTGTGTATGTATATATCTATATGTGTATGTGTATGTGTTTGTGTGTATATATATAAATAGATAGAAAAATAAACAATATACCTTAATAGTTTCAAAGCAAATACATTACTCCATCCAAAACAATTTTGACGATTGAGAATAATTAATCTTGCACTTAGTCGTCTCAAGCAACTTCCTTCATATATATGCTTTAGGCATTCTTCTTGAAGATATTTGTTAGTTTAAAAAATGTCAATGCTTCCGTTGTCATTTTGATATCAATATTCAATAAAATTGTTCATGCCAACATCATCATCATCACAAAAATCTTGATCTTTATCTTCTTTTCAATATAGTTCTTTCAATCTTCCATATTCTAGAGGATCACTTTTGCATAGCCTCCTCATGGATGCTTCTAATAAATTAGGTATTACTGGCAACTCTAAATGGTGTTGTGGAGATCATCAATCTGATCCATTGGAATATACATACATGAATAAAAATCATTAGTCTTCCACACATGAATGAAAATAAAGCTTAACACAAAAAAATTAAATATGTAAGTTAGTTTAAAAAGAGTTTCAATTAATTAGATTTTTTATGCAAGATTCAGTAGGTGGATAGAAAGTTTTCATTGCTCCCTAAAAGGTGCTCTTGGAGCTCTATACAATCCATAATTCACTAATAATTCATCATCACCACATAATGAAGTAATAGCATCGAAAAGTATGTATCTTGCTACATCTCTACTCATGTATGGTGATTCATGACTATTTTCATGCGCTTCAAATATGCAATTATTCATTGAATTACTATACTCTCGATTACTATTTATTAAACCTAATATACTTCCATGCATGTAAGCTCTTCCATCAATATATAATCTCTCATTTTCACATGTGTAATCCTTGTACTAGCAACAAAACCTACATTGAGGCATAATCCATAAGTACTCATGCTTTGAACATAACGTCTAAGTCAATGCCAATATCCCCATCTATATATAGGTCCACAAAATGACATAAGAGTGACTTTAGATTTCGGAGGCACATATAAATCATCAACAATAAAGAGACCACGATCAACACTAGTGATAGTGGATGGGCCAATCATATAGTGTATACCTCAAAAGTTAAAAACCTCTCCATCCAAAGGAAGTGGTCCTCTATGCCATCCTCTATATCTTCTTCTATCATATGCTTGGACTATAGGAAAATCACGAGTTGGAAATGGATAATCTCCAATGGTTTTATTCTATAAACCAAGAGATAGAGGATTTCAAGAAACCTTGGCTTGTAATTGATAAACAATATGTACGTGACATGTATGAGGAATACTAGCATTATTAGTTGGAGAATCATCATCATCATCATCATTGAGTAAATATTCTTGTTATTTAGTATAATTAAATTTGTATATGATTTTATGATTTTAAAATAAAATAATGAAATTAATTTACAGAATCAATATATACCCTAGCATTATAATGTTGATCAAGTGGTGGCACACAGTCAAAAATACCATAATTTACCCCATGTTCATTACAATCCAATCATGGTCTTTGATACACGCCATAATTAATGTTACACCATGTTATATGCTCTTAATAGTAAAAATCATCATAATTCCTAGTGGGAAACACATGTGAAGTCGTTGCATGGGTAGGGGGTGGTGGAGTACCCACTCATTGATCAATGTCTTTTTACAGTATAAAAGTAAAAAAACATATATCACTCATGTATGTATTTATCAAATATTAGAATTAAAAATTTGATATACTTACAATAAGTATTCCTTGCACGCTTAGGAGATGGTGGTTGGGTTCCCTCTGATTGATCAAAATCTGATTTTGTAGCAAAAAAGTTATTAGATATTAATAATTTAATTAATTACATAGATACACATTCACATGTACACATTTTCATAGACACACATATTCACATATACACAGATACACATTCTAACACACAAATACAGATACACAATCATAGAAATACATTCACACATACACATATACACATATTCACACATACAAAAATAGACACATTAACACATATGTGTTTGTATGTGTGTATGATTTGTGTATGTTTGTGTGTATGTATGTATGTATGTATATGTGTGTTTCTATGTGTGTGTATGTATTGTGTGTATGTATTGTGTGTATGTATTGTGTGTATGTGTGTGTATATATGTAAACATGTATGCTTGTGCGTAATGTATGTGTATGTATGCATGTGTAAGTGCATGTATGTGTATTTTTGTGTATGTGTGTATATGTATATGTTTATTATAGTTTATTATTTTTAGTAATATTATAACATAAATGTTTTTATTCATTTTAATTTGTTTATTTTCAAGAGTTTAAAACAAAGTGAGAGCTTTATGTGACTTCTACTTGTAATTTCTTCACTTAAAATGGAAGTAAGCATTAGAAACCAAGAGATGTGAGTGCCGATCACATTTAAATTTTACATCTCATTAATGTGGCTATAGATCTAGAGATATTCATATCTATTACTCTCTTAAAATTGTTGCCTACCTTTATTGTGATGAGTTCCTTTAGAGGTTGTAAGGAACCACTTTTTTGCTCATCCTATGATGACAGGCACCATTGTTCAACACCCATGAGTCATCTATTCGTGAATCTTTAGTCGAAGATTATACCTCCTCTATCCTCACAGATAACTTAAGCTCTATTTATGTTTGGTTGAATTCTTGCCCTTCCCACCTTTTGAAGAGCCATTCTTCGCTTCTGCCTTCGTGACGCAACAATCTTGGATTCTATGGCCTTTCTTCTTATAGTGGAAACAATCTCGCTTGAACTTCTTTTTGTGATTCATCTTTTTTCTCCATCTTTTGAAGTGTCCATTTTGCCTCCTTTGGCATTTTCTATGAATGCAACATTTCCTTTGCTGCCACCACTCCTTGCCTTGGACCAAAGATCTTCCTCCATGACTAAGGCATTGACTAAGGTCTAATTTGAGTATTAAGGGCAGTTACGAAACCATCAAACTTTGGTGGATAGATTCAAAGACACTACCGAGAGAGCTCCTCACTTAACTTTTGTATACTTGCTCTCATCATTTGATCTCATAAATTCTTTATGAAAATGATAAACACCTCTGCACTCTCCCCATCAGCAAACCTTTTTGTTGCTAGTTGATTCTCCTAGTTTTGGATCCATGTCTAATTACAAGTTTCATTTTGATTTCTTAATATGTTTGTGGTTCACATGTGTTGGTAGTATGTTGATTAAGAGTCACAACACTATCAACAATACTTGTAAATAGAGCATAGAGATCATTTTTAGATTTCCAAGCATGTGGAAGATCAACATCCAAAGGAATAATTTAACCATAATTATTTTCATCAAGTCTTTCTTGGGGCCCATGACGAGTGTTGCTCTAGCACAATGGTGAGAACCACGTTAAGAAGCTTCACCTCCTTAATGTCAATCCGTGGAAGAGGTAGGAGTGATATGAAGATCGTGAATGTGAGATGATGTGAAGGTGAAGGTGAGAAGCATAAGGATGCACACACACATACACACACACAATGAAGAGACAAGCAAGACACAATGGAAGGTGAGAAATTAGCTCTATTACTCAAGAACACTCTTACAAGCTCAAACTAGCTCTACGCTCACACTAACCAAAATGAACCAACCTCAAAAATGAGCTCTCTAGCTCTTTTTATAGTTTCTAGACTAGTTTTGACCGGTTTCACATCTAGTGACCGGCCTAGTTAAAAAATAGGTCCTAGAGGCTATTTGGAAGGGTAAACGATGTCTAAAAATAACGAAAATTGGTACGAGCATTCTACCTAAGCTCCTCAAGCTCGAGGACTCCTCGGCTTGCACAAAATGGAGCTATGAATTACAAAATGGGGTTTTGTCTATATTACATATGTTACAAGAGTGATGAAAATCACTGTTGGATATTTGAAGAGGTAATAAAAACATAATTGTTTGAAAAAATGATCCGACTGGCTCCCTGCTCCGTCTTTACATGCTTCCATGTCTTCTGTGCCTCTGACTGTGCCTCTGACTTCTTCCAACACCCCCCTCCCTCTCGCTTCTGTCGTCCTCGACAGAACCTTGTTGTGCGGTCTGCCGGATGTAGTTTTGTAGGAGGTCGTGAGCGAGGGTGTGCTCAGATACTCGAATACCTCGGGCCAGATCAGCCTTGAGCTTCTCCCAGTCGATCGGTTGCGGTTCGTCGGGTGGCGGGAGTTGATAATGCGTGGAATAAACCATTCGCTCACAGGCAAAAAGTTGCAGTAAATGTGTGGGCCTGCTGATGAATACCTCGGAATGGTATTCCCAAAATCCGGTGGTGAACATCTCTTCAAATGTTTGCTTGTAGCACGCCGGGAGGTATTTTATCCTACAGTGCCAGGCATAACACACCCGGAGCGATGGCGTTGTGCTCATGTCATATACTAGATCAAAGTTACCATGCTCAAATCCCGAGGTGTTTACATGCGGTGCTTTGACTCGTCGGAAGACTTTAAATATCATTTGCATCATGTCAAAAATTTTGACAGTCATATGCGCTGCGATATCATCCATATGCTTCAAGCGAGGGAGCCGATGACGGATTGTAGCCATCATATAACCAACAGTGGGCAACTCGGTGGGTGGCTTGAAGTAGGGGTAATTCAGCCAATCCTGACACTGCCTATTGTTTTGTACTTTGATAGCGAATGCAGTCCAGGAGCGGCGTCGAGGTACTGGTCCCCAACAAGGATTATACTTTAAATGTAAGGGCGCTTTCACCCATGTGCTCATCATTTCAAGGTACTCCTGTAAAAGACGTGTACGCCAATCTGGTTGATAAATAGTGCCTTGTTGCGCATCCAGTGGCAAGTCTTCAGGCTCGAACTGGGTTGCATGTGATGGCTTCTTGCCAGTTCGCTTTTCTATGGCCAGCTGGTATTCGGCCATTAGCATGAAGTAAGGTTTGTATTGAAGCTCATGCCCGGATATGTACCTGCGTGGGGCCAATTGAGCAAAGTAGGGAGATTGCAAAATTCGTTCTTCGATCATGGCCATAGCATGTAGCTGGGCCCCGACTCTAGCTGAGTGCGTTGTTCCAATCTCCTCCACAGTCTTCATCCATGCAGGGGTCGGAAGTTCATAGGTCATCTGGCCTTCGGCCGTGACTTGTCCGCCTGGGATGGGTATTGGCTCGTATGCTTCTTCAAACGTTTCCTCCACCGGAATGGTTATGTGCTCGTCGTCAGCTGGGATCTCCGGTGGGGAATCAGGCCGTGGTGGTGCTTCGTATACGTCTATTCGTGATTGGAGAGTGGCTACCTGGGCCCGTAATGCGTTGAGTTCCTCTATGAGTTCAGGAGAGGGGTCCACAGGTTCTGGTACTTCTGCTGCCACTGGTAGTTGTTGTGGTGCCGGTTCTCTGAGCTGTAGTAACTTGTGGTCTTCTTTTAGCTTCTGATGTTCTTCGTTCATTCGATCATAGTCCTCTAGCAGTCGAACATGGTCATCTAGCAACATCCGCATCGATTCAGATGGGATTGCCTTGAATCTGCTCGGACTTAATGGTTGTTCAGGGTGGTCCAGTGCCGCTTCCAAATTTTCTCTATTCTGCGCTTGGAGTCTCACGTTCTCCTCCTGGGCTGCGGCTAGGTGCCTCCTGAGTAGACCCATATTTCTGGTCAACGTCGCGTTCCTAATTGTTTGGGCTCGAAGCAGGTTGTCCAGATCAGCAGTGGCTTCTTTTGTCTTCTCTTCACAGTCTAGCTCTAGCTTATGATATGCCTCTCTTAGTTCTTGGTGTCGCGTATTTAACGAGGCATTCTCGATTGATAATGAATTGAGCTGCGACTGCAATTCATTGGTCGTCCTCTGCAGCTGTTGATAATTGTTGCCCAGAGATGTGAACTCATCTCGTACTTGTGACATGCATGTGAACATTTGTTGAAGTGCAGTGTCTATGGTTGGCGATAATAGTAATGAAGTGCTAAGTGAGGATGCAGTGGAAGTAGATGCAGCGGGAATGGGGAATGGGGTTGGGAAGGTGGATGCAGTGGTGATTGTGGAAAATTGTGACGTACCTAAATATGATGGTGTTGTGAGTGGAGTGGGTGCTGGTGATGTGGATGGTGATATGTCCATGTCATTGGACGTGTCAAGTGCGGTGACTGTGAAAAGCGGTGTGTAAGTGGGTGGTTGTGTAGGTGTGAAGACGGGAATTACAAATGTAGAGTAATTTACAGGGGGGATGGCTGGAGTAGCTTGGTGAAAAGGGGATATAGGGGTTATGGTGGGTTGAGAAGGTTAGTGGGGTTAGAAAGGTGAAAGGGTGTCTTAAAGGTGGGGGAAAAGATGGGAAGGATGAAGGGATGAAGGGGTTAACATGTAGACGAGGTGGGGTGGGTGCGGGCATGGTGGCGTGAGTGGGCGGGGTAAAGATTTGGGTTATGTTTCCGTGGACTGGTGTGGCTGTTGGAGGAGCAGGTGGGTGTGCTGGGGATACAGGATGGGTTGGTGAAACATGAGGTGAGAGAGGAGTAGATGGTGTGGATGTTATTTCAAGGATAGTGGTAGTATGTACAACGGTAGTACGTGGCGGGGAGTCGACTAGGATGGCTTCTTCGGTGAAGGATCTTTCCGGCCGTAGGCGTGCATCTTGCGCTTGGTGGGATGATTGAGCACCTACCGGAACTCGAATATATTCACCGGGCTTCGATAGCAGTCGAACTCTACGAGGGTCGTATTTGTTGCGAACATTTGTTTTATGTAGGGTACAAGTTTCAAATTATGTAAATACCTTTGGGAAGTCTTCAAATACTTCAAGAAGGCTCATATTATTCATAAAATTTAGCAAAAATACCACGTGAGTTCTAGAACATGGTGAGTCAAATTAGTGAGTCACAAGGGAGCTTCAGTGGTGTCCTAGTGGAAGGTCGATGTGGCTAGTTCTCAAAGTCCATCAATACTTTGCTTATTTGAGCACTTGAGTCATGTAATACCTCCATCCAAGTGTCTACCACGAATTTAGATGTATTAGGAAGGTTTTAGATTAGTTTCCCATGCTATAAAAAGAGGAGAAAAGTCGTGATCTTGTGGGATGTCCAAGAGAGTATCTCTATGCTACTCTAGTTTTTGTATGCAGAGCTTGCAGAGCTTGTATCTCCCTCATTATATATCCAAAGTACATGTTTGATAGCTCATTTGAAAGCTCTTCTTGTCTACTTTCATAGTACCAATTTTCATAATCATTGGATTTGTGAGCTGAGAGCAACACTCTCTGCAAGTAGTGTGTGTTCTCTGTTTTTTATCCCTGCTGAAGGTCTCCATTAAACATCCAACTTGCAGAGGTCATATCTCCTTGTGTATGTATCCAAATCATGTGTTCTTTGGCTTGTTAGAAAGCTCTCCAAGTCTATTTCTATTCTGGAAATTTTCAGATTCATTGGAGTTGTGAGTTAAGAGCAGTAGTCTCTGCAAGTGATGTATGTCCTCAGGTTCATCTCTGTTTCAAGGTCTCCATTAAAGCTGCATATTGCAGAGGTCATAGCTCATTGAGTATTTATCCAAATTGAGTGTTATTTGGCTCATTGGAAAGCTCTTGGTCTCTAGTATATGTGGTTAAAACAGTTTTAAAAACTTTTGAGTGAGTAGAGAGTAGTAAGCTCTGCAAGCATGACTGGTTTTCTATGATGAAGTTTGTGAGAAGGTCAACTTGTTCCTAGGGGGTTCCACCTACTTCCTGCTATACTTTGGAGGTCAATAAACTCCAACATTGGTATCAGAGCAAGTACTTGGAGACTTGGAGAAGGTTATCATACCTTGACGAAGAATTTGAAGCTATCAAAGAAGCAGTTCATCATCAACACTACACAAAGGTAGAAGAAGATTGCAAGGAGGCATCTGAAGCAACATCCAAGCAAAGAAAGGTGCACATACCTCATTTACAAGGTAAATATTATATTTCTTCTCATCACACACATTGGAAAGGAGGCTTAAAGGAGGAAGCTTAGCATTTGTATTATGGGAGACCAACATGCACAAATAGAGAAGCTTGATAAGACCAATTATCAGGCATGGAAGTTTAGAATCACAGCATACTTGCAAGGTAGAGGCTTGTATGGTTTGATTGACGGCACAGATATCAAACCCACATTACCAGAGGACCCAAATCAGCAACAATTGAGGGAGTTTAGACTTTGGAATGAGAGAGACAAAAGGGTTATATTCATTTTATCACAAAATATTCAAGATTCAATGGTAGGACACATACAAGATCTAGACACAAGTAGAGATGTTTGGCTTGCATTGGAAAGGTTGTATGCTACAGGTACAAGAGCAAGGAAGATTCAACTCAAAAATGAGTTGAATAACATAAAGAAAGATACAAGGACATCGGTCAATGATTACATATTGAAAGTTAAAGAGATTGCAGATCAACTAGGATCAATTCAAGCTCATGTGGAGGACGACGACTTGGTTGCACATACTCTCAACGGACTCAAAGATGATGAGAGATGGAAACCCTTCATTACTTCAGTTTATGTCAGAGGAGAATTACCAGATTTTGATCAACTTATTGCCCTCATGGTCACGGAGGAGATGAATCTAAATGGTTCTACTTCAAATCAAAAAGGATCTCAAGGACAAGCTCTTTATGTAGGATCATCAAGAGGTGGAAACAGAGGTGGAAGAGGTTCAAATAGAGGTCGAGGAAGAAGGATCGATGATCAAAGGACTTCAAGTGGCTTCTTCAACACAAGAGGAAGAGGAAGATCAAGCGCTAGAGGTACGAGAGGCTACTACAACTACAACCAAAGACAAAGGAGTGAAGATAATAAGAACAATTGCTATATATGTGGAAGGTATGGACACTATGCCAAAGATTGTTATCAAAATGAAAATAATCAAGGTGGTAATCGAAGAGGAGGCTATTCAAGAAGAGGTAAACAACAAGGAAATTATGCAGTTGAAGGTAAAAGTGATGATTATGATTCTCTTCTTATGATGAATGTAGAAACTAAGATGAATTCCAATAGTGATGTATGGTATGTAGATAGTGGTTGTTCTAATCACATGTCTCATGATGCTTCATGGTTTTCTAATATGCATAATCCGTCATGTAAAGGTCATGTTGAAACAGGAGATGATACAACACATAAGATTATGCAGGTTGGAGATGTTGTTATGCAGGATAAGAGCAAGAAAAATTGCTTGAAGGATGTACTTTATGTGCCAACGATCACTAAGAATTTGATGTCGGTTGGTCAAATGGTAGAAAAAGGTCTACAAGTGAGATTTAATCATGCAGGTTGCTTCATTGAGGATCCAAAGCAAAGGAGGTTAATTGCTAGAGGTCAAAAACAAGGTAGATTGTTTACATTCAAGGTAAACCCAAATCATACAAACTATTTCTCTTATGGTATGCATCGAATAGCAGAGCTTGATCTATGGCACAAAAGGATTGGACACATGAATGTACACAGGTTAAAGGAGCTATCAAAGAAGAGGATTGTTGAAGGATTACCTGATCTTACTAAGCAACATATGGTGCATCTTTGTGAAGCATGTCAAATGGGTAAGCAGAGTAGACAACCTTTCAAGCATTCAAGTTATGTAAGTGATGGTTTGCTAGATCTCATACACACAGATGTGTGGGGACCTACTAAAGAGGCATCCTTGATTGGTAATAAGTACTATGTTTCATTCATTGACGATCATAGTAGAATGACATTGGTGTATTTCATTAAACATAAGAGTGAGGTCTTTGATTGTTTCAAGAAGTTCAAATCATATGTCGAAAAGCAAACAGGAAGGTATATTAAGAAGCTAAGGTCTGATGGAGGGGGAGAGTATTTCTCTCAAGTTTTTACTGATTTTTTGTATGATGAAGGTATCAAAAGAGTAGTTACATGCAGGTATACTCCACAACAAAATGGAGTCGCAGAAAGAAGAAACAGAATCATAGCAGAAGCATCTAGAAGTATGCTTAATGATATGTGTTTGCCTAATTATTTTTGGGCTGAAGCTGTTAGCACAAGTGTTTACATTATGAATAGAGTTCCGACTGCTGGAGTTCATCATTTGACACCATATGAGGTATGGCATGGAAGGAAACCAAGTGTAAGTCATTTGAAAGTATTTGGTTGTGTATGTTATGTACATGTACCTAATGAGGTGAGATCTAAACTTGATGCAAAATCAGAAAAATGTATATTTATTGGTTATGCAGATACTCAAAGAGGATATAGATGCTATAATCCTCATACCAATAAGGTTGTTGTGTCAAGAGATGTAAACTTTGATGAATCACTTTCATGGTATGCAGATAAGAATTGTTTGCAGGTCATGGATGAAAATGAAGAAGGTGTGGTTGAAGGAGATGAATGCATAGTTCAGCCATCAGGAAGTTTAAATGATGAAAGGAGTGGTCTAGATGAAGAAAGAGGATCACCTTTCAATGGAAGATTAAGGCAAGAGTCACCTCCAAGTGTTAAAAGTAAAGGTAAACTCAAACTTGTTGAAGTTAATGATGAAGGAGAGGAAATTAGTGATGTATGTGAGTATGGAGAATCATCAAAGGTTCCTAATAAGAAAGGAAGAGCATCTACATTGGAGGTAAGAAGAACTTCAAGAGTAAGTAAGCAACCTCAAAGGTATACTTATGAATCTTTCATGAATACTCATTATGCTTTTATGACAAAAGTTGAGCAGGAAAATGAACCCACATGTTATGATGAGGCCAAAGGAGATGAAAAGTGGGAGAAAGCAATAAGAGAAGAAATGGAAGCACTTCAGGATAACAAGACTTGGAATTTAGTTCCAAGTACACCAAAGCAAAAGGTAATTGGTTGCAAGTGGGTTTTTAAGATTAAAAGAAATAGTGATGGTAGTGTGTCTAGATATAAGGCTAGACTTGTAGCAAAAGGATATAATCAAACTCAAGGTGTGGACTATGAGGAAACATTTAGTCCAGTAGCAAATATGGCAACGGTGAGAACTTTGTTGGCTTTAGCTGCAAGTAAAAGGTGGAATATATATCAACTCGATATAAAGAATGCCTTTCTTAATGGTGAGTTAAATGAAGAAGTGTATATGTCACAACCAGATGGTTATGTGGATGCAAAATATCCTAATCATGTATGCAGGTTAAAGAAGGCATTGTATGGTCTTAAGCAGGCACCAAGGGCATGGAATGCAAGGTTGGTAAAGTATCTTATGCTGCAAGGATACACAGCGAGTCATGCTGATCCTTCACTTTATGTAAAACATGTAGATGGCATGTGTGTCTATGTATGCATTTATGTGGATGACTTGTTGATTACAGGGAATAATGCAAAAGCAATTGATGATATAAAAGGTAATTTGGGAAAGGAATTTAAAATTTCAGATCTTGGTTTGCTCAGATACTTTCTTGGGATTTAAATTGTGTATAGCGATGAAGGTATGTGGTTGATACAAAGAAAGTATATATGTGATATGCTGAAAAGGTTTGGTATGCAAGAATGTAAATTTGTTTCTACTCCAATGGAATGTAATGTAAAGCTGAGTGCAAAGGAAGGTGATGAGTTGCATGATATGAATGTATATAGATCCATGGTAGGATCTTTGATTTATGCAACAAAAACTAGACCTGATATATGTTATGCAGTGGGAGTATTGTCACAGTTTATGCATGAACCTAGAGTACCTCATATGCATGCAGCGAAAAGAGTGCTTAGGTATTTGAAAGGTACCATGAACGAAGGATTATTTTATAGTCATGATGTTGATCTAACTCTTAAAGTCTTTAGTGATGCAGATTGGGCTGGAAGCAAAGATGACAGAAGATCCACAAGTGGATATGTGGTAATAGCAGGAAACAAGACATTAACATGGAGTTCAAAGAAACAGCCTACAATTGCTTTATCTTCTACAGAGGCTGAGTATAGAGGTTTAGCATTGGCTACTACTGAGGTTATGTGGTTTAAAAAGTTGTTTCATGACTTGAATGTGCAGGTTGATGTACCACTGATATATGGGGATAACTTGAGCAGCATTCATATGACCTCAAATCCTATTTTTCATGCTAGAACAAAGCATATAGAGGTTCACTATCATTATGTTCGAGAGAAGGCCATGAACAATGAAGTGCAGGTTTCTTTTGTTGGAACAAAGGATCAAGTTGCAGATATCTTCACCAAATCCTTGGATGGACCAAAGCTTCAAAGATTCAACTATATTCTTGGCATGAAGGAAATACCCTTTGAAACTTGAGGGGGAGAATGTTGCGAACATTTGTTTTATGTAGGGTACAAGTTTCAAATTATGTAAATACCTTTGGGAAGTCTTCAAATACTTCAAGAAGGCTCATATTATTCATAAAATTTAGCAAAAATACCACGTGAGTTCTAGAACATGGTGAGTCAAATTAGTGAGTCACAAGGGAGCTTCAGTGGTGTCCTAGTGGAAGGTCGATGTGGCTAGTTCTCAAAGTCCATCAATACTTTGCTTATTTGAGCACTTGAGTCATGTAATACCTCCATCCAAGTGTCTACCACGAATTTAGATGTATTAGGAAGGTTTTAGATTAGTTTCCCATGCTATAAAAAGAGGAGAAAAGTCGTGATCTTGTGGGATGTCCAAGAGAGTATCTCTATGCTACTCTAGTTTTTGTATGCAGAGCTTGTATCTCCCTCATTATATATCCAAAGTACATGTTTGATAGCTCATTTGAAAGCTCTTCTTGTCTACTTTCATAGTACCAATTTTCATAATCATTGGATTTGTGAGCTGAGAGCAACACTCTCTGCAAGTAGTGTGTGTTCTCTGTTTTTTATCCCTGCTGAAGGTCTCCATTAAACATCCAACTTGCAGAGGTCATATCTCCTTGTGTATGTATCCAAATCATGTGTTCTTTGGCTTGTTAGAAAGCTCTCAAAGTCTATTGTTATTCTGGAAATTTTCAGATTCATTGGAGTTGTGAGTTAAGAGCAGTAGTCTCTGCAAGTGATGTATGTCCTCAGGTTCATCTCTGTTTCAAGGTCTCCATTAAAGCTGCATATTGCAGAGGTCATAGCTCATTGAGTATTTATCCAAATTGAGTGTTCTTTGGCTCATTGGAAAGCTCTTGGTCTCTAGTATATGTGGTTAAAACAGTTTTAAAAACTTTTGAGTGAGTAGAGAGTAGTAAGCTCTGCAAGCATGACTGGTTTTCTATGATGAAGTTTGTGAGAAGGTCAACTTGTTCCTAGGGGGTTCCACCTACTTCCTGCTATACTTTGGAGGTCAATAAACTCCAACAGTATTGGGGGAGTGGCTTCCTTTGTAAATACCTCAGTGCTTCGACCGGGCCGATGGATTGGACCAGTTCTCTAAACCCTCTGATGTAAACTTCTTCAAACCCTCCGGAGACTAGTTCTTGTTTGATTAGGGCCTGGCTCTCTTCTTCAGTTAATTTCTTCCGTGCCCATACTTTCTCCATCGTACGATATAATTTCTTTATTGCCAGCGTGTAAGCTGCTGCTTCGAAAGTGTCCTCCTCGTGCGTGCTGGTGTCACCGTGTGCATCCGTTTGTTGGCCTTGGCCGTCTGTCTGTCCTTGTTCTTGGGAATCATGCGTGCCCTGGCTGGCTTCGTCATCACCTTCGTCATCGTCGGTGGCGGTTCGTTCATCATCAGAGCTTGACACAACTTGTCCCTGTGGCAGATCCCGCGGTGTGGTAGGGTAACTGGGGCGTTCATATTCTTGGGAGAACATCTGTGCCTCTGAAAACTGGAATTCATTTGAGAATGCATCAGGCATTTCAAAATCGAATGTTGTGTTTATTGGTTCTACCTCCATGTGTGGTATTGGGAAAGAAAAGGCGTCCGCACCAATAGTAGTGGGAGCTTCTGCTGTCGTGGTGGTGGGTTCTGTGATGGCAGCTGCCTGAGGTGCAGCGATACTAGTAGTGCCCTCCGTGACCACTGGTCTAGCCAACCTTATGCGAATAGGTTGCACTGTGGGAGCGGCTTCTGTCGGTGATCGCTCTGGAGAGGGTTGTGGTGATGGTGACTCTGGCACTTGAAGGCAAGGAATGGTGCCTCTCATGCGCTTACCTGCCCGTGTTCTGCTGGGCTTCCTGGCTTTCTTCGTCGTTCCTTTGAATGCTTTCAGCTCTTCTCCTGTTAATGCGCGTTCAATTGGCAAATCATAGGCCAAGCACATATAAACAATTCTTGTCAGCGCACAACATCCATTAAGCACTTTCTTGCGTTCCCATCTGTGTTGTGCCAAATACATTTGATCAATGATCCAGCTCGCCAGATCAACAGTCTGAGGTCCGGTACACGCTAAGTACAATCCAAACCATATTCTTTTGTGGGGCATGGTAAATCTGTCCTGAGCGAGAAATGCGAAGTGTTGCATGCATATCCTTAGTGGCTTTGACAGCTCAGGTGTAATTGCTGAGATCTCCTCCCACTTCGTGACATCCCCATGTTTCATAGGGTCTGGAACTAATCTTTCTCGATCTGTGGGCGTGTGGGTTCCATGAATCTTGATGGCAGCCCTGATTAGATCCTTTGAGAGGTAAAACCTTTTGTAAGGTGGATCATCCACTAAAGAAGGCAAAATAAAAGTTCCTGGGATATCCTTATTTTTTGAGGCCAGCAGAGTAGTGATTAAGTAATAACACCTGTAAAAGTCAAGTTTGGGCAGAGGATCACTGAAATACTCCGTGAAGCCTGCTCTGGCCCAAACGTGAGTTAAATCCTGGGTGTTCTGTAGGGCTTCGAACTCTCTGGAGAAGAATTGGTATTTTCCCCAAGTGCGGTCATCAAATGTCAAATTGGATTCAAATATAAAATCCGCGTCCGCTAAGGGTCCTGCAAGTCCCTGAAACCAGTGAGAGTTACGGTGTATCTTTTCTGTGTAGCCCATAGGTGGGTTGTCGATCGGCATGGGCCCTGGAAATCCTTGGAATTCTGGCGATGGAGCAGTAGGGTGGGATTCTGCTCGTAACACGTTGAGGGGCACTGCAGCTACACTGGGGCCTGCTCCTGATGGTCCTTCGTCGGTTTGCATGGTGACTGATGTGCTAATGAGAAAGATCTGCTACAAAAGATTAACACATTAGCATGGAAATTAATTATGATCCCATTAAAGTGAGACCGCAATCCCTTTCCATAACTGATGCGTAACCCCTGTAGCCAAGTGCTGTGATGTGATGGATGCAATGTTTCTTGCAGCACTAGTGCAGGTCTCTAGACACCTACACGTTTCAGATCATGCATACATTTCTTGATGAGATGAGATTATGAGTGATGTGTGATGATGGTGGGTGAATTTTTACAAGGTTTAAAGGTTAGTGATTTAGTACAAGGTTGTATGTTAGTCGGGGGGGTAGTTTTGTCAGACATGGGGTTGGGGGAAGACGATTGGACACGCTTCGGTATCCATTTCCTAAGAGTCTTTGAGTGGGTGGTGGGTTTCTGTTGAGGGGCAAAAGGTAGTATCGGGTGTGGTGGTATTGAGGGATGGAAAGATTTGTGAGGGGTATATATTACATGGCTTAAGGGTTGAGCTATGATACATGGTTTGGGTATCCAAATCTGTGTGGGTGTGGGTCTATGGATAAGGTATTTCTTGGCGATCCAAATTTGTCGAATGCTCGAACCTGTAGAAGAAGGTCGATGGGATGGTGGATACCAATTCTATTTCTTCCCTGCCTTTTTCTTGTCGATCTCTGCTTGGTTGGAGTTCTTCGGTGCTTTTTGTCCTTTTGGCACCCATATTTGTCTGGTGCTGCTTCCTTTGGGTGGCCTAGACTGCTTCTCTTGTTGTGTCTTCTGATACTGCCGTCGGTCTGGGTTCCTTCGTCATGGTTGACTCTGTCGTGGTGGAGGTAGAGAGGTCGTAGGGACGCTCTGCTTTGGAAAAGAAGGGAGTTCCAACACTTGCGTGACCTGCCCATTAGGAAGTGATTCGTTCTTTAACTTTAATCTAGGCCAGTCCGCAACAAGTTTGGAAGGATGAGCACCGCAGGATGTCATGCTCATTTGGCCGCTGATGCAACCCACTTGACCGCTGATTGTGTCCATCTGCCCTTGCGGTTGGGTAACTGCCTCTTCTAGTTTGCAGGAAGTCCCAGGGAAGATCTCTTGTCGTCCTTCTGATTGACAACTGTCCGTAGCCAAGCCCGAGTGGGTTGGTGTAGACGTAGCGTGATTGAGCTGATCAAAGATCTTCCGGTCTTTCGTCGCATGCGTTTCATAGGGTCTAGGGTCACAACAGTCAGGCGGAATGCCGTTAGGGAAGTCAAGCGGTATCACTCGCTTCTGCTCTAAGGTTCCAATCTGTAAGGAGCCTTGTCTAAGATTTAGGTCCACTGAGTGATCGTATAGCCAATCTTGGCCAAGGATTAGGGGTTCTATCAGGTCGTCATCATGGCACACTAGTAGCTTCGCTGTCATGGTCACATCCTTAATGAGGATAGGAAGGTCCACCTCACCCATGCAAGGGGTTTCCATGCCTCCTAGGCCTATGAGGTATGCCTCAATTGGCCACATTTCTATTCCTGAATCCTTATAGTGGGACCATCTAATCGCACTAGTCGCAGCACCTGAGTCAATTAGAGCCCTGAGTTCTTGGCAAGGGTTGCCGTGCCCTAGCCTAACTGTAATGAATGGTCTCCTGTCCACTATGCTAGGATGAGTGGTTGACTTTACTTGACACATGGCCATGGGATATCTAGGTGATGTTTCCAGATGGTTATAATGTTCTCTCCCTAGTCCTTGTCTTCTTAGTTTCATGCGCTTAATGCGTTCTATGGCTTCTGTCTGAGCTTCAGCTCGTATTCTGTTTTCTTCCTCCTTACGCTTCTTTGCCAATGTGAGTCGTCTAAGCATATCCTCAGTAAGAGGTTCCTGATATAGCTTGACTCTACAGCCACTAATGTAACTGGGCATTATATCTCCTTCTAAGGTGGCTAACTGTACTGCTCCACTTGTTGAAAGTCTGTTAATGATCATAGGTCCATAACCTCGCTTTTCTAACTTCCGTGCGTGCTGTTTCAACGTATATACTAGAACTAAATCTCCTTCTTTTAGGCCTTTATCTTTCACATGTGCATCAAAATATGCTTTCTGTCGCTTCTTCGCTGCGTGTATTCCTGCTGCTGCTTTCAGCCTGGTTTCTCCTAATCGTTCCAAGTCCAATATTCTCGCTGATAATTCATGGCCGGTCCACTGATGTTCCTGTGCAACCTTAAGGGTAGATATCAAGAAGTCCAAAGGAAGCACTGCATTCTGACCAAAAACCATCTGAAAGGGAGTTGCATTGAGTACGGTCTTGTAGGCCACTCTATATGCCCAAACAGCGTGGTGTAACTGTTGGTCCCAATCTGAACGTTTGTTGTTCACGAGTTCCGTCAGTACGTTACAAAGTATCTTGTTAGTGCTTTCAGCCTGACCATTGGCCTGAGGATGATATGGTGCGGATTTCTTGTGAATCACCATAAAATCCTGTAGCAAATATTCAATGACTTGGTTTAGAAAGTGAGTGCCTCGATCGCTCACTAACTCTATAGGCAATCCATATCTTGTAAAGACATTTTCAAATAAGAATTTTGCAGTCGTGTGAGCATCATTCTTTTTTGTGGCTTTTGCCTCTACCCATTTGGTTAGATAATCTGTGGCAACAATAATGTATTCTGCATGTGTACCTTTTGCAGGGGGGTTAATGGGTCCTACAAAGTCTATACCCCACTTTGAAAATGCACGTCCGCCCATCATGGGTTTCAATGGCATTTCATCTCTGCGAGTAGGAAACTGAGTTCTTTGGCACACATCACATCTCTTTACATAGGTATGTGCATCCATGTGAAGAGTGGGCCACCATAATCCTGCAAAGAGAATGGCCTTGACTATCCTATCGGGTCCAAAATGACCTCCTGCAACACCTTGGTGTGCAGTCTCTAGTATGCTCAGATAATCGCTTTCATGAACGCATTGTCTTAGATATCCATCTCGTCCTCTTTTGTATAAATTATCACCAATAAGTGAGTAGTCTTGAGCTTCCTGCTCTAGACTGCGTTGTCGAGCTAAGGTCATTCCTTGAGGGAATGTGTTCGTCCTCAAGTATGTCACTAAAGGTTCACTCCAGTCGGGTGTGAGAGACACATGATATAATGTAGCATGCTCTACTGGTGGTGTTTCACAGCACACATGGCATTCTTTGCACAATTTGTAGACATCTGCTTCCATCGTAGGCCAATATACTCCTAATCTCTGCAGAGTCTGTAATGTTCGATGTTTTGAATGATGTTGCTTTAATGCACCTATGTGTGCTAATTGCAACCAATTCGCATGCTCTGATTCATCTACACAACAAGCAAGAATCTTTTGATTATCCTGTTTATATATGCTTCCTACCATTATTTGGTACCTCTGAGACTTGGTAATCTCTCCTTCTTTGATTTTTATCCTAGGATTCTTGGGTCCGTATGTCAGAATAGGGACTATAGGTTTAGCCCATTCTGGTGCTATCTCAAGGTTAAACAAGTATGCATCTGGTAATTCATCCGCTACTCCTTGAGGAGCTTCTCCTGAGGTTAATCTTGAAAGGTGGTCGGCTCTAAGATGCGTCTTTCCTTTCCTGACTACCACTTCAAAATCGTACTCCATGAGTAATAGAAACCAACGTATCAATCATCCTGTGTTACATGGTTTGTTGACTAAGTATAATAGGGCTTGATGATCTGTAAAGAACTTGAATTTGTTGGCCAACAAGTAGTGCCTAAACTTCTTTACTGCGTAGATCATCCCTAATCCTTCTCGTTCCGTCGTGGTGTAATTTCTTTCTGCTGCGTTCAATTGTCTGCTAGCGTAGGCTATGGGGAGGTCTATGTTACCTTCATTCGTGGGTTGTGCTAACACACATCCTATGGCGTAATTGGATGCATCCACATGTACATGGAATGGCTTACTCCAATCTGGGGTTGTCAATATAGGTGCTGAGCACAAGCGTCGTTTGAGTTCATTGAATGAATTTTCACATTCATCTGTCCACTCAAAATTGGTCAAAAGAGAGTACAGAGGCTTGGCTATGATTGCATACATGTGTATGAATCTCCTATAATAACCGCAATGGCCCATAAATGCCTGTACCTCTTTCACATTGTTTGGTCTAGGTAATTCTGCAATTACCTTCAACTTTTCCTCGTCCGTAGAGATTCCATTTTTTGACACAATGTGTCCTAGAATTTTGCCTTGTCTGACCATGAAAACGCATTTTTCTGGGTTCAAACAAACCTGATATTCTCGACATTTGTCAAATATTTGTCTTAACTCTGGAATATGTGTCTGTCTTACATTTGAATGAGCACATAAGTCATCGACATAAACTTCCAAGCTCTTGCGTAAGAATTCCTTAAAAACATGACACATGAGTCGCTGGAAAGTGGCGGGTGCATTTGTTAAGCCAAATGGCATTACACGAAATGCAAATATGCCCCATTCTGTGGCAAAAGCCGTCTTGTGTTGATCTTCTGGAGCAATGGCTACTTGGTTATAGCCTGAGAATCCATCAAGAAAGCTGTAAACTTCCTTGCCCGCAACTCTTTCCAATAGATGTTCCGTGATAGGAAGAGGATAACTATCTCTAATCGTGGCGGCATTAACTTTTTTAAGGTTAATACACACACGCAATTTTCCATTCTTCTTGGGCACAACCACAATGGGGGATACCCATTCGGTATGCTCAATTTCGTAAATGAATCCTGCTTCTATCAAGCGATCTATTTCCTCTTTAATCTTCGCAGCGTAGTTATCATTGTACGTGTAAGGTTTCTGTTTTGTCGGTTTTGCATCTGGAGTCATAGGGATTCTATGAGAACATATATCTGGATCCACTCCTTTCAAATCTTTGTAACTCCAAGCAAAAACATCTCTATATTCACGCAATAGGGCAACTAACTCTTCTTCTTCTTCAGTCGTCAAATCATGCCCTATGTATGTACATTTTTCTGCTTCTCCTTCTATGGCAACTATTACTTTCTTGGTTTTCTCTCGATTATCATATACTTGTCCGTCATTCGCCTTTCTATTGGGCATTCGTACCATAATCCTTCTATTTTCGATTTCATATTTCTTGAAGTTCTCGGGTACTTCAAACAAAGATTCTTCTTTTTCTGTCATGGTGTCTTTCTTCTTTCTTTTCTTGCCTTCACTCTTGGTAGTCACTTCCGTGGCTAATCTCACTTCATTCGTAATCTCCTCGTGTCTCTGAGTGTGAGTCTCTACTTCGTAGAAATATTCTTCCTCTGATGCAAAGGGTGGGTCATGATAATTGATTCTAAATCAAAATCGCTTGCATCCTCAAATGCATCAGTGTTCGGTTCACACTCTTCTAAAATTGCATCGCCCATGATTGGCTCTATCGTAAAAACTGAAATGTCATAGCCATCCTCGTCACAGTGGGGTGTCCATTGTTCTTCATTGATGGCTACATCCATGGTTGCTAGAATCTCTGCCCAACCATGGGGTTCAAACTCTTCGTCTGGGAATACTACAGGTGCGTAGGCTGGATCTTGAAGGGTTCTTGGATGTTGTTCTGCACCTAAGGTCCTTGCTTCTAATCGTTCTTCCTCTTGTTTGGCTTCTTTACACATCCATAAATGGGTATCCTCGTGCAACCAAGACGGATCTGATTCTAATGAGTGCACGGATTCCGTCTCTACTGGAGTCTTATGGATGGTATTCCATTGTATTGGGGGTACATCTCTATGTGAATAGTCTTTAAGATTGACTTTGGTAGTCACTCCTAAGTGTTGCAAGTACAAAGAATTAGTTCCCCAATCTTGTACAATTTGCAACTGACGCATGAATGGTCGTCCCAATATCATCTCATAAGCACGATTTTTCGCAAAGTCACAAATGGCGAAAGTATGCTCAAATTCTACACCACAAGTGGTGAGAGATATGCCTTATAGTAAGCCTAACGGTTTTTCTATGTGTCCATCAGCCATTTGTAGTTTCATCCTGGTGGGTCTGAGTGCTGGCTTACCCCAACGTTTCCACAAAGCGGTGGTAGCGATGGCTACTCCGGCTCCTAAATCTAAGATGGCTTTCGTGGTGTAGCCCTGATGGGTTATTGGAAGATATGTGTTACCTTCCTCTCCTTCGCTTATGTCTCCAATCTTTTCCACGGGTATCTCTGGTACCTTCTTATGTGATCCTATCTGAGAGGGTGTGGTAGCTAGCTCAGGGAATTGATTTGCTACATGCTTCCACAATTCTGGTTTTACCTTTAACAATTCCTCCAGAGTGAGGTTACACTGTACTTTAGTGTTCTTGATCACTTCCGTGTTCCTAGGGACCACTGATTCTTCATTCCTCACTATTATCGTGGGTGCTCTCATACTAATAGACTTTGCTTCCCAAGGTCCTGTGAACTGAGGTAATTCCTGTAAAGAATTAGATTCAAATCCTGTGTGTTCACTCAGTTGCTCCACCTCTACATCATCATGTATAGAAGTGATGTCTTGGGGAAATTGTTCCTGCAAGTCGTCTATTTCTTGAATAGGAGGATGGGTTCCTTGTTCCTTTCTCCATTTCTCTTCTTGGATTTCCCTCAAAAATTCATGTGAGTACCTATGTATGGAAGACAAATTGTCTTGACTTTCTGTATTGGGTACTTGAGACAGGGATGGTGCATTCCTTTCCTGTGTCTCTGGGACAATAGGGTTCCTATGCTGATCCTTTTTCTCTTTGCTTTCTATCAAGTATTCTAGCCTCTCCATTAGTCCTTGAAAGTGTAGTTCTGGTTTTGCCATGTTATTCCAATTAAGATATCTAGAGGCTTCAAACAAAGCTTGTGCTAATTCTACCATTTTCATGCAAAGTTTAGTTCTCTCAATTTCTAGATCAGCTCGAGGGTAGTTTTTACTCGTTTCCGTTACTTGAGGTCCCTCTTTTATTCTTGCCTGATATGCACGAAACATCATGTCTAGGTCTTCTGGTATGGGTTCCGCTAAGACCGATCCTGATTTCTGAGCTGGATTTTCTTGGTTTAATTCTTGTGAAGTCAGTTCTTGGATTTTGGCTCTAGATTCCTTTAAACTTCCTTCCAATTCACTTATCTTTTTACTCCACTTTCTCTTGATTCTTTCTCTAGAATCTTTCCAAGATTTCGTCTTTTTACTGCTAGATTCTGCGACTTCACTAGTTCCGGCTACTTTCTCTTGATTAAGCTGTTGGTTTTGTAAGAGCGCCTGGGCTCTCGTTATAGCTTGGATAGGCACGTATGTAGGGTTGGATCCATCTGCGTTGTTTACAATACCTATCACGTTGATCGGTGTCACATTCGAAGCGTTAACTGGGTTCTTAGGACAATCTTTGATTATGTGCTCTTTGCCACAATCGGCACAAAAGCCTTGGATGCTATAGTACTGTGATTGCCTTGCTATTGGGGGATGTGGACAATCCTTAATGAAGTGATCTCCTTGGCACCTAAAGCATGGTCCTCTAGGGCCCTGTGGTCTCTGTTGTCTCAATTGGGGCCGTGGGTTTGGGTTTGCGTACATCACATTAGCATAGTCTGCCTCCCAACTAGGTTCCATTGGTGGACTATCATAATGATATGTCTCCACATGTTCTGGTGACTCCGTGTAATAAGCGGGTGGACTAGTTACATGAGTAGAGTCAAAACTGTTTTAGTTCGGGTCACTTTCGGTGATCAAGGGTGAAGAAGGCACTAAAGCCCTACTTAGGTTCTCTTCTGCAGCAGCGTATTTGACTGAGATGACATTCGCTGGTGGGGGTGGCTGCTGAGCTAAGACGGGTTGAGGTCTCTGTTGAGCCTGGTATGGGTAGTTCTGGGGAGGCCTATAGTAATAAGGCTGAGCATTGTATTGGCCTTGATACCTACCTGGCTGCTGGTATGTTTGCGGGTAGTTCTGTCTCACGGTTTGTTTGTTGTATGGGCAGTCCTGAGCCGTATGATTCGTGTATCTTCTCTCAATTGTACAATATTGGCCTCTAGGATTGGCTTGAGGTTGTGGTGCATTGGGACACACGTTTGCCAAATGATTTCCACCACAAGTGTAACAACGTACATTAGTTGGCAGCTTGGGCACCTGTTTACTAGAAACTCCTAGTTTTTGGGCCACTTTTTCTGCTAGGTCCTCTATCAAATTAGACAATTTTGTGGATGCTAGAGAACAATCTGAGTCCTTATAGACCTTTGAGAGTTCTAATTCCTCTCCTAGGTTATCCTCGATGTCTATACATATTCTTACACACTCCTCTAGCGTTCTGGGTTCTTTTAGGTACACATAGGAGCGTAGTTTAGCGCTCAACAAGCCATCTAGGAATAGTGATACTTGTTTAGCTTGTGAGGGTAGCTCTTGCATTGGACATCGTTCGACATATTGTCTGAACCTACGTCCTGCCAGTCTTACTGTTTCCTGAGGGGTCTGTTTAAAGCTATGAATCAACGAAGACGTGTCGTGTCTAATCCCACTTTTAGAGAATTCAGTGATGAATGACTCTAAACAGTGATGGATGTCTCTGAATTGCCTTTGTTGCAATGGTTGAAACCAAGTTAAAGCGGTATTCTTTAACGTTAGTCCAAATGCATTGTATTGCGTGAACATGTCTTCAACTTGTTCTGCTCTTAGTACTTGCTTGAATTCTGCAACATGGTCATAGGGATCTCCTGTCCCATCAAAGTAATTCTTCATTGATTTTACTAATTGAGTGGGCCTCAATACTCTTGCGTGTTCGCGTGGTCTAGGTAGAGGAAAATCATCTCTACCACCTGGTATTCCATGATCTCTTTGTCTATCCGCTCTATTAGTGTTCGAGGTTGTTCTATCTCTCCCTATGGGGTGAGTGAAGCTTACTTCCGGTCTCTCGTTATTTCCTTCTCTTTGATTTCCATGGGCTGAGGATGTTCCTGCCCCTTGTTGACTTGTATTTATGTTCGTTCTAGATGGAGGGAATATCAATTCACCTCTCCATGTGTATGTGTTTTTAGCGCGCTCAGGCACCACAAAGACTCTTTCTGAAGTTTCATCCAGGTATACAACCTTTCCAGGTGTATCTGGGTCCTTGAATTCATAAATTGTAATGATGCCTATCTCACCAGGGTTTTCCTTTCTATACCTCCAAAAGGCTTCATCTGTCTCTTTATTTACAAACAACTCGGTGCTCCTGTTATCTTGAGGGATCCATTCTGGGATGAGTATTCTTGTTAATACGGATTTCCCTCTAGGTGTTCTAGGTTCTTCCAACGGTTCTTTCCCTTGAAATTTCGCTTCCTTCTCTAATTGAATTGTGCCAAACTCATTAGTATCGTTTGGTTGCGTACTTAGGATGTACATGGTTCCTTCTTTGTCTATGTAAGTGTCTCTCTCAAATTTCACCACTGGTCTTTCCAATCCAATGGGTTGATCAGGGTTGTGCAATTGCACCACTTGCCTTTGCAAACCATCCTCATAGATGCGAGCACCTAGTCGGTTGGTTCGGAGAAACTCTAATTGCGTTCTATAGGGTCCTTCTGGTTTTTCTAGGTATGCTACATGAGACCCTCCTTCTGGTCTGTCTGCGCTAAATGCCATTTCTGATTCGCTAGTCTCTGAGCTCTCGTAGGGGTAATTACTATTCAATTGCTGAGCCCACGATCGAGCAGTAGTTCTTACACTTACCTCTGATGATCTAAGGCTTCGTCGGTCCGACCTACCTATGTGTCTCCCTGATCTAAGGTTCATTAATTTTCTTCCTTGCACGCTCAATTACACACTTAGATCGTCAATGGTTCTTTGTTATTACTTTCTTGATTCTTTTTAATTTTCTTTAGATTCTTGTCTTAATATATGCGTTAGGAATTCGACTTTCCGTTATAATCTTGAGTTCTCGCTCCGTCAGACTTAGGTTCTTTCCTTTAGGTTTTCGTCACACACCTTTACTTGTAGTCTTAAACTTGAAAGAATTAAGTATCTTGAACTTGAGGCGTTCCTATCGTCGTTAATCCACAATGCTACCGTTTAGCCTAAGCTAAGAATTGACTGAGGGGGTTGAGTAATCTTCCAACCTCGAGTCGGCTTTTCTGGTTGCTCTGATGCCTTGTTGCCCAAGAAGCCGTGCTTCCCAAGCTCTGCTGTCTTCACTGCCTTGCTTGCTTGCCTTTGATTGCCCTTGTTAGACCTGGAAAATTCCAATATTAGACCAATTCACAAGATGATCAAACACTTGAGCATATACACCTTTTTAAGTCCCTTCTCGTTTGCCCAAAATTTCAATACTTGCCCCCTGGCTTCCTAGTCCCAAACTAGGTGAATCCTCAAAATAGCTTATCCATAAATAGATGTATTCTTTATGAAAAAAACAGTTGAGGTCATGTAGTACTCGTCACGAGCTTTCTAACGAGCTAATAAGCTCAAAAAACGGACTTCGGATGAAAAAGGTATGAGCGTTCAGGCCCTGGGGG